>OZ020547.1:2117854-2160354 GCA_963971435.1 Lasius platythorax | reverse complement strand
TTCTTTTTGCAGGTATCTTGCTCATGGCGATAGTGTGGTGAGTAAGCATTTGGAGTATTGTGTGGGAAGATCAACAGTACATAAAATTATACCAGAAGTGTGCCATGCTATATGGTTGGTTCTTCAACCTATTGTTTTGCCTACATTGAATGCTGAGGAATGGAAGAAAAAGAGCGAAGAATTCTTTTTGAAATGGCAATTTCCAAATTGCATAGGAGCACTTGACGGTCGCCATATGGAAATACAAGCACCGCCATGCTCAGGGTCTCAATTTTTTAATTATAAAAAATATTTTAGCATAATCCTTATGGCACTATGTGATGCCAACTACAAATTTACGTGGGTTGATATTGGTCAATTCGGTAAATATGTTTTATTCACAAATTTTTATATACAAAGTAGCATTATATGTCTTGCTTAATAAGGCTGTGTTCCACTGATCATTGCCAGTACTGAAAATGTATAGTATACGTGACGTAAATTATAGAATTTCATTACTGGCAGGGAATATCGGAACACAGTCTGAGAAATCTGATTCCTTTCTAGGTTCAATAAGTGATGGTGGTGTATGGAATCAAACGAACTTGGCTGCTGACTTAGAAAGCAATGCAGCAGACTTACCAGAACCTACGCCTTTGCCAGGAACAGATATTCCATTTCCTTATGTTATAGTGGCTGATGAAGCCTTCCCGTTAAAACTCTATTTAATGCGTCCTTTCCCAAGGAGAGTAACAAGGATGACAGATGAGGAGCGAGTATTTAATTATCGGTTATGTCGAGCACGATTATGTATAGAAAACACTTTTGGTATTCTTACCTCTCGTTGGAGGATTCTACACAGAAAAATCTGTTGTTCAATAGAGAATGCAGAAAAGATTTGTAAAGCACTTGTTTGTTTGCATAATTTAGCTATGAGTACTAATAATAACCAATATTTTCTTCCTGAATGGCGTTGTGCGGAAAATTATGAAGGAATACATCTTGAAAATCAATGGCATGCTATAGGAGTTGCAGAATACTTCAAGGAATTATCAAGAGTAGGACCTAATAGAGCTGGACCTCTTTCTTTGGGTTTACGTAATTATTTGAAAGAATACTTTGTGTCACCTACTGGATATGCTCAAGCACCTTGGCAATTCCAAAGAACATTTAGAGAATTCAACGTCAATCCACCTGCTTAATGTATATAATAACATGAAATCATGTCATTATTATTGTCGTCTGTTTGCTAATAATGTAATTGCTAATAATGTAAAGTAAATGACGATAGCGAGTAGATAACATGTCATTTTATCATCTTAAATCAGAGACAAGTGGCTTAAGTACTAAAAAGTTATATACATAATATTTTATTTATTATATAATTATATAATTATTTTGCATTTATTGACGTTTTCGTTTCAAAAGTACTTGAGTGTAATTTTTTATGTATAGGATAGGTAAAAATAAAATATATTTTTATAAAAACACTTATTTATATTAAAAAATGTATATTTTCCATAAATGTACTACATAAATTTAAAAACAAGAATTATTGTCTTAGCATACAGTGTAAACTTTGGTAAAAGTTGAGATCAGCTATTGTAAAGTACATAAAAAAACTATGCTAAAGAAATACTGCAAAGAAAAAGTATAATTTCCTTAAATTGTAATTCTTCCACGAAAATAATTATTATAAGTTTGTTCGTTTTCGATGAATTAACTTGCACTGGCTACACTAATTCAGAGGTTGTCTTTTTCTTTCCAATGTCGAGCAAAAAAGACAACCTCTGAACTAGTGCAGCCAGTGCAAATTAGTTCGTCGAAAACGAACAAACTTTATAAAGAAAAGAATATTTCATAATTATTAAATTCTTAGTTATTATGAGGATAAACTTAAGGCACTAAAAGAATATATATGAAAATATAACGCTTTCCATAATTTGAAGCAACTCTTTAAAAATAAACTTTCTTCATAATTTAAAACAACTAAAAAATAAACTTTTTCCATAATTGGAAGCAACTCTAAAAAATAAACTCTTTAAAATTACTTTATGTTAAAAGTGACTTAAATTCTTATATAAGATTTTGCAAATAATGTGCAACAAAAAAAAACTTGGCTGAGTAGTAATATATAAATTTCTTTTAACAAAAAATATCTCAGATAAAACAAAAATCTTTGTTTGAACTCATTATCCTCATTATGTTGTTACATTACTTTCAGTATATTGTTTTACAAACTGCATGATGGTAATTAGGAGATCCAAATGTTTCGACTCAGGAAGCTTTTGCATAGCAAAACCTATAGTAGTTAGCATAGCTTTTACATCAGGACGGAGTGAACTTGAAGGATCTGTAGCATGAGATAGAGACGGTTGATCACATGAAAGTGCGTCCCCTACTTTTTGTGCCAAAGTACTTAAAGTTTTTGATTGCTCAAATATTGATTTATTAAAAGCATCCAAATCTTGCTTTTTTCGTTTGCTAAAGTTATCTGACTCTGGAACACGCTTTCCATAGGTATTAATATGTAACAAAGCGCTTTTAGCGCTTGTTACGAATTGCCTCTCGGGCCGAACATCAGCCCGATAAATGAGGCCTGGCGCCTATGGCGCCTCTAAACGCTGTCACCAGTGTAGTGGCCCCACCGCGGGGCCATCCCCCACGTCGGAGCGCGTGAGTGGGAGCCGGCCGCCGGGTATATAACGCGGCCCGGCAGACGCTACGGCACCAGTCCCGATTCCGCATCCTGACTATCCAGTTCCCCTGTGACGACCAGACAGCGAGCGTACTCGTTGTAAAGCCGAGTGTTCTCGGTTACTGGCCAGCATCCTGTGCCTCCGCTCTAGCGACCAGGCAACGAGCGTACTCGTTGTAAGGCCGAATGTTCTCGACCGCTGGCCTAGCTTCTTGCGCCTCCGCTTTCAAAATCAGGCAACGAGCGTACTCGTTGTAAGGCCGAGTGTTCTCGGTCGCTGACCTAGCTTCTCGCGCCTCCGCTTTCGAAATCAGGCAACGAGCGTACTCGTTGTAAGGCCGAGTGTTCTCGGTCGCTGACCTAGCTTTTTGCACTCCTACTTTAGGGACCAGACGACAAGCGTACTCGTTGTAAGGCTGAGCGCCCTCGGTCACTGGCCCTTAGTTATAAGTCGCGCTGTACATACCGCCTAGTTTGTAAGACCGCGATGTAAATACCGTTTGTTTTGAGTAGTAAGCTTAATATCTTCCGCTAGCGCTTTGTAAAGTTGCGTTGAATCGATTACTTTATATCCACGCGCTGCACGCCTGCCTGCAGACTCTCACTAAACTTGCTAACGCTTAGCGACTATTCGCACGCTCAATGCACCCTTGCATGTAACCCCGCGCTAATCTATCACCGTCTTGTAGCTACGCGCTGCATGCGAACTTGCGCTTAGCTTACTGTTATTATATGGCATCTATGTATCTATCTTGGCTATAATAAACTTTGTCCGTAAAGAATACAAGCGAGTTCGAATCTCTCTCAACCCTTCTCCCGAACCCTGACACCGGCGAGCCGATCCGAGGCGTCGGGAAAGGCGGACCGTTACAAATAGTTTCTCGGATTTGTTTTACAGGAGATATTCCACAGTCAAATGTAGAAAATGAACTTGCAAGAGATTGTTGAGCAGAGTGCGAAGATAGTGAGGACTCAGAAATACTTGAACATTCACTAGCATCATCTGAAATAAGAAAATATATCAAATAAAACAATATAAAGAACAAGAAAACACCAAAATTCTTAAATCAACTTCTTCCGTATCAAAATTAAAGATAAACAAATTCAGAAAACAGCATTATTTACCAATCAATTCTTTATTCCACAAGTTTGATATAGATGAGGATTTTGACGTGGAAGTTGAAGGCAGAGATGTAGGCAAATTCACTTGTATTGTTTGAGAGGTTGAATGTTTCTTTGTATAGTTTGAAGTAGTTCTACTAAAAAAGTGACAAGAATTAGAATAGAAAGTAATGTTATTAAATAAAAAATTGGTATTCACTTTCTAGGTTTTATCACATCTGCTAGAAACATCAACTCATTGTAAAGACTCCATTGAGGTGTACATGTTGCTTGACTAGCTCCAGCACCTGATCGAGGTGCAGACTGAATAACTTTTCTTCTTTCTCTCCCAAACCGTTGTCGTAATTGAAAAAATCTATGCTCAACCTCAGCACCTATATAACATAACTTCATTTTTCACTTATCATGAATTATACAGTCATTTTGCAAATATTTTCTTTCAATTACTTACCTGATTTCTTGTTAGTCAAACTATCACCAATAGTATTCCAAGCCATCTTTTTCATTTCATTATTACTATACATTTTTTCTGATTTATTATATAAAAAGGGGTTAGCTTTTACACACATGATAATTTCTTTATCATCTATATCGTCTTCAAATTCAAGCTCTAATTCGTCTTCTCCCGACATTGTTATTTAGAATTAAATTAACAAGATTATAGACAACAACTGTATGAAATTGTAGTTCCCGGCAATCGAGCTCGACAGCGCAGCTGATGACAGTATTTAGACCATTGAATATTTGGAGGCACTGAGTGACTGAGTGAACTTTCAATTCTCAAAGAATAGAGTGCGTTCCAATATTCACTGCCAATGCTCAAGTTCTATATAAATTGTCAACATTGGTAGTGAATTTCGGAACACAGCCATAGTTTATCCAGTTAATATAGAGATCAGTGCTTTGCTCTGATTGGTCCGATATAAGTCGTAGACGCAAGAAATGAAAAATTTTCATTTCGCTATACGACTTTACTTATAATGTTTACAACTTACTTAATCAAAAATAGATCTTACAACTCTACTACTACGGTCATTGTAGACGTAGCTTGAAATAAATTCTTTTACTTACAACTTTACTTACAACCTGTTATAACCTATTTAACGGAAGTATATCCTTATCATTAACATGTTACGGTCTTACAACCTTATGTTACGGCCATTGTAGACGACCCTTGGAAATATGCAATTACTTGGTATTTCTACTATCGTAAAATAGCGCTGAAGAAGAAGGCAAAATCTGTGCAGGTTGCTTTTCATGTTGCATCAGCCTATTGTTAATGTCTTTTCGGAATTGACATCCAGACGCTAATCAACTTCACTTTCGGCAGCCCAAACATTGTCAGATAATTGATTTTCTTGATTCTCGTTGTCATATATTCTATTATTTGTATACACTTCATTGTCATCCGGTGATGATGATAGCGATGAAGAGGATACATGTAAGTCGTTTTCTAAATCTCGATATTTTTTAGTATAAAAGTACTTCCTTTTCGGCATTTTCTATTCCTAGAGGACAAAAATAATATAAGCAGATATTTCCTCTTTGTAAAGGTTATATTTTACTCTCTCTCTCTCTCTCTCTCTCTCTATATATATATATATATATATATATATATATATATATATACATACATATATATATACAGGGTGTTTCTTAAACATATGTCAAAAATTCAAGGCGTGATTCCTTGGATCATTTTATGAAAATTTATACCTCTGATGATTTTTCGAAAATCGCTCCTGGGGTATTTCAACGAGTTCGCCAATCAATGAGGAGAAAATTGGATTCGTGTATCCTAAAGCTGGTGGTAGTCATTTTCAACAGTTCTTGTGAACAGCATGTAAATTAATAAGCTTTACATGTAATATTTATGTAATAAAAATATTGTATTTCTTGTAAATTTTCATCGCCCTGTATCTTCGAAACGAAGCGATTTTCGAAAAATCATCAGAGGTATAAATTTTCATAAAATGACCAAGGAATCACCCATTGAATTTTTCACATATGTTTAAGAAACACCCTGTATATATATATACAGGGTGTCCCATTTTAATCTCCTCAGGCAAATATCTCGAAAAATATGGAAGATACAGAAAAATGTTTTAGACAAAAGTTATAGGACTTGAAGGGGAACAGATGATGAAAATATGTACTTGACCTTGAGTGACCTATTGAAGGTCAGGTCAATGTCATCGATGTTTTCTTAAATGGAACCCCCTATTTTTCAATGCATATTCTTGTAGCTTATCTCGAGAGCTTTCCAAAACACTATAATGAGTTATTTTTTCATTAAGTACTTTTCGAATTATAAGGCTTGAACTTTACAGTATTTTGACATAAAATACAAAATATCTTGTAAAACATTCAGTTTTCGGTAATCTTACCTTAATACTTTTATGCATAGAATCATGAGACCAATCAATTGGTGTAAAAAAATTGGTGTAAACACATAGTTGCTATTAAGAAAAAGTATGTAATTTGTAACATGCAGCTGCATACTTTTTTTAAAGCAACTATGTGTTTTTTTTACACCAATTGATTGGTCTCATTATTCTGTGAATAAAAGTATTAAGGTAAGATTATCGAAAACTGAATGTATTACACGATATTTTGTATTTTATGTCGAAATACTGTAAACTTCAAGCCTTATAACTCGAAAAGTACTTAATGAAAAAATAACTCATTATAGTGTTTTGGAAAGCTCTCGAGATGAGCTACAAGAATATGCATTGAAAAATAGGGGGTTCTATTTAAGAAAACATCGATGACATTGACCTGACCTTCAATAGGACACTCAAGATCAAGTACATATTTTCATCATCTGTCCCCCTTCAAGTCCTACAATTTTTGTCCGAAACATTTTTCCGTATCTTCCATATTTTTCGAGATATTTGTTTGAGGAGATTAAAATGGGACACCCTGTATATACAGGGTGTCCGATAATTATTGACACAGCCGAAGTGTGAAGGTAGATTGGCTCAATCTGAAAAGAAAAGTCCTGTACCATTTTGCTAAATTCGCAATAGTTATTGCGTTATTAATTAAAATATCTGAGCTAATGAGCGCGTGGGAAGCGGTAGGCCGGAATCGGTAGGCATGTAAGATGGCTTATTTGTTTACGTCTCTTAGCAATAAAAGCATCATCTGAGCGAGAGGTGGAGTCACGCAGCGAGCGGCGAGCGACGTGTGATATTTGTTGCTAAGAGATGCAAACAAATAAGTCATCTTACATGCCTACTGATTCCGGCCTACCGCTTTCTACGCGCTCATTAGCTCAGATATTTTAATTAATAACGCAATAACTATTGCGAATTTAGCAAAATGGTACAAGACTTTTCTTTTCAGATTGAGCCAATCTACCTTCACACTTCGGTTGTGTCAATAATTATCGGACACCCTGTATATGTGTATATATATATATATATATATACAGGGTGACCCATTTTAACTTAGGCAGCCAAATAACTCGAAAAATAAGCACACTACGAAAAAATGTTTAGAATCAAAATTTCGTCATTTCGAGGGGGACGTACAATGACGTTAAAATGAGCCCCCCCACCCCTTCCCCTGGGCGGTGAGGGGGGGCAAGTTTGAAATCTTAAATAGGAACCCCTATTTTTTATTGCATATTCGGAATCTTTGGCTAAAAACACATACAATTTGTCTGAAACATTTTTCTCGATTCATGATAGATGGCGCTGTAATCGACGAAATTCAATTTCTTCGATTTCTCTTACTGAGAACCCATGCTTACGATTCTGCAATAAATTAACAATAAAAATACCACGTTTTCATTGTTAATACTCGAAATTAGTCTTAAAACAAACTTCTCATTATTTTTTATTACTCATTAATTACTTCTCAAGAAACTGCTTTTAGCGTAACCTGCCCTTTAGGCAACTTGAATGGTCCAAAGTACCGAGACATTTTGGACTTTCCATCTGATGGAGTTCCTCTAAGTATCCCTCCAAAATTTTGTCCATTTAGTGCCAAAGTCACAAGTGTTTATGTATTTTTTTAACATTTGTACTCTGATAAAATTTTGGTAAAATGGCAAATTATACGCCTACAGAAGTAGTCGATATTCTTATAACCTTTGGCGAATGTGGTAGAAATTACAGACTTACTGCCCGTACTTATGCGGAGCGATTCCCAAATCGCCGCCATCCTACTGATCAACAAATTATAAGCATTGAAAGGAGATCTCGTAATAATCCACTTCATCGCGAAAGGCGAAGGAATAGACTTCATAATAATAATGACCCTAGATTGCTCGCAGTTTTGGCTATGGTTCATCAAAATCCCCATATTAGTACCCGTCAAATAGAACGAGAACTGGGAATCCCTCAAACTACGGCACATAGATTGTTACGATCAGTCAATTACCATCCGTATCATATTACTCTGGTACAGGAATTAAGTGAGGCCGACTACGTACTCAGAGTACAATTTTGTAGATGGGCTCTTGAGATGTTAGATCAGAATCCAGATTTTTTTAGTAATGTTTGTTTCAGTGATGAAGCAACATTCATCAGCAATGGTAGTCTCAATAGGCATAATTGCCACTATTGGTCACCAGAAAATCCACATTGGTATCGTGAGGTGCTTAATCAACATCGTTGGAGTTTATATGTATGGGTAGGCATTTGCAATGGCCAAGTCATTGGACCTCATTTTTTTGAACGTCCAATTAATAGTCCAATGTATTTAGAATTCCTCGAAAATGATTTGCCTACCTAGAGAATGTTCCCCTTGCAGTTAGACTAAATTTATGGTATCAACAAGATGGTGCTCCTGCTCATTATGCTCGTATTGTACGGATGTTTTTGAATCAAAGGTTCCCAAATCGGTGGATAGGGCGGGGTGGACCAGTTCTGTGGCCTCCGAGATCACCGGATTTGAACCCCCTTGATTTCTTTTTATGGGGATACGTTAAAGATGCAGTGTATAGTAAAGCTCCAACGACAAGATTGAATATGATGGAAAGAATAAGAAGAGCTTGTGAAGCTATAACTCCTTTAATGCTAGAAAATGTACAACGTAACTTTCGCTGTCGATTACTGTTATCCTTAGAAAATAATGGTGCACACTTTGAGCATCTCCTCCATGCGGAGAGAGCTGATAACAATGCAATCTTGCCTTAACTGGTTGGGTCACCACACGACCTTGCCTTCACTGGCTGGGTCACTACTTGACCTTGCCTTAACTGGTTGGGTCACCACACGACCTTGCCTTCACTGGCTGGGTCACTACTTGACCTTGCCTTAACTGGTTGGGTCACCACACGACCTTGCCTTCACTGGCTGGATCACCACACGACCTTGCCTTCACTGGCTGGATCACCACACGACCTTGCCTTCACTGGCTGGATCACCACACGACCTTGCCTTCACTGGCTGGGTTACCACACGTTCAAGCACCCCGAATTGTGAGAGGCGAGGGGACTCACGTTAATCAAGCACCCCGAAGGGAACAGAAAACTGCTACGTCCACGACGTTGTTCCTGGGTTACGCTAAAAGCAGTTTCTTGAGAAGTAATTAATGAGTAATAAAAAATAATGAGAAGTTTGTTTTAAGACTAATTTCGAGTATTAACAATGAAAACGTGGTATTTTTATTGTTAATTTATTGCAGAATCGTAAGCATGGGTTCTCAGTAAGAGAAATCGAAGAAATTGAATTTCGTCGATTACAGCGCCATCTATCATGAATCGAGAAAAATGTTTCAGACAAATTGTATGTGTTTTTAGCCAAAGATTCCGAATATGCAATAAAAAATAGGGGTTCCTATTTAAGATTTCAAACTTGCCCCCCTCACCGCCCAGGGGGAGAGGTGGGGGGGCTCATTTTAACGTCATTGTACGTCCCCTTCGAAATGACGAAATTTTGATTCTAAACATTTTTTCGTAGTGTGCTTATTTTTCGAGTTATTTGGCTGCCTAAGTTAAAATGGGTCACCCTGTATATTTATATATATATTTATATATATGTCAGGCGGCATGTTCCAGGACGTTTTTTTATGTCCTACGGCAGGTTCGAGGACATTTGGTGCATTCCAGGACGGTCCTGGAAAAATTTTATATCA
Organism: Lasius platythorax; assembly: GCA_963971435.1. NCBI lineage: Eukaryota > Metazoa > Arthropoda > Insecta > Hymenoptera > Formicidae > Lasius > Lasius platythorax. Next base: position 2,150,468 of record OZ020547.1, on the reverse strand, counting down.
AATGGTGGATTTCAGACGTCCCGGAATGTACCATTCTGAGCTATTGGCACGTTTCAGGACACTATGTACGTACATTGTGAATGTACATACATAAAATGTATGTACAGTCATGATGTACGTATATAGTGACCTGAAAAATGCCAGTAGCCCAAAATGGTATATTTCGGGACGTCCTGGATAATACCAGAGCATATAAAATTTCCTGGAATCTACCAATACATTACATGTACATATATAAAATGTACGTACATTCGTGATATACGTACATAATGTCCTGAAAAGTGCCAGCCCAAACGTAATGTATTGGTAGATTGCTGGAGACATTTTATACGCTGCGGTATTTCCCAGGAAATATACCATATTGGGATATTCACACCTTCGGGATACCATGCACATACATCATGAAAGTACATACATATAATATATCAGTAGATTTCAGACCATTTTAAGTGAAATGTCATTATATCTTTGAAATGGTAGATAAGCAGAATGCGAAATTCTCTTATAAATATTATTTGCATACACCTTCTCTTTGAAATAACTTTCAATGAAAAAGACTACTTAACTTTTAATATATTATTTATTATTATCAAAAAATAGTTTTTCTTTATTTTCGTGAATTTCATTCTAGCGTCAGAATAAATTTTCAACAACACCTGAAAGCTTATATAATTAATACTTCCAATAAAGTTGATACTTAGTAAGTGAAAATATAAATGATTAGTAAATTATTATATTTCTTGACATGAAATTGAAATGGAGTCTAAACGCTGTTTCACTTTTGTTTTATTATACTTGCACCTTTAACGAGTTAGTAGATAAGACGTGTCGATATCTCAAGTATAACAAACGTGAATATTGTCACTTTTTTATTTTTGTTCGTCAACGATACAATAAAACTATGACATCCACAAACAAACCACATATATTACAACCACATATATTATAAAATTTTTATAATTGCTTTAATGAATATACACTTATCAATTTAACATGTATGTTTTATGACATTTTATGCAAAAGAAAATTATATTGCATTTTTCTGTTAACGAGGTACATATTCTAAAGTAAGAACTTTTGTGTGTATCTATCATTCAAAAGAAGACAGATGTCTTGTTTTAACTCATCTATTACTCTCTCTTCTTTTTATCACAACTTTATCAAGGAACTTATGACTTTTCTATCTTTGACGAACAATGCAACGTTTTTTTGTTTTGAAGTAGAAAGTAAACAATATTACTGAGGATGCATTTAAATGCATTGCAATGTTTGACTTTATTGTTTTACATAAAAAATAATAAACTAACTTACATAAAAATTAATAAACTTACATAAAAATTAATAAACTTACATAAATTAATAAACTTACATAAAAATTAAAATAAACTAAGCTAAACTAAAAAATAAACTAAAAATTAAAAATCTTTCCCTGAAATTAACGGATAGAAATAGTTCATCAGGATAAATTCATTGAAAAATAGAAATACTGATAAACCATATCTAAACTTAATATCCAAACCTTTTGATAGAGTTAATTTTTTAACATAAACTGTGGATAACAAAAAAAAGATACTTTTTCCTGAATTATGTTCTTATGTTCTTATAATGTACTATAAGTTTTCAAAAAGTAATTTTTATTTGTCATTATTCAATAAACTTATCCTCTTCTGCACAATAAAATCAGAAAAAAATTATTGAACATAAGACATAATAATTAACATATTTTTCGTTTCTACTTTATATAAAATAATATTTCTTGTATTATAATTCAACAACCAATAAAATATATATTTATTCACTATAGAATTAATATAAAATCAAAAACGTATTCATATAAAAAAAAAATCAAAAACGTATTCAATCATTGCATTTTTTTCATCATTTTTAACCTTCCACAATAAAATTTGAATTAAAAGAAACTTAACACTTTTGTACGATCAACTTTAGTAACATTTCTCATTCAGTATTTCTCTGACTTTAATTTTTGTGTATTAAAGGAACAGAATTTTTTTTTTCTTTTAATAAATCCTATTTTTCTCATTTCCGTCAGAGTAAAAACATTATCAAACGTGAAGAGGAGGAGTGAAATTGTCAGAACGTTGACTGTTTACAATGTTCATATCATTATTAAAAACCTACTATAATTATAAAATACTGATTAATGATGTACTTCTTCTTGTAATTACTGTTGTTATGGCAATTACATCATCGATCAATATTATAAATTCTTTTCACTTCGAAAAAAACTAAAATTATGTTAACGTAATTCTAACGTATGTATAACGTAGTTCTTCACAAAATGTCTTGAAATAAATGGCAATTTTTGAAATTATTGTACTGTACCAACATTAAATACCTATTTTGTCTTTTTAGTGCCTTCTTGAAACATTTTAATGACATAATTTTGTATTTTTTTGGGTGATATTTTTGTGAAAGTTTTATTCCTCTTCGTTACTTCTCGACATTCATCAATGGTGGGTGCACGACGTTTAGTAAAATGAGAAGCAAAGATGTAAGCCATGTGCTTTTTCCAATGTTCCTTTGATGGGCTCTTCTTTGCCCTTACTTTTTTCACTGATCGTGAAGTACTTTTTCGTTTTTTCGCATTACGTTTTTTCGCATTTCGAATTTGGTTGTGTAATCAAGTTTTCACAACAGCTGGTGTCCGTGACTGCAAAATATTGTAATCTCTTTGAATTTCTTTAATTTTAGGTAGAGAGGGGAGAACACCATTTTCAATATAATCATCGAAATAACGTCCAGCGCTTTGTATTTCTTCTTTGGTCCAACGTCTTTTTGTCTATTTGTGAATATTATTTATTGTCGTTCAATTGCTTGCGTTTCCTTGAATGTGACAATTCGAGAGAGGAATCTTGATAATTATCAGTCGATGTATCCACTTCATCAATTTTCTTTGATTTTTGCAGCTCAAATTTTGATCCTGATGATATTTTTCTTTTTCTTCTCAATACCCTTTCATCACCGCTAGAAGATACCAGCGAAGAATCATTTTCCTTCCTAGCAGAGAAATTCATAAAATCATCAACGTTGCTTGACTCTGTGTCATGTACATTTTTCGATGAATTTAGTGCAGAGTCATCTTGTTGGTCAGAAGTATTTATACTTGGCGCAGAATCACTTTCATGTTCCTGAGCTTTCTCTAGAACTTTAGACATTGACAGAATATCTACTTTTGCTACTGGTTGTCGATAAATGTTTTTATGAATATCTACATGATGTCCCATAAAATTAGCCACTCTCGAAATTTCTGTTTCATTCATTTCCATATCAGCACATTTGGTTGCTATATGCTTGCGCAGAGAAGTATCACGTAGTGTAGATGGCTTTTTGGCTCCACAGTAATTCGAGAATTTTCGCATCAACACAGTTGCTCTCAAAAATCGGTGACGCTTTGGATTGGAATTCGACAAACCAAATACGTAGGGATTTTTCGAGGAAATACCCATTTTTCTGCGATATTTCAAAAGGAGTTCAATACTGTCACGCATCTTTGAATTTAATAGTATTGGAACAACTCGATTGAGTTTTCCTCGTATTTCGATTCGCACATATTATTTAGCAGTCTGTTGATTGGGTTTTGAAAGTTTGTGATAGGTTTCATCATCATCTGGAACTGATTGTTTATTCTTGAAATCAGATATCAAAAGTCTTTTAAGTTCTCCTGCTCGTTTTCGGTTGAAAACTTGTATGCAAGTTAACGTAGCTTCAGCAAGATCTCTCCATACATATTCTGAAAATCCTTCCTCCAACAGTGCATAATTATCTTCAACTTTTTTCTTAACATAATTACTTAAAGTCTTTATATCTTCTGTCTGTGGTAACTCAACTTTTCTCTGACGTCTGTTCATCACTTGGGTTTCCATTACCGTTTTATTAACACTTCCTAAATAATCTTCTTAATATAGCGTCAAAAATTTTTTGCAATTTTTCTCTCCAGTTTCATCATGAGATGCTATACATTCAGCTTTCCAAGTAAGACCAATTTTTTTCAAGAATGTACCAAGAGATGATGCATTTGCTGGCGTTTTATAAATTCCTTTTTCTTCATCTAAACCAGCGACAACATTAACTGCATCGATTGCACTACGGTAATGTTTTGCATCATACAAAGAGCTAAAGTCCGTTATTTCAGAGTTAATTTTACGTAATTCTATAAGAAAACGACCAAGTAATCGTATTCGTGTTCGAATCATAGAGTGATGATATTGTTGTCTATGTTCACGACATAATTTATTGCCATAAAGCATAAGTAATTTATCGTATCGTACAATTCTAGTCACTTCGTCCTCTTGCATATATGGAATGATGTCGCATTATTGTAGAAGCTACTGGATGAATTCGTCCTATTGCAGTTCTAGCAGCAGCTAATATTCCTCGACTATTTGAATTTTTATTAGCGCATTTCACATAATGATGTCTCAAATTATTTTTGGTATAAAAACCTTTACACTTTGGGCAGGCTGTAAAATTTTTACCTGAACGTTTATCCTCAGTTCGTGAACGTCTCATAGGTATCAGTTTCCCATCATTTTTCTTTGCATTAACATTATAAAAGAAATTTCCTTTTTTTCGAATACTTGCAATTGCTGCATTTTTTTGTGGACCTTTGGGTAATTCGAGAAAATCAGAAACTTCCTTTTCTTTGGAGTTTTTTGACGCTAAATGCCGTGGGAGTTTCGTTTGAAATTCTCCGCAATAAAGACAACAGCTTCGTTTGTCATTACCTTTCGGTCCCTGACAAATCTGCTTTCAGTGTGGCATCATCACATTCAGAATTTCCAGGAACATTGAATGAAGCATTTAATACTAATGAAGCATCCGTTGAAATATCGGTGATACCCTCCATTGAGTTGTCTTCTTTTGCTTCATCTTCTGAGTCGTCCTCTGTATCCTCACCTTCAGAGGGTTCATATTCTGAGCCTGATGTACCAGATTCTTCCAATCGATCTTCTTCATTCTCTTCTGGTCCTTTAATGGAGCAATACTTGCAATGAATTGACCTTTACAGTTTAATATAAATAATTTTTTTATACATGATAGAATATTCAAGCGAAAAGTGAAATTATGAAACATCACTAACAACATCCAAATTTGAAGATGAATATCAATTCAATATAATAATTTAAAAAGAAATCATGTCTATGTAAATATGTATATGTATGTGATAATTATTTTTGAATAGAAATGAAAGTTATATAGGTAATATTAGCAGTTTTCATTCATATGAGTTGCTGATTGTATATTATGTCATGAAATTAACGTCAATGTAATTTTACTTCCAGCAAAACGGGTTTTTTTAAATAAAATAAGATATTTTTCACTTTAATGGCAAACGAAACAGAAATTTAGATAGTTCAGTATCAAAATAAGATAAAGCTGCAATCAGGCAATCATGCGATGCGTCACCATAATGTAGTAGATATGATGCTGTCTAATATATTCAGTTTACTAAGAACATTTACTATACCTCTCATCGCGTTTATAGGATTTCCACTGTATAAATGATAGGATTTTTTATTTGCTAAAATTAAGTTGAAAATCTAAATGATAAATTAATTGAATAGAATATTTGTGTTTGAAATTGTTTTACTCTCACTCTTACAGCAATACTCTAAATTTCTTGACAAATATTCTCTGCTTTCGTTTTGAAATTCATATCAGGATTGTAATTTTAACGTATAATTGATTCAGACAAGCATTCGATTAATTTAAATTTAAATATAAATTTCATGAGAATTTTTACTCCACAGTATTTCCTTTATTTTAAATTTTAAATAGAGCATGATACATCAATGGTATCGTAACTAATGGAATTGAATTTATATAAGTAACGCGAAAAATATTCATTTAAATCAATTTGTTGATGCAGATTTAGTATCAATTTTCTCTTCAATAATAATTTTTCTCTCAATAATGAAGTATTTAATGACTTACTTTCATTCATTCTCTCTTCTTTGTCATTCATTATCGTTTGATTTATATCGTGGAAGAAAATATCGTTAAATTCACTCGTTATTTCTTCACAAGCTCCAATACTATAATCATTCACAGGTGCAGCTAAGAATTTAGACAATTTAACGGCAGGGTTAATCTCAATATTTTCACGAATAATTGGGAGGGATTTGTTTATTACACTTGATAAAATTTGTTGATTAGTATTCTTTTTGGTTTCTGAAAAAAATAATAAGCTCCGGTTATAATGAAAATAGAACTAATTGCGAATTATAATAAAAATAATATTTTTTCGAATAGAGTAAAAAAAACTATAACTTCAAGATATATTTATGAATGATACTATCGTAGAAAAATTTGCAATTTCGAGTTACAACCATTTCTATTATTAATAATTTTTTATTATCATTCTCGTCAATCAATATATACTATAACTTATCACTTAAATATTTATCAGAATCAACAATTTCTTATACTGTGGCTATCTTTCCCTCACTTCACAATTTTACTTATTGAAAGAAGCTCCTTCTCCTCCTCTTCTATTGAAATTCTTTCACGAATTTCTGACTAAAATAAATTTTTAAACTATACTGAAGATAAAACTATATTATACATGCATTGTTATAGTGAGATAAAAGTATTTTCAAGTCACAAATAAAAATTATTGCTCATTTTTTTCATCTATGATTTTACCTACACTATATTATTATAGAGTGATAAATAAGGATTGTTAGTATGTTTGGAATACTTATGAATGTTCACGTTGATTTTCTTATTCTATCAAATTAATTCTCAAAAGAATCATTGTTTAAATTATAGTTATTTACCAGCTTGTAATTGTTCTGTAATTTCAGCTTGCTCACAATCATTAATGATTTTCGTACCAGTCATATTAGAATGAACTTCTACCGATATAGTTACTGTACGTGATTGTTGTGTATTTAATGAAGTTTCTGTTGTGGCAATTTCTTCACCTTCTGCAAGAAAATTAGGGATTATATTTTACATTAATAATTCACTCTGTTATTACAGTAAAAATAATTTTACAAGTACAAACAGTATGTATAAATTTACCATTTCGTGGATGTCCTGAAACTTCAGTAGTTTCTTTACAATTCGGAACTCTTTCTATCATCCTTTGAGGATAATTTGATTCAGATTTCTCCTGAATAAGATCATTCGGTTCCTCAATTCTCTGTTTTTGAGTACTAGATTCAATTGATACTGATTCAGATTGTACTTCAGCATTCAATAGTTCAGTGGCTCCGTCTGTATTTCTATGTTCAATCTCGTCCTCATTTGGTAATTTATTTTCATTCATTGAATTTTCATTACTAAACACGGAAGGTACACTTTCAGGAGATGTTTTCGCTGAACATTTGATTGAATTAATTTTTTCTGTGACAGTCAATGATTTACAGGATTCACTAGAAACTTTTGAACATAACGGTTCAACGGTTTTATTTATTGAAAATGAACCGCCTGATTGACACATATGACTGTTACATACTTTAGGAATAGACGTAACGCTAACTATGTTTTCAACATTACTTGATGTATCTTCAATATTTTTGGCATCAACAATCATTCCAGGTGCATTAGTGTCCTGTGATTCACTTTCGTCACTTTTTTTTTAATTATCAATTACTTCGTCAATTTCTGAATGTCCAGTTGAATCAATAGTAGAATTCTGATTGTCTTTTGTATTGTATGTGGTGTCTGGATTTAGATTTTTCGTTTTCTTAAAATCATCCTTAGAAATGATACTCTCATAAGTTTTGCTCGAATCCCAATTGTTTTGGCAATTGGATGCTTCATTACAAATTTCTAATAAAGCATCTTTCATTTGAGAGTGCTGTAATAATTGTTTTCCATCATAAGAATAGGTGGAAAATGTGTTGGAAGAATTGATTGAATTTTCCATTTTATTAAATAGTGTCAATCGAGGTAATTCAGCATTTAAATTTTCTTTTACATTCTCCAGCATTTTTTTGTTAGCTAAAATAATCAAATAACGATTAATATAATTTTTTGTATTATAAGTAAACGAAAAAACTGAATAAGGATACACAACAGTAATCAATTTATTAAGTGATTTTTGATGAATGTAAAGAATTCAAATATCTTGAATATGTTTCACAAAATTGCGTCAAAGAAAAGAAAGTGCTTAGTTATCTAACTAATAAATAGGTATTACCCTTAGTGAACTGTATGTCTATGTTTTATTTTATGTTACAAATTTAAGTGTATTTTATCAATCATGTAATTTGCAGAGGCGCATTTTTGCTATCTCAAGGTTTCTGCCAGATCAAACAGTGAATAATGAACTAAAAAAACAATTCGTTTATGCGTCTTCAATATGAACATAAAGGGAATTCGAATGAATTTATATAAATAAATAACACAGGACCACAAAGAAAAATTTTCAAAAAAATACCTTGAACCGGAATAGGTATTTCTTATAGATTTTGGGTCTGAATACGAATCTGTATTCTATTTTACCGTATCACGTCAGAATTTTTTTTAAATCGCAAAATATAGTCAAAAATTTGCTAAAAAATGTATATTATATAAATAAGGATAAGTAATGACTTTAAAAAATTGTGTAAAGTATTCTTTTCGTTCAGAAAATCAAATAAATAAAATATACTGTGGGTGCAGTAGCGAAGGGAAAAGAACACTGTGTAGGTTAGATACGTTGTTATTGATACACTGTACGAGTACTCGAGGACGTGTGTTCGATCGGAACGTTGAGAGGTAACTACTCGTCGGTTGCTCTCGCCGAAAACTTGCGTCAAAAATTACAGAATAGAATTTTTAGTCAAGGGTAAATTACGAGATCTCCCGTGGTTCGCTTCAACGTTACGAAGGGGTTCTGGACGACACATGTCGAAACACAGCGCCTCGACCATGTGTGTCGAACCCGCGCGACGGCGCGTACCCGTGAAATCTTGGATTTACGATAGGTGAAAGGGTAGAAGATCTGTGTTTTTATTTACGTGTGTTAATAATAAATTAGACGAAAAGGAACTTGAAAAGAACAAAACAGATAGGAAAGAATAGAAAATAAAGGTGAAAGTTGTGTTCGCGGAGACTTGACTTGAGGGTGACGTAGCGTACGTACGCCGCTACAATACCCCCCTGCCAGTGATTGCTTAATCACGAGAAACCGCCTTGGAGTCGGTCGGGGAATCGAACTCGTCTGCCCGACCGCGTGGCGTGCCGTGACGCGGTCTCGGTCGGTTCCTGGGTGGGTGGCGGGTCAGCGCTTCTCGCTGAATTCGCTGGTTTATCTGGTTCCGTTGGCGCGGACGACTGCTGCGGCGGGCTGGATTCTGGAGAGCTCTCTAGGCGGTGCTCGTTTTGTAGCGTGCTAGACATAGCCGGGGCCTCATCTTCCGCGATGATGTATGCAGGCTTCAGCCGGTCCACTGACACGGTCACATCTCTGCCTCGTATGTGAATAACGAATGTCTTGGATTTGCGGCTGATCACCTTGTAGGGCCCGTCGTATGGCTGCTGAAGAGGTCCCCCGGGTGCATCGTGTCGCACAAATACCTGATCCGTTGTACCGAGATCTTTGAAAACGAACGTGCGACGTTCACCGTGGCGGGCGCCGTTTGTCGGACGGAGTCTTCGGAAGTGTTGCCTCAGATCTTTGACGTACTCGGCTGCGTCGTCTTCCGGGGACGCTCTTGAGGCCAGGAACTCTCCAGGTAGCCGAATTGTCTCGCCGTAGAGAAGGTCGGCCGTGGTCGCTCCCAAATCTTCTCGCCACGCGGCTCGGATGCCGAGTAACACAGTGGGAAGAACTTTTGTCCACTGGTCACTCTCGTGGCATTTGATGGCTGCCTTGAGCTGACGATGTAGCCGCTCTATCATTCCATTAGCCGCTGGGTGGTACGCTGTTGTTTTGAGGTGAGCCACCCCGTATAGAGCGCTAAGTTGCCTGAATAGCTGCGACTCAAACTGTCTCCCTTGATCAGTAGTGATGCGAAGCGGAGTGCCGAATCGAGCTATCCAGCCCTCGTAAAAGGCGCGAGCGACGGTGACGGCCTCCTGGTCCATGAGCGGTATAACTTCCGGCCATCGAGAGAATCGGTCGATACAGGTCAGGCAGTACCTGTAGCCTTCCGAGTTGGGCATGATGATGAGGTCGAGGTGGACGTGCTCGAATCTCGATGACGGTGGTGTAAAGGTGCCGCACGGCGCCGAGACATGGCGCGTTATTTTTTAACGCTGGCACTCTACGCAGCTTCTCGCCCATCTTCGGCAATCGGTTTTAATCGATGGCCAGACAAATCGTTGCGTAGCCAGCCTGACGGTCGCCTTAATACCCGGGTGCGCGAATTGATGCACGGATTCGAATGCCGCCCGGCGGAATGGCTTAGTGACGAACGGCCTTGCTGCTGCTGTAGACACGTCGCAGTACACGCTTATCGGCGTTCCTGGTAATTGTACTTTCCTTAGTTGAAGCGCCGAGTTTCCGTCCAGGTAGATTTTCAACTCGTCGTCGGTCTCCTGGGATGTTGCCAGAGCTTCGTAGTCCACGGCTGTCGCGATTTCTTCGATGCGTGAAAGAGCGTCGGCGACGATGTTGTCCTTGCCGGATACGTGCCGGATGTCGGTCGAGAATTGGCCAATGAAATCCAGGTGACGGCACTGCCGGGGCGAGCACTTGTTGGCTTTCTGTCGAAAGGCGAAGGTAATCGGTTTGTGGTCCGTGTAGATGATGAAGGTCCTAGCCTCTACAATGTGTCTGAAGTGTTTGACAGCGAGGTAGATGGCGAGGAGTTCCCGGTCGTATGCACCGTATTTCTTTTGCGCACCGTTTAGCTTCTTGGAGAAAAAAGTTAAAGGTTCTCAGCTGTCGCCGATCCGTTGCTGAAGTACTGCTCCTACTGTGAAATCCGACGCGTCGGAGACGATCGCGAGTGGCGCGCTCGGCTTAGGGTGAGCTAGCAAAGCCGCCTGTGCGATACTCTCTTTACACGCGTCGAACGCGGTCTGCGTTGACGTGGTCCAGTTAACGGGGGTCTTGCCTTTGATGTTCCCCTGGAGTAAATCGTTTAACGGTGCCTGAAGGCGAGCGGCCTTGGGTATGAATCTCCTATAAAAGTTTAGCATACCCAGGAACTGCCGCAGGTGTTTTGCCGTCGTAGGCCGAGGGTAATTTCGGATCGCTTCGACCTTCTCGGGCAAGGGCTGGGTCCCCTCGGCGGAGACTCGATAGCCCAGGAATTTGACCGCTGGTTGTCCGAACACGCACTTGGTTTGATTGACGACCACCCCGTATTTCCTCAACCGCTCGTACACGATTTCCAAATGTCGGAGATGTTCGTGTTCGGAGGTTGATGCGACGAGTATATCGTCGATGTACGCGTAACAAAAATCCAGGCCTCGGAGCACTTCGTCGATGAAACGCTGGAAAGTTTGCGCGGCGTTGCGTAGGCCAAACGACATGAACGGGAATTCGAATAACCCGAACGGTGTCGTGATGGCCGTTTTCTCGATGTCCTCGGGTGCGACGGGGATCTGGTTGTAAGCGCGGATTAGATCTATTGTCGAGAAAATGTTTTTGCCCCGTAAAGCCTGCGCGAAGTCCTCAATGTGGCGAACAGGGTATCGATCTGGCAATGTCCTCGCGTTCAGACCCCGATAGTCTCCGCACGGTCTCCATTCGTCGCTGGCCTTCTTCGGGACCATGTGTAGCGGCGACGCCCAACAGCTTTCGGACGGTCGTGCCGTTCCGCACCGGATCATGGCCTCGAACTCCTTCCTGGCCGCGTGCAGCTTTTCCGTCGGCAAACGCCTCGGCTTACTTGCCACTGGCGGGCCTGGTGACGTGCGGATATGATGCCGAGTCGCATGTTTTGGTTCGAAAGGGGCGCCGCCCGGACGTGTGATCTCCGGAAACTGCTGTAGCTGCTCGTGGTAGACTGACGTCCCGGTGATCGTTTTGATACTAGGGATGTCGCACGTTGCTATGTGTCCTTTGGTGGTCAATGATGTCAGCTGGTCCAGGAGACGACGGCCACGGATGTCGACTAGTAGGCCATAAAACGCGAGAAAATCCGCCCCGATAATCGGTTTAGACACGTCGGCGACAACGAACCTCCAGGTATACGCTTGGCGTAGTCCGAGGTTGAGGGTGATCGTGATCATCCCGTAGGTCGCAATGATGCTGTTGTTTGCCGCGGTGAGTTCGTACGCCGATTTTTCACGCGACCCGCGTAAGAACGACCGCGGGTATACACAGAGATCGGCGCCGGTGTCGACCAAGTATTGCGTCTTGGAATCCTTGTCCGTGACGAAAAGGCGGAGGGACGTAGGGCGTGGGTCGCTTGCCTCCATTAACAACCGCCCTGGTCGTTTCCCGCGCGGAATCCGCACGGTGCTTCGCACTTGGTTGCGTCGGCACCGAACCTCCAGTGATACCAGCATACACCGTCCTTGCCATGGCCGCGGCTGCGGGAGCGTGGCCGGGTCGGGGTCGCAAGTCGCCGCTCCCGTGGACGGCTCTCGCGGTTTGACAATCGGTCGCCGAGTGCGGCGATTTCCTGACGGAATCCGGTCATCATCTCCCCTACCTTGGTTACGAGAAAGGCCATCTGTTCGGTTAGCGGTCCGATCGACTCATTGGACACCGCTGCCACGTGTCGTTTTTCGGGCATAGCGTCGGAGATGGTATCGGCGAGCTCGGCTATCTTGTCCAGTCCCGCTTCCGTTTGCGTCGTCAATATGGCTTGCATGGACGCTGGAAGACGTCCCAGCCATATCGTCTTTAACAGGTCGTCTGGGACGGTCATGCCCGCCAAGCCGCGCAGGTGCCGGAGGAACTGCGACGGTTTTCGGTCTCCCATTTCTTCGTGCTCCAAGAGTTGCCTCGTTTTCTTCACCTGTGAGGTGCTGAGTCGACGAATGAGTTCGTTCTTGAGAAACTGATATTTTTCCGACGTGGGGGGATTCATCAGAATGTCGCGGGCTTCCGCGGCGTACCTGGCCTCCAGGTTACCCAATACGTAATTAAACTTGGTATCGTCGCTGGTTATATTGGAAATCGCGAATTGAGCCTCTACCTGGCGAAACCACAGTTCAGGGTCGTGGACCCAGAAGGGCGGCATCTTAATCGCGACGCGGTCAACCGACGCGGTGGTAGCGGTAGCTCGTTCGGCCATCTCGGGAGAAATAGTTTTCGAAAATTTCAAACCCGCTGTCGGCGTTGCCGATCTGTCTGTTTCTCTGGCTCGGGCACCCACAAACACTTCACTAGAAACGCGGATTCGTGAACGCGTGCTTTTACGAACGTTTCGCGGCGCGAGTCTACTGATTTCCGCGTCCGCGAGATCACGTCGGGGTCACCAATTATGTGGGTGCAGTAGCGAAGGGAAAAGAACACTGTGTAGGTTAGATACGTTTTTATTGATACACTGTACGAGTACTCGAGGACGTGTGTTCGATCGGAACGTTGAGAGGTAACTACTCGTCGGTTGCTCTCGCCGAAAACTTGCGTCAAAAATTACAGAATAGAATTTTTAGTCAAGGGTAAATTACGAGATCTCCCGTGGTTCGCTTCAACGTTACGAAGGGGTTCTGGACGACACATGTCGAAACACAGCGCCTCGACCATGTGTGTCGAACCCGCGCGACGGCGCGTACCCGTGAAATCTTGGATTTACGATAGGTGAAAGGGTAGAAGATCTGTGTTTTTATTTACGTGTGTTAATAATAAATTAGACGAAAAGGAACTTGAAAAGAACAAAACAGATAGGAAAGAATAGAAAATAAAGGTGAAAGTTGTGTTCGCGGAGACTTGACTTGAGGGTGACGTAGCGTACGTACGCCGCTACAATACTAACGTACCTAATAACATATAATAACAATTTACTATAATAACCTTAAGCGGGGCAGGCAAGCGAGCGCGCGAGTGTTATAATAGAGCGAGCGACCGCGCCGCGTATATTTTGACCAATGTATTTATTTCGACAAATTTGCAACGTTATTTTTTATAAATTTATATAAAAGAGTAATTTATCCCTGACAAAGGTATTTTCTCAAATTTTATATTCTTTTACTTTTCTAAGAATAAGCCTAAGTGTTGCTTGTTTTGTTACGACACGTCATCCCTTCCATGTAAGGTATACGTACTATATAAATATAAGGACTGTATTATAAGAGATAAAATAATGATTAACAATATAATTACAAAATGCAAGGAATCAAAAGAATGTAGTTAGTTCCCGGAACCAGGCACGCGTCGTGCGCACTCGTTCTATCATAACACTCGCGCACGCGCTTGCTCGCCCCGCTTAAGGTTACTATAGTAAATTGTTATAGTTAAATTGTTATCAGATACGAAAATATATTTTATTTGATTGGTAATTTTTTATCGCTAGTCAAATAAATTCAAATAGAGAAATTTTTTACAACTTGACCAATACCAGCAAATAAACGGGCGAAATTGGAAGAATATTTTTTAGGGAGAACGTATCTCTTGGTTTGAGATTACAAGATTCCCTTAATCTTCTTCCAACCATACCGTGAATAAATAGGCTAGAAAAATATAGGTCCAAAAAGTCGCTGAAGCAGGAATCGAACCTGCGTCTTTCGCTTGCCGGGCGACTGCTTTAACCATCTAAGCTATTCAGACCCTTTCGATCCTATATCTTTCAATTGCCTTTTAATAGATGTTAGTAAACAATAATTTGAGAACGTTTTACCGGCTCTCGACGGTGAAAGATGTAAATTCTAATATTGTGTGTTAGCTCCATAATTAGGTCCAGGAGCGAATTAAATTAAGTAATTGGTAATTTTTTATCGCTAGTCAAATAAATTCAAATAGAGAAATTTTTTACAACTTGACCAATACCAGCAAATAAACGGGCGAAATTGGAAGAATATTTTTTAGGGAGAACGTATCTCTTGGTTTGAGATTACAAGATTCCCTTAATCTTCTTCCAACCATACCGTGAATAAATAGGCTAGAAAAATATAGGTCCGAAAAGTCGCTGAAGCAGGAATCGAACCTGCGTCTTTCGCTTGCCGGGCGACTGCTTTAACCATCTAAGCTATTCAGACCCTTTCGATCCTATATTTTTCAATTGCCTTTTAATAGATGTTAGTAAACAATAATTTGAGAACGTTTTACCGTCTCTCGACGGTGAAAGATGTAAATTCTAATATTGTGTGTTAGCTCCATAATTAGGTCCAGGAGCGAATTAAAATTAAGTAATTGGTAATTTTTTATCGCTAGTCAAATAAATTCAAATAGAGAAATTTTTTAAAACTTGACCAATACCAGGAAATAAACGGGCGAAATTGGAAGAATATTTTTTAGGGAGAACGTATCTCTTGGTTTGAGATTACAAGATTCCCTTAATCTTCTTCCAACCATACCGTGAATAAATAGGCTAGAAAAATATAAGTTCGAAAAGTCGCTGAAGCAGGAATCGAACCTGCGTCTTTCGGTTGCCGGGCGACTGCTTTAACCATCTAAGCTATTCAGACCCTTTCGATCCTATATTTTTCAATTGCCTTTTAATAGATGTTAGTAAACAATAATTTGAGAACGTTTTACCGGCTCTCGACGGTGAAAGATGTAAATTCTAATATTGTGTGTTAGCTCCATAATTAGGTCCAGGAGCGAATTAAATTAAGTAATTGGTAATTTTTTATCGCTAGTCAAATAAATTCAAATAGAGAAATTTTTTACAACTTGACCAATACCAGCAAATAAACGGGCGAAATTGGAAGAATATTTTTTAGGGAGAACGTATCTCTTGGTTTGAGATTACAAGATTCCCTTAATCTTCTTCCAACCATACCGTGAATAAATAGGCTAGAAAAATATAGGTCCGAAAAGTCGCTGAAGCAGGAATCGAACCTGCGTCTTTCGCTTGCCGGGCGACTGCTTTAACCATCTAAGCTATTCAGACCCTTTCGATCCTATATTTTTCAATTGCCTTTTAATAGATGTTAGTAAACAATAATTTGAGAACGTTTTACCGGCTCTCGACGGTGAAAGATGTAAATTCTAATATTGTGTGTTAGCTCCATAATTACGTTTAGGAGCGAATTAAAATTAAGTAATTGGTAATTTTTTATCGCTAGTCAAATAAATTCAAATAGAGAAATTTTTTACAACTTGACCAATACCAGCAAATAAACGGGCGAAATTGGAAGAATATTTTTTAGGGAGAACGTATCTCTTGGTTTGAGATTACAAGATTCCCTTAATCTTCTTCCAACCATACCGTGAATAAATAGGCTAGAAAAATATAGGTCCGAAAAGTCGCTGAAGCAGGAATCGAACCTGCGTCTTTCGGTTGCCGGGCGACTGCTTTAACCATCTAAGCTATTCAGACCCTTTCGATCCTATATTTTTCAATTGCCTTTTAATAGATGTTAGTAAACATGTAACGATCCGCTCCCCCGCGACCGTTCTACCCGGCCGTCATCCGCCGGAAGGCTGCCGCCCGGCGACCACCCGCCGGGCAAAACGCAGCGGCGCAGTGCGCCCCGTTTTAATTATTATAAACCGCGTTCGAATCGGGCCGTTGTAAGGCCGCCGATGTTCGAAGCCAGGGCCGTTGTCTCGGCGCTTCCGAGGCGCTCCGAACACCGACGGAAAGCGCCGAGCATCGGTCCTTGCCGCGCGACCGCCGGAATACCACCGAATTCGTTCGGTGATAATTACCCCGATTAGGGGAACAATCGGGCCAACGAATATCGCCGGAATTACCCGAACGGGTAAATTTCCCGAATAAAAAGGGCGACACGGCCCCGAAAAAGACAATCCGTTTCCTGCTCCGCTCAGAGTCTGTACGACGCCTGACACGAGCTCCGAAACCCCGACAGCTTCTCCGAGGAGAGAGAACCAGAGGTTGGGCGCACCCAGCCTCCGCCGAGAGCTTTCGGCATCTCCGAAGAAGGCTTCCTTCAAAAATCTTTCCGAATCTTTGAGGTCGGGCGCACCCGGTCTCCACTGAGAGTTCTCAGTAGATTCGACAATCCGACCGAACCACGCGACGACGTTATTCCACGGGTAGGGAGTCACCTGCCGCCGACGGGAGCTCCCGTCTAATCGTCGCATCCCGCTGACATCCCGACCAAAATATCGCGATATCTTAATTACCGCCACGGTAATCTTACGCGTCTCACGAAACCGACGCTCTCACGGCGCGCGCCCGCGCGCGTCGCGCTCTCCGGCCTGACGCTCTCTCACCGAGCGCTCTCGCGCTCCCGCCCGCGTGCCCGCACGCCCCGCGCCTATCGTATTCACGCGTATACAAACGCTCGCCCGGCGTTTAAAGAGCCGAGCAGGACGTAAAAACGCGACAACAACAAACCGGCGTTCAAATTCCACGAACTTTAAAACGCGAAATGCTGATTGCATTTATGTGAGCTCGATCGAATAAATAAAGCTTTTCACCGTCCGATCCGAGCCGACCGCTGCATTACGAATCCGCATTTCTTGCACCCCGGCAATATATATAATTATATACGCCGCTTGCATTCACGTTCACGCATAACTCGTACACACTGTAAATACCCACGCCGCTTGCATTCACGTTCACGCATAACTCTTACACACTGTAAATACACACGCCGCTTGCATTCACGTTCACGCATCATTCTTACACATTGTAAATACACACGCCGCTTGCATTCACGGTCACGCCTAATTCTTACATACTGTACATATATCTAACGCTTGGATCCCCGTTCGCGCATATCTCTTGTACACTGTAAATATACGCACGGGCCATTCGCACACACACATTCTTACACGCTGTAAATATATACCGATACACGACATATACGCACACCGACACACACCGTTCACACCTATCTTACGCACCGACACATTCTCATTTTGTACATGCATTCTAATTAATTAAATAAACAATTACACAGCATACACACACGTCTGGTTATCTCGTACCCCCTTTCGAACCTTGATCCCGACTGAGCGCATACGAGCCGTGCTCGGAAGGTGGCACGTTACATTGGCGCCCGAACAGGGACCGTTCTTGACCTGACCGTACGAGACAACCACCGTGAGTTTTTTTTTGCGCATTACAAATGAGGATGCGATCGTTGATGCAACTCGCGTCGAAAAGCGAGCTCGCGGACTTCGCGCAGAAGCGCGGACTCGACGCTTCCGGTACGCTCGAGGATATTCGGCGCCGGGTGCGAGAATATTTCGACCGCCACCCTGAAGAAGACACCGAGATCGAACGCACCGCCGTCGCCGGCCCTAGCGCCGACACGTTCCTCGACGCCCGCGAAGCACCGCGCACGCCCGTCACTGTGACGATCCCGGTACCGCCGATCCCAGTCGCCGCCGGCCCTATAGTGGAGGACTCCAAGGTCATCGGACAGATGCGGAAGTGGGGATGCCATTTCGATGGCAAGGACCCCATGGCGTTCCTCGAACGTATCGCGGAGCTGCGGGACGCGTACGGTTTCTCCGACCGACAATTATTACGAGGGCTACCCGAGCTACTACGAGGAGACCCCCTGCTGTGGCTCCGCAACAACCGCGGGCACTGGCGAACCTGGGACGACTTCGACCGAGATTTCCGGGGGCAGTTTCGGCCCCGCCGCTACCAGGCTGCCCTACGCCGCGAGATTACCGATCGCCGACAACGACCGGGGGAGGCATTCGCGAAATACGCCACGGAGATGCTCACGCTCATGCGCCGGTCGGGCGGATTCAGCCGCGACGAACAGGTGGATCGGCTCTATGAGAACATGAGTCCGGAGTACAAATTTTACGTCCGCTACGACGACGCCACGAGTGTCGCCGAACTCCAAGCCCGCGCCGCGGACTACGAGGAAATTGAGTCGCAGCGGCGAGAGCACGCCAGGGCCGCGCGGAAGGCCGAAGACAAGCCTGCCGTGGCCGCCGCCTACAACAAGGAGGAATGTTGTTGGCGGTGTAAGCAGAGGGGCCACACCCGATTCAACTGCAAGAAACCACCGCGGAAATTTTGCTCGCAATGCGGCCGGGACGGAGTCTTAACGAAGCAATGCCATCCGCCGCCGGGAAACGCGGAACGGGCCGGAGCCACCACAGCCGACGCCGCCGCTCCGAGCCCCGCATAATTTACAACCCGCGGCCGCACATTCGCATCAACATCACCGGGCGTCGGTACCTCGCATTACTGGACTCCGGCTCCGAGGTATCGTTCGTCAACGGACAGATCGCGGAACGGGCCCGACGACACGGCCATCCGTACTGGGCACACGCCGGCACTATCCAGCTCGCCGACGGCACGACCGCCGATATACCCGGTACTGTCCGCTTGCCCGTGCGGCTGGGCTCCCGGATAATCGAGCACGACTTCTCCATCCTCACCGCTCTGGAGAGCAGCGTGTTAATCGGGGTAGACCTCTGGGCACGCACGAACATCTCCGTGTCGCCACCACCGCGCCTCGCGCCAGCTGACCAGGCCCCGACCTGCGGGAAGATCGGAGGGTTGGCCCCCCCGACCGCTTCCGAACGACAACGCCTCGAAGTATTTCTCGCCGCCGAACTCTCTGCATTCGAGGCCGTACGGGGGCCGACGAGGAAGATGACGCACCAGATCCGCCTGCGCCACCACACGCCGATCAAACAACGCTATCGACCTCGCAACCCGGCCATGCAGGCGGTGATCGACCGAGAGGTAGCCGAGATGGAGGCCGCCGGAGTCATCGAACCATCCAAGAGCGCGTGGAGCTCGCCCGTCGTAATTGTCAAAAAGAAGGACGGCAAACACCGTTTTTGTATTGATTTCCGCAAGGTGAACGACGTGACCGAGCGTGATGCCTACCCGCTCCCCCAGATCACTGCCACACTGGATAAGCTACGAGGGGCCCGGTACCTCACAACGCTCGACTTGAAGAACGGGTACTGGCAGGTGCCGCTAGCACCGGAAAGCCGCCCGATCACCGCCTTCACGATACCCGGAAGAGGATTATATCAATTCACAGTAATGCCTTTCGGACTGCATTCCGCCCCGGCCACGTTCCAACGACTACTGGACCAGGTTCTCGGGCCAGAACTGGAGCCGAACGTGTTCGTCTACCTCGACGACATCATCGTCATCAGCGAGACTTTCGACCGACACCTCCACCTGCTCACCGAGGTATTCCGACGACTACGCAAGGCCCGCTTACGATTAAATCCAGATAAGTGCCGCTTCTGCGTCGAGCGACTCAAATACCTGGGGCACGTGATCGACCGAGAAGGAATCCGAACGGACCCCGAAAAGGTGAGCGCCGTCGCCGATTGGCCGGAGCCACGCACGGTGAAACAGGTCCGCCAATTTCTGGGGATGGCATCCTGGTACCGGCGATTCGTCGCCAATTTCTCTAGCATCGCCGCCCCGCTCACACGGCTCACCAAGAAGAACGTCCGGTGGACCTGGGGGACGGACGAAGAAGACGCGTTTCAAAAGCTCAAGCGCACGCTTATCTCGGCACCTGTCCTCGCGTGCCCGGACTTTACGCGCCGTTTTGTCTTACAGACAGACGCCAGCAACAGCGGCCTCGGAGCCGTGCTCACACAAAACTTCGAGGACGGGGAGCGCGTCATCGCCTACGCGAGTCGGACACTTAACGGGGCCGAACGCAATTATAGCGCCACCGAACTCGAGTGCTTGGCCGTCGTGTGGGGAATCCGCCGAATGAAGGGATACCTGGAGGGGTACCCCTTCACCGTACTGACCGACCACCAGTCGCTACGATGGTTGCAGCGCCTCGAAGCGCCGACAGGGAGGCTGGCCCGATGGCTTTTCGAACTGCAACAATACGACGTCGAAGTCAAATACCGCCGAGGAGTACTAAACCGCGTAGCCGACGCCCTGTCGCGCCCGCCAGCATCCTGCGCCGCGACGCCGCTCCGATGTCGCTGGTATCGACGCCTCCTCGAAGGGGTAAACCAGGAACCCGCACAACATCCCGATTATCGTATCGAGAACGGCCGCCTCCTCCGACATGTACTACACAGCCTCGATTTCAAGGAGCACCCCGCCGACCAACAGTAGAAGGAATGCGTCCCGAGAGAGCAACGCGCTACGGTCATCCGCCGGTATCACGACGCGCCTACCGCCGGACACTTGGGCATCGCCAAGACCATCGCCCGACTGGCAGAGAGGTTCTACTGGCCCGGGATGTTCAAGGAGATCGCGAATTACGTTCGGACGTGCCAGAACTGCCAAGCGCACAAGGTCGATCAGACCGCACCCGCCGGTGTCTTACACGCCACCGACATCCAACGCCCGTGGGAGCACGTCACCGTTGACCTAATCGGGCCGCTTCCGCGCTCACGTCAGGGCCATACTTGGCTCTTCGTGATGCAAGACCGGTTCACGAAATGGGTGGAACTGGCCCCGCTCCGGCAAGCTACCGCGAAGAATACCACGAAGGCCATCACGGAACGCGTGATACTCCGCCATGGACGCCCTGACATCGTCCTTTCGGACAACGGGATGCAGTTTACGTCCGCCGCTTTCACGGAGAGGCTCCAGGAATTCGGCATAAAACATCGCACCGCGCCCGTGTATGCACCGCAGTGCAATCCGGTCGAGAGGACAAACCGGACTATCAAGACGATGATCAGTCAATTCGTGGAGAACGATCATCGTGCCTGGGACGACCATCTGCCCGCGCTCCAGTTCGCATTCAACACTGCAGTCCACGATGCCACCGGATATTCGCCCGCGTACCTCAATCACGGGCGAGAACTCACCGCACCGCACCCCGCCGAGATACCGCTCGCCGCGGCAGACGAGCCGAGCGAGACTTTCCGGCGACTTCAAGAGGCGTACGAGCTCGTCCGGATCAACCTGGCTCGCGCCTTCCAAAGGCAGGAAAAATACTATAATCTACGCCGTCGGGCATGGTGCCCACGGGTCGGCGACTGGGTATGGAGACGCGACCACCCGCTCTCCAAAAAGGCCGACGACTTCAATGCGAAACTCGCGCCGAAATTCATCGGCCCTCTCGAGGTACGTCGGGTGATTTCGCCCGTTATCGTCGATCTCCGAAGTAAGCACGGAAAATGGTACCGGCACACGCACGTACAACACCTGAAGCCGGTGCGGGGGGAAGAAAACAAAAACATCAACAACAAGGCCGAGGACGAACCCCCCCACGACAACAGCGACAACGAAAATAATGACGAGGATTGAAAACGACCGATTATTCGCAGCTAAGATGTCGAAACAACAGGACGTGCTAGCCGCAATTAACGAGCTCCTCGACGACCCCGACTACTGGGGCGAGGTATTACCGCCGCCACCTAAACTCGAGCAACCGCCGCCAGCACCAGCTCCGCTACCGCAGCCACGCCCGCCCAAGGTGGGCACGATAATTCAGCGATCGGACCACGTCACTCGCCGAAAAATGGCGATGCTGATGACTGTGCCGCCGCCGCCACCATCCAGGCGAATCCGGAAGACGACGACTACCGAAACGACAAACGGCGCCTCCACCAGCGCCACAGAGCAGCAGCCGCAACTCCTGTTGCCCGCCGGCCCGCTCCCGCCACCACCGATCCGGGTCCAGATCGAACCTGGAGTAGTCGTAGACGTTCCGCATTTCTGCGTCCACGTGGCCCGCAAATACAAAGCGCGCACCCCTCAAGGACGCTGGGTATTGCGATTTTCGCGCACCGGACAGTTGCGATACCACCGAAAAATAAATTAATGCCTCAAATTCAGGCATAATAAAATGGGGGGGGGGTGATGTAACGATCCGCTCCCCCGCGACCGTTCTACCTGGCCGTCATCCGCCGGAAGGCTGCCGCCCGGCGACCACCCGCCGGGCAAAACGCAGCGGCGCAGTGCGCCCCGTTTTAATTATTATAAACCGCGTTCGAATCGGGCCGTTGTAAGGCCGCCGATGTTCGAAGCCAGGGCCGTTGTCTCGGCGCTTCCGAGGCGCTCCGAACACCGACGGAAAGCGCCGAGCATCGGTCCTTGCCGCGCGACCGCCGGAATACCACCGAATTCGTTCGGTGATAATTACCCCGATTAGGGGAACAATCGGGCCAACGAATATCGCCGGAATTACCCGAACGGGTAAATTTCCCGAATAAAAAGGGCGACACGGCCCCGAAAAAGACAATCCGTTTCCTGCTCCGCTCAGAGTCTGTACGACGCCTGACACGAGCTCCGAAACCCCGACAGCTTCTCCGAGGAGAGAGAACCAGAGGTTGGGCGCACCCAGCCTCCGCCGAGAGCTTTCGGCATCTCCGAAGAAGGCTTCCTTCAAAAATCTTTCCGAATCTTTGAGGTCGGGCGCACCCGGTCTCCACTGAGAGTTCTCAGTAGATTCGACAATCCGACCGA
The DNA here is from genome assembly GCA_963971435.1 of Lasius platythorax. Taxonomy (NCBI): domain Eukaryota; kingdom Metazoa; phylum Arthropoda; class Insecta; order Hymenoptera; family Formicidae; genus Lasius; species Lasius platythorax. Next base: position 2,127,153 of record OZ020547.1, on the reverse strand, counting down.
ACCACGCGACGACGTTATTCCACGGGTAGGGAGTCACCTGCCGCCGACGGGAGCTCCCGTCTAATCGTCGCATCCCGCTGACATCCCGACCAAAATATCGCGATATCTTAATTACCGCCACGGTAATCTTACGCGTCTCACGAAACCGACGCTCTCACGGCGCGCGCCCGCGCGCGTCGCGCTCTCCGGCCTGACGCTCTCTCACCGAGCGCTCTCGCGCTCCCGCCCGCGTGCCCGCACGCCCCGCGCCTATCGTATTCACGCGTATACAAACGCTCGCCCGGCGTTTAAAGAGCCGAGCAGGACGTAAAAACGCGACAACAACAAACCGGCGTTCAAATTCCACGAACTTTAAAACGCGAAATGCTGATTGCATTTATGTGAGCTCGATCGAATAAATAAAGCTTTTCACCGTCCGATCCGAGCCGACCGCTGCATTACGAATCCGCATTTCTTGCACCCCGGCAATATATATAATTATATACGCCGCTTGCATTCACGTTCACGCATAACTCGTACACACTGTAAATACCCACGCCGCTTGCATTCACGTTCACGCATAACTCTTACACACTGTAAATACACACGCCGCTTGCATTCACGTTCACGCATCATTCTTACACATTGTAAATACACACGCCGCTTGCATTCACGGTCACGCCTAATTCTTACATACTGTACATATATCTAACGCTTGGATCCCCGTTCGCGCATATCTCTTGTACACTGTAAATATACGCACGGGCCATTCGCACACACACATTCTTACACGCTGTAAATATATACCGATACACGACATATACGCACACCGACACACACCGTTCACACCTATCTTACGCACCGACACATTCTCATTTTGTACATGCATTCTAATTAATTAAATAAACAATTACACAGCATACACACACGTCTGGTTATCTCGTACCCCCTTTCGAACCTTGATCCCGACTGAGCGCATACGAGCCGTGCTCGGAAGGTAGCACGTTACAAACAATAATTTGAGAACGTTTTACCGGCTCTCGACGGTGAAAGATGTAAATTCTAATATTGTGTGTTAGCTCCATAATTAGGTCCAGGAGCGAATTAAATTAAGTAATTGGTAATTTTTTATCGCTAGTCAAATAAATTAAAATAGAGAAATTTTTTACAACTTGACCAATACCAGCAAATAAACGGGCGAAATTGGAAGAATATTTTTTAGGGAGAACTTATCTCTTGGTTTGAGATTACAAGATTCCCTTAATCTTCTTCCAACCATACCGTGAATAAATAGGCTAGAAAAATATAGGTCCGAAAAGTCGCTGAAGCAGGAATCGAACCTGCGTCTTTCGCTTGCCGGGCGACTGCTTTAACCATCTAAGCTATTCAGACCCTTTCGATCCTATATTTTTCAATTGCCTTTTAATAGATGTTAGTAAACAATAATTTGAGAACGTTTTACCGGCTCTCGACGGTGAAAGATGTAAATTCTAATATTGTGTGTTAGCTCCATAATTAGGTCCAGGAGCGAATTAAAATTAAGTAATTGGTAATTTTTTATCGCTAGTCCAATAAATTCAAATAGAGAAATTTTTTACAACTTGACCAATACCAGCAAATAAACGGGCGAAATTGGAAGAATATTTTTTAGGGAGAACGTATCTCTTGGTTTGAGATTACAAGATTCCCTTAATCTTCTTCCAACCATACCGTGAATAAATTCACGGTATGGTTGGAAGAAGATTAAGGGAATCTTGTAATCTCAAACCAAGAGATACGTTCTCCCTAAAAAATATTCTTCCAATTTCGCCCGTTTATTTGCTGGTATTGGTCAAGTTGTAAAAAATTTCTCTATTTGAATATTTTATTTGATTTTCTGAACGAAAAGAATACTTTACATAACTTTTGTAAGTCATTACTTATCCTTATTCATATAATATACATTTTGAGCAAATTTTTGACTATTTTTTACGATTAAAAAATAATTGTGACGTGATAAGGTAAAATAAAGTACAGATTTGTATTCAGAGACCCAAAATCTATAAGAAACTTCTATTCCGGTTCAAGGTATTTTTTGGAAATTTTTTTTTGTGGTCCTGTGTAATCATGATTGAATTGCCGCATTATCTCTGTTATTGTCAATTTACAAATGATTTATTAGAGTATGGCACGTGGTCCTCGAACCTGCTGCTTTACGAATAATATTTGATGATTTAATTTTCTTAAAAAACAAGTTTTAATTGTAAAATTGTATTAAGCAATCTCAATGAAAATTCAATATAATGATTAAGCGATATCATTTTACTCGTATAAAATACAATTATTCCACTCATAATATTATAAAAATTGGAAGATAAGCATTACTTAATATCTCTCATTGTCAGCATAATTTGATAAAGCTATGGCTTATTTAACTGTCGGGGTTTATTCTCTAAAACAGAAGCTGGAAAATAATTTTTCATCATGATTGTTCACTACAATATTGAAAGGAATGTAAATTCAAATCAACTTTATAGACATACATTCGTAAGTATTGTATGACATAAACTTGTACTGTCCCTGAACCTGCCGCTTCATGAATACTATTGGAATTCCTTTTTTAGCAATCGTTTTTTTCCATTTTGAAAATATTGAATGATTTGAATACAAATTTAATGTAATCACTGAGCGAAATAACTTTGTTCGCGTAATATATAATTATTCTAGTTTTAACTTGATGAAAATTAGGAAATAAAAATATTTTTGTACCTACCGGCATAACCTAACAATTTTACTTGGTTCTTGTCCCCGAATTCTGTATTTTTTAAGGAAAGAAACTTCTTTTTTGTTAAAATCTGGATTTTATCATTATTTTGCACTAGAGCAAACATTTTCTTCTAACTCAAATTTTCAACTCATATGGTAGCACTTTCTGTATCTACTCTTTCAATGGGATTGACTGCAGTGCAAGACATAGATGCCAGAAACTGAGCCTGGTAGCACACGCACACAAACGCGAACGCGTATATGTGCTGCGCAGTACGCTCTGTGCCGCAAATATATGCGTTCGCGTTTGTGTGTGTGTGCTACCGGGGTCAATTTCTGGCATTTATGTGCAAGAGACACATTTATCGGAAGCGCTACTGTCGTTACTCGTGAATGACGCTTTATTTCAACGCAGTTGGAATAATTACGAGAAAAATGTTTAATCTGTTTTATATAAGTTCTTACGAATTTTCAAATTTGCTCATTTTAATTCAAATATAGGCGAATGAGGGTGCTTCATTTAATGATGAGTTAGACACAACGATAGTATCGCGTATATAAATTTGTATTCTGTCCTGGATACTGCCATTTAATTACGTATGACAGATTCCAGGACCATATGAAGATAGCAAAGAGCAGAATCTAGATTCAAAAATGAATTTTCATGTGATACTAATTTTCTGTATTATTCAGGAAATATGATCAAATGTATACAGATATTTACATTAATTGTTATAATCTATCATGCATACCACATTTTAATAGTAAATGACAGAGTGCAGGACTACGTGAGACGTACATTTTTCTACCGAATAAATGAGTAATTTCATTTGCCTTTGATGAAACAATGTTCTTATGTAGACTATACAAACAAAAATTTTAGATCTAAAGAATTTTGATTAAAAAAAGTTAAGTAGACACATGTCAAATATAACTGAAAATCGACAATAAATAATCAATTAACATGAAGACATTGCTTTCATCTAACAATTTCCTGAAACTGTCCTGGGAGCAATGTCCTCAAAACTGCCACTTGTTATGGGGTCATTTCCAAGACTCCACCTCTAACCAAATTTTTAATGGAAAGAAAACTCACTAATTGTATAAAATTTCACAATATTAAGATAATTGCAACATGAGTATATCTTATTCTAATAATTTCTCCAATGATATGATTCATTTTGTAATTTTATAAGAATAATTAAGTTTTTAGCTCAATGTCTTAGAAAATACAAAAATTGTAGATAATTTTTTCTCCAATATCCTTTTGAATCCTCTTGAAATAACAAATAAAAAGGTCCAAATTCAACGATGAAATTTTATGTTTTAAAAATGTTTTGTATGCCTCACGAAACGTAACTTTATATCAATTCATGTGATCCAATCCGTAAAATCATTTTTTTTCGTATAATCCTAATTTACTTTAGATATCATAAACTTTATGAGGAAGTAAATAATGTAATTAATTATAGTACTTAATCTATGGAGTAATCTCGAAAAGACTCAAGAAAAGGGAAATTCATATATTTTGGATATATTAAGTAAAATTGTGTTCAACAGAATAATAGTGTTTAAGTTTTTCAATTAATAAATGTATACTTTTCATATTGAACTGTTTCTATGTTTCGCTTTGTGTTATTAATAAAAATTTACATCTCAATCATCAAAGTGCACAAAAAATTTGTACTGTCAAAGTTCACCAAAGATTGAATTGTAGTGACGTATAAAATTATAAAATAGATAAAAGTTTCTACGTCTTTAAAATGACGAAAAAAATTCAAATAACCTTCGTATATCTACTCGTAATTGTGTTTTGCAAAGCGTATTGTTTATGATCTTGTCAATTTACAAATTATTTGTTGAAGTATGTTGCGTTGTCCTTGAACCTGCCATTTTACGATTAATAAAAACTTGATGATTTCATCTTTTTTAACAACAGGTGTTAATTGTCGGACAGTATTGAGCAATTTCATAAAAAATTTAATGTAATGATCGAGCAACATAATTTTCCTGTATGAAATACAATTATTCCACTCATAATATCATGAAAATTGGAAGAGAAACATTGCTTAATATCTCTCAACATAATTTGATAAAGTTATAGCGTATTTAACTGTTAAGGTTTGTCCTCAAAAACTGAATAGTAAAAAAGGATTCTTCATTACAATTTTCCAATATGAAAAACAATGTAAATTTAAATCAACTTTATAGACATACATTCGTAAGTATTGTATGATATAAACTTGTACTGTTCCTGAAACTGCCGCTTTATGCATACTATTGGAAGAATTTTTTTTAGCAATCGTTTCTTTCCATTTTGAAAATATTGAATGATTTTAATACAAACTTAATGTAATCACTGAGCGAAATAACTTTGTTCGCGTAATATATAATTATTCTAGTCTTAACTTGATGAAAAATAGGAAATTAAAATAGTTTTGTAGCTACCTAACAATGGTATAACCTAACAATGTAACTTGGTCCTTATCTCCGCATTCTGTATTTTTTAAAGAAGGAAATTTCTTTTTTCAAATTCTGGATTTTATCATTATTTTGCACTAGAGCAAACATTTTCTTCTAACTCAAATTTTCAACTCATGTGGTAGCACTTTCTGTACCTACTCTTTCAATGGGATTGACTGCAGTGCAAGATAGACACATTTATCGGAAGCACTATTGTCGCTACTCGTGATTGACGCTTTATTTCAACGCAGTTGGAATAATTACGAGAAAAATGTTTAATCTCTTTTATATAAGTTCTTACGAATTTTCAAATTTCCTCATTCTAATTGAAATATAGGAATTTAAATTCAAATATACGAATAAGGGTATTTTATTTAATGATGAATCAGGTAACGATAGTATCGCGTATATAAATTTGTATTCTGTCCTGGATACTACCATTTAGTTACATATGGCAGATTCCAGGACCATATGATGATAACAAAGAGCACAGAAGCTAAATCTAAAAATGAAATTTTGTGTCATACTAACCCTAAAAACCTACCTTTCTAAAAAAGGTAAAAAAAAGGCGCCAAGTACACGCGCCATAGTTTTTGTGAAAAACTTTCATATGTATTTTTTAATTTGCACAAGTAGTGTTATTTTAAACCATAAAAAATATTTTACAAATTATTTTGATATTGTGTAAAACATCCTACAAAAATAATGATATAAAAAAATTGCGCCAACTAAAAATAAAAGCATATAAAAATATTTTAACCAAAAAAAGTTGTACAAAATATGTAGTTGTTTTAATTTCCTATCTAATACATTGCAATATAATTAAAGTAATAGGGCGTATAGCTAAAATAATTATTTTTTAATTAACTAAGTGCACAATTATAATTTACCAATAACCATATATATTCTAAAAAGTTTAATAAAAAAAGATTATATAAGACCAATTAAAAATTCATACAAATATTAAAAATTAAAAATTTTTACAAATTAAAAATTAAATACTTATGCGAAAATTAAAAATTTATACAAAATCAAAAAATTAAAAAAAAATTTAGTTAAAAAAACTTGGCACTGCTAAACTGACCAATATACTAATTATATTAATGTACTTCGTATATATACGTTGAGTTAATGCACAGTTATTAATGTAATAATGTTTATTAAAATTTTGAAAAAAGCAGCGCCAAGTTTTTTTAACTAAATTTTTTTTTATTTTTTGATTTTGTATAAATTTTTAATTTTCGCATAAGTATTTAATTTTTAATTTGTAAAAATTTTTAATTTTTAATATTTGTATGAATTTTTAATTGGTCTTATATAATCTTTTTTTATTAAACTTTTTAGAATATATATGGTTATTGGTAAATTATAATTGTACACTTAGTTAATTAAAAAATAATTATTTTAGCTATACGCCCTATTACTTTATTTATATTGCAATGTATTAGATAGGAAATTAAAACAACTACATATTTTGTACAACTTTTTTTGGTTAAAATATTTTTATATGCTTTTATTTTTAGTTGGCGCAATTTTTTTATATCATTATTTTTGTAGGATGTTTTACACAATATCAAAATAATTCGTAAAATATTTTTTATGGTTTAAAATAACACTAGTTGTGCAAATTAAAAAATACATATGAAAGTTTTTCACAAAATCTATGACGCGTGTACTTGGCGCCTTTTTTTTACCTTTTTTAAAAAGGTAGGTTTTTAGGGATATCATTCATTTTGTAGTATTTAGTAATCACAATATGTGTGTGTGTGTGTGTGTGTGTGTGTGTGCGTGCGTGCGTGCGTGCGTGTGTGTGTGAGCGAGCCGTTTATCATTTTTAATATTACCGGAATGTATGAATTCCCACTTTATATTAATTGTTTTTAATTTGTTTATTTATTATAATATAGGAAGACTTTCTTTTACCAATGACAAAGAAACAGATTTAAAATCTATATATAATTACATAGTCTTAAACTTGGATGAAAGATGGAGAAAAACTCTCGATGCATGGAAATGTGTAACAAGATTTATGGGGAGGCTTTATCCAACGATTAAAGAGTATATCGCAGCTAAAGAGCAAATTCTTGTAATTAAAACAGAGGTATTAGAGATGTTATAGATTCTCTCATTTATAAAATAAATAAAACATCTCATTTTAAAAGTAGTTTACGCATAAGAGAACAAAACATCACATTTTATGTAAAAATATTCTATACGTTTATGATAAAGTACACACACAATTCCTTTCGATTTAATGTTTTGACTATGCACTTGTATTTTTATTAACCTGGTGCAGACTATCCCAAAAAGGACTCCCAGCATCCACCGGGTTAATAAAAATACAAGTGCAAACATTAGATGTACAAGTGAAAACATTAAATCAAAAGGAATTGTGTGTGTACTTTATCATAAACATATAGAATATTTTTAAATAAAATGTGATTTTGCGTAGCGTAAACTGCTTTTAAAATAAGATGTTTATTTATTTTATAAATGAGAGATATGATTGTGTAAAAATATTCTATATGTTTATAATAAGATGTGTGTGTATGTGTGTGTACTGTAACAATTTCTTTCGTTTTAAACTTTTAACTTTTAACCCAAAAAGAACTACAAGCCCCCAACGGGTTAATAAAAATACAAGTGCATAGTTAAAAGTTTAAATCTTAAGAAATTATTATATAGTATACACACCCACACATCTTATTATAAACATATAGAAAATATTTATATCTTTCTCTCATTTATAACAAAAATATATTATAGATTCTCTTATTTATAAAATAAATAAAACATCTCATTTTAAAAGTAGTTTACGCTATGCATAAAAGAACAAAACATCACATTTTATTTAAAAATATTCTATATGTTTATGATAAGATACACATATAATTCTTTTAATTTAATGTTTTGACTAATGCATTTGTATTTTTATTAATCTAGTGTGGACTATCCCAAAAAGGATTCTCAGCACCCACCGGGTTAATAAAAAAATAAAATCGCAAACATTCACTTGGTGCGGACTATCCCAAAAGACTCTCAGCACCCACCGGGTTAATAAAAATCTAAAGTTTTATCATTTCGTTTAACTTTTAACGCTATTATAATTTACTCTGTGTGTATGTGGGTGCATGTGTATATAGTGTGTACATAGTGTGTATATAGTGTATATATGTATATAATGTATGTATATATGTATATATCAGGGTTGGGACAGTTACTTCGTAGAAGTATCTAGTTACAGTTACAGTTTTCTTCACTGAAAAGTAACTAGTTACAGTTAAAAGTTACCGATTCTGAAAAGTAACATGTTATAGTTATAGTTACTCAAAAAGTAACGAGTCGTTACTTTTCAGTTACTTTCTTGCAATGATTGTGTATTGCTATGTTAAAGGGAAAATAAAAACCAAGTACCATCTTACCAAATTTAATAAAAGTTTTTATTAATTTTTAAGAGAATTTGGTATTCTGTAATATCATCGAGAAGATGGCCTCTTTGTGGCGTTATTACAGAGCCACCGACGCTGAACATCCGTTCAACAGATGCACTACTCGGAAGTGCCGTGTTATATTTAATGAAGAGTTTTTTAATTGTGGGGTAATCATTCAATGTAGCAATACCGCAATTATTAGATTTTAAGAATCGATACAATTCTTCTTGTGCGGACTCGACTTCTTTTGTTTGCTGGTTGATCGAAATCTTAAGTTTTGTGAGCGGTGAAGCGAGGCACGAAAGCTACCGAACTATGATGGGAGTGAAAACGTCGTGTAAAGAAATGTGTGAGAATCTAATATACACAAAAGAACGAAACTGTATTTACAAGATTATGTACAATGGTCTGCGATGCTCGAAGTGCAATCCGCAGTGAAACAATTAGTCAAGAATTTACTGAAGGAAGTACAGTGCGATTCGACAACGTATCTCTCGGACCTCATGTGCGAACGAACAGAAGGCGAGTGAGCAGTGAAGGAGACGGCATCGGACGAATAGCTTTGTCCTTCCGACCTTCGAGAGAGTTCCATCGACGAAATCAACGAATTTTTGATTTCGTTGGAGACAAACAAGGACCCTCTCGAGAGTCGGGGAACAAAGGCTGTTTGTTTTCATCGAC
>OZ020547.1:1784436-2117654 GCA_963971435.1 Lasius platythorax | reverse complement strand
AAAAACTTCTTTTTCGTGCAAAGATCTTCCTTGCATATGAGATGTAGTTACTTAAGTAACATGATACATTTGATATCCTTATATTATATTATATTTATAATACATATAACTATAGATTTTATTTTGATCAATATGTCGTTAAATACTGAAAAGTAATAAACGCTTTAACTTTTACTTGTATAATGAACATTAACTATTAAATTTTGGACTTTAAATTATTGTTAAAACCCATATGCTGGAACCGACAAAACATTTTTGTTTTTATCATAATGTATGTATGAATAGTAATTTTTTTCCTTCACTGTAGCATCTCTCGAGTCAGCTCGTAAAAGTGCGGCAGATGCTACATATTACACAACTGATGAAGAAAGATTAGGGCGAGGTCGCAGACAACATGTTCCATATAATCGCTTTAGTACCGAAGAAAACGAATACGATAATTGCCAAACTCGAAAACATAATATTGCAAGTATGTATTACAGAAACATATAGTTTACAATGCATAATTTTTATTTACCTCTATCAATTACTCTCATTCATCGATTTTGCTAAAATTTTGTATATTTGTAAAAAAAAACAATATTATTTGATACATATGTTTCTTGTATAACTATACTCCCTTATTTTTGAAATGTGAAGCGAAATAATCCTTATATTTCAATAATTTTTGTTTAGAATGAATTTTAAATGATGCTAAATAATAAAATATTGTAATATATTATTTAGTTTTAGTTGACTATTGCAAAGCGATATAAAAATATTTGAAAGTTACTGCACAATATAATTACAGTTCAGTTCGAAAAAAGTGTATATGAAATATTATGATCATTTTTTTATAGATATGACAAATTTCATTTTAATCGACAGAAGACACTTTTGAAAGTTTTATTATTCATTTTTCTTATTGCAATTTTAAAGATATAGTACTCTAGTACTTTATATGTGAAATGGGAAATCGACATTATGCACGAATGTTTTTATTAGAAGTCTTTTTTTTAGAAATCCTTATATATATTTTATATGTATTATTGTACATAGAAAAAACATTAAAAATCTCAGATATCTGTTAATGTTTAATAATGCTACCAATATTATAATATGTAGTATCGACTATGCTTTGACCATAAACTATTATTGATTTCTTTATACAGAAAAGCATCCAAACACGAATGCTACTGTATCAGCATCACCATCATGCCCTGATAACTTTGGATCGAATAATACTAAAGATGTCTCGCAAGTAAATGATACAAGTGAATATAATCATATTGCAACCTATCATCATGGTACTTGATTATAATATACAACATTGCGAAAAATTATAGCATTTATTACTTTAATAAATATATTTTCAGAAAATGAAAATAATGCAACATTGCAAAGATCTGAAGGTCAATTTTTAAATCTCAATGAAATACCGGTAATAATAGAAGGTACATGTACATATAATAGTAATACAAAGTACATATAAGTTAGTCTTTCAAAATTGATTACATTACAATAATTAAAATATTTTAGGGAATATTCCATTGGTTCAAAACGTAGAAGAGGACTTTAATATAAAAGGTAAATATTTTTTTTTCAAGATTTTTGCACTAAATGTATAAAGTATTTTATTACATTTTGGCTGCGTTCCAATATTACTGCCAGTACTGAAAATCTATAGTTTACGTCACGTAAACTATAGATTTTCAGTACTGGCAGTAATATCGGAACGCAGCCTTTATATACATACATAATATTGTTAGTTATATTGCAGAGAACATAAAACAGATGTTGCGTATGCAGGCTGTAACAAACGTAATGTTGAGAGATGTAAAGCAACGCTTAACTAAGGTCGAAGATGTTCTAAAAAATCGCTCATTACATCTCCCGGAAAGTAACGGTCTCATTACACAATTTTTACCTTTGAATACAATAAATGATGTGAAGGAGTTCGAATCAGTATTGAAAATCACAGAGGAAGCAGTAACGCAGTTTGTAAGTTATAGATTTATTCACTATTCCTATGTTCCTCCTTTGTTGTGCTTTACAAAATTTTGAAAATGGAAGCTTACTCTACTTTTAAGTACTTGCAATTATAATATTGCATAGATTAGTACTATTACTTTCATGCATACAGAATGTACTTTTCTTTTTATAGAGACAATTTGTATCTAAAACTGGTGGGAACAATCCAAGACATACTATTCAACGAACGTTGCAAAAGATATTTACAAATGAATGCGCCATGAAGTGCTCTTGGAAAGGAATTAAAAATAACTTCCGAGTCAGCGATTTATATTTAATAAAAATTATGAAAAGTATATAGTAGACATCGTAAAATCTACTAAGAAGAATTCCTCATATGCTGTTATTGATTCAATATTTTTTTTATTTTTTAGAAGATGTAACTTTGCAGCATACGAATTTAACAGAATCAGAATTCGATAATATTGTAGCGGAATGGTTACGTTTCGCAAGACAAAGAAAAAAACGTGAAGATAAAGAAAAAGAAAATGAACATCACAATGAAAATGAACATCACAATGAAAATGAACATCACAATGAAGAACCAGTGAATAAACGATAAAGTTGGAAATCGTTGTATCAATTATAGACTGATCCATAGATCGAACATTGTGCGTCCCTGTCATAGGTGTGTGAGAGTATGAGGCACGCTCAACTGTTTCGCGCAACAGAAAGCAAAAGTGGCGATCGAAGACGTTCGTCGAGATTACTATGCGAGAAATCGCATCGCGTACGCAATTTTCCGCGCTTGCATCGTCACTTTTATTTTTATTTACATTTATTTACTTTTATTTACATTTTGCTTTTATTTTTAGTATATAACGAATTTAGTGCCATATGACACGTCGGCGATACACATTGACATTTAGAGTTTATTAGTAACGTATATTGTATTGAAAATATTCACAGAAAGTTCTTATATAAAAGAATATTATAAAAAGCCTTATGTTATATTGTTGTGATGTAATTGTAACGCACCACTTTCGCGAGTGCGGCTCGGATTCTTACTCTGCCGGGATCAGGGCTTGAGAAAGGGTCGGCGAGATAGTAGACTTGTGTTTAGTGAAAATAAGAATTATTTATTTAAACGTAGAATGCATGTACAAGTGTGTGGGTGTGTGTGTGTGTGTGTGTGTGTGTGTGTGTTCGCGGGTACAGCGGCGTGTGTGTAGATGTTCGTATTCACAGTGTGCGTGTGTGCATGTACGTACGGCGGCGTGTATATAAATGTTCGGAGTTACAGTGTGCGTGTGTGCATGTATGTACGGCGGCGTGTATATAAATGTTCGGAGTTTACTGCAACGGTCGGCGGGAACGGCGATGGCAATTTTATTATACGTCCGTTCTTACATAAGATGCACGCGGCGTGTCGGTATTTAACGTTCGTGGAAACTCGCACGACGGTTCTAGTTGTGTTGTCGCGTTTTTGTGCGCCCCTCGGGGCTTTAAATGCCTTGTATACACGGTGTTCGGTAGGCGCGGGGCGTGCGGGCACGCGGGCGCGTGAGCGCGAGAGCGCTCCGATGAGAGAGAGAGCGCACGGCGCGAGAGCGCGCGGCGCGAGAGCGCGCGGCGCGAGAGCGCGCGGCGCGAGAGCGCGAGACGCGAGAGCGCGGGGCGCGTGAGCGGGAACGCGGCGTGCTTAGGGTGATTGTTCGTTAATGAACTAATTTCTGGATTATTGGATGTGATAATTATCGGGAACGACGATTAGACGGGAACGCCCGTCAGCGGCAGGTGACTCCCTACCCGTTGAATCTGATCGTCGCGGGGTTTTAAATAGGATCTTCCGAATATTTGCTGAAAACTCTCAGCGGAGACCGGGTGCGCCCGACCTCGTGTATTCGGTGGTAGGTTTTGAAAGGAGGCTTCCTCGGAGATGCCGCAAACTCTCGGCGGAGGCTGGGTGCGCCCAACCTCGGTTTCTTTCTCTAAGAGAAGCTTATCGGTTTTCGGAGTCGTCTCAGGTGCCGTACGGGCTCTGATCGGAGCGGAAAACGGAGTGTCTGTTTTCGGCGTCGGATCGCTCTTTTATACTGGGAAATTACCCAGTCGGGTAATTTCGGTGACATCCGTCGGCCCGATTGTTTCGTTGAGCGCAAATAATTACTAAGAATTATTTTGGCGCTAGGGACCGTCGCTCGGCGTTTTCCGTCGGTACTCGGAATAGTTCGGGCGCCGAGACAACGGTCCTCGCGTTATCTATCGTCGGCCGTATAACGGCTTGATTCGAACGCGCGTTGTTATACTTAAGCGGGGCGCATTGCGCCGCTGCATTTTGCCCGGCTGGTGGTCGCCGGGCGGCAGCCTTCCGGCGGATGACGGCCGGGAAACGATTACGGGGCGGATCGTTACATCATATTATTTCAAATATTTTTGTTTATGAATGAGAAGATATTTTATTTCTTATTATTTAGTATTTTATATATGTGATACGTAATAATATAAATGATAATGATATAAATATGTATGTGATATGTAAAGTTTTAATGATATATAATATCAAATACTTTATTATTTGTGAAAAGACTTTTATAAAAAAACTCGAAAAAAACATATATATTTATAACATGCATGTATAATACGTAATATAATATTATTATAAAGAATTCATGAAGCTTTTATATAAAGATATTTGATGAAATACTTTTTGATTGATAACAAAGCTTTATTTCTCATTATATTGTACTATGTAAAATGTATGTGATAAAGTTAAATATATGTGGCACATTTGTAGTATGTGCAATATATACATTTTGCTGTTGTTTATTTACATTTTGCTTTTGTTAAATTTTTTTTAAAATGCGACTTTCAGAAATAATAGATCATTGAATTAATTCCAGGCAAGACTAAACAAAATTTTATTATGTATAATAAAATTTTGTTTAGTCTTGCTTGGAATTAATTCAATGATCTATAATTTCTGAAAGTCGCATTCATTTAAAAATATATTAATGTAATTATATAATTATTTTATAACTAATAAAATAACTTGTATATAACAGTTACGTTTCAGTTAACAATATATGTTTCAGTTTTATAACTTTTCGCTACGTTGCATTACGATTATATAACATTTTAATAACTTCTCTTATGGTTATATTACATTTCAATTACATTTTACATTTATGTTATATAACTATAATTTTCTATGAGTGGGAAATTACAACTAACGTGTAAATTACTTGTAACGTACACGTTATATTAAGTGTTACATTCCGTTATATCATGGCAATTAAATTGTTATATATCTGTGTTTGCTGGGCAAGCTATCGATTAAGCCTACTAAGAACTCAATCCGTTCAGCGGTTATTGAGGTCTGGTAATATCAAGTACTCTCAAAAATCCGACTCGCGTATAGATACACGGAGTGCCTTGCTGCTGCTGCGCGGTACTTGGCGCGAGACACTACCGTGTCTCTTGATATTATGAATTATTTAGGAAATACGATCCTGAAGATAAGAACATTTTTAAGGATAATTCTCCAATCAAATCTTCAAAGATTAGAATGCATATATATATTTCTATGAATATTTATGGCCTATCTTGCGTACCACGTTTTAATAACAAATGACAAAGTGCAGGACTAATTGTAAGTAGGACTTACATTTTTTAGTCAATAAATAATTTCATCTGTCATTGCTTCAAACATAAAGCGTAATTTCCTCCTGTTATAACAAGACCATATCAACATAAAGTATGTTTTTATGAGAAAATATGAATTTTGATGAAACAATGTCTTTATGTATAATATAAAAATAAAAATTTTAGAACTGTACCATGAACGTATTTATTTGATAAAAGAGAATAAAAGAAGAACGTTGAATAGAAAAATGTTAAATTTAAGTGAAATTCAACCAATAAATCAATATTATTTTATTTTTTATACAATTCTCTCTCACTCTCTCTCATTCTCTGATTCTGTCCTGGATGCTTTCTAAAAGGAAAATTCATAAAAATGAACTTCTTTGTAATACTCTAAGAATTATAAATTAACATAAAGTCATATCTTTAATTTAAAAATTCTCTTAAACTGTCCTAGGAGTAATGTCATCAAACCTCTACTCTTTATGAGTACATAGGTTATTTCCAAGATTTCACGAAACAAATCTTTAATAGGAAGAAAACTCACTAACTGTATAAAATTTCATAATATTATGCTAATTGTAACATGAGTATATCTTATTCTAACTTTTCAAGTGATTTTATAAATTTCGCTCATTTTATAAATTTATAATAATAATTTTAAGATGTTAGCTCAATGTTCTGGAAAATACCAATCATTATACAATTTTTTCTTGAATATCTTTTCGATTCCTCTTGAGATTTCAAAGCGATATAAAAATAACAAATCAAGATTCAACGACGAAATTTTATGTTCTAGGAATGTTTTTGTATACCTCATGTAACTAACTGTACATAAATTCATATGATCCAATACGTAAAGAAATTATTTTTAATCCTAATCTATTTTCGATATCTTTAACTACATAACAAAATAAATAATGTAACTAATCAAGCTAACATTACAGTATTTAATCTATGGAATAATTTCCAAAAGACTCAAAAAAAGGAATTTAAATATTTTAAATATATTAAATGAAATCGTGCCGAACAGAAAAATTGTGTTTAGTTATCTAACTAATACTAAAAATGTACACTATACTAAACTGTACACTATACACTATACTAAAAATGTACACTATCCATATTGAACTGTATGTTCTGTGTTTTGCTGCTAATGTTATTACGAGAGATGTACACCTCGATCATCACACTTCCACTTACGTGTGACCATGGACCTATAATATATGGACTGCGCATTCCCCTCATTATACATTGGTTAGAAAGAGACTAACGTGTATCCCGTAGAACTGAAAGAGATGCAAAATAAGTGGACATTCCCCTCCGCGCACAATGTATGCGCAGTGACAAAACGAGAAAATCTATTGAGGTTATAAGATTATAAGGATAAATGCCAGTTAATTTAAGTGTATAAGGTAAATAAGGACGTTTAAAAAAAAGATAAAAAAGTTTGTTATTTATTGAGTTAATCACTTAAATAAAAAATTAAGTGCCGAAATGCTAATTTGCATTATATGTAAATATGAAAAAAGTTCGACCGACAGTGTATCTTTTTATAAGTAAGTAGCAAGTAATATTTATAATAATTAATGGATTTATATGATCAATTTTTACGATATTATAAACTGAGATATGTAAAATTAAAGAACACTTGTTGTCTAACAGATTTCCAAAGAATGATGAGTTACGTCAACGATGGATTTCAGCCATAGGATTGGAGAATTTGGCTACACAATTGAAAAAAATCAAGTCGGTTGTGTAGCCAACATTTTGAAGATGATTGTTTTTTCTACAAACTAGGAGGGGACAAAAAGAGAAGATTTATTAAGCCGGATGCAGTTCCAACAATTTTTGGTTTTAATTATTCACGGTATGTGTTTGTGTTATATTGCTAATCAGATAATTTGTTTGTGTCATTAAATCAGCTATCATCAGCATTATTTTTTATAATTACAGAAAAGAAGCAGCATATATGGAAGTAAGTTCCAATGTTTGCATTGCAGATCAAGCTTGTAACGAAACTCAAACAGCCATAGAAGAAGAAGAAAAAGAAGATGGTTGTAATGAAAGGTACTGACTGATTGTAATGAGAAATATTTATGCAGTTTTTTTTGCATTGGAATTAAATAAATTTTCAAAGAAATGTTTATTACAGGAATCCGCAATTGAACGTTACGCTTTTGGAGTCACCACCTAAAAAAAAGCAGCATTGTTCGAGCTCACATTTTGGGGATTGCTCCATTCAAAAATATCCCCTTATGGCAGCACATAAATTGCAAATAACCACAAAAACAGTCAATGACCAAAAACGTAAAATACGAACATTACAACAGCAGGTTCTACGTTTGAAGAAAAAAGTCTCAGATATGAAATCTTTGATTACAGAATTAAGGGAAAAACAGATGATCTCTGAACAAGCTGAAAAAATGATATCCGTAAGACCCTAATCCTTTTTCTTTTCCTGCTATGGTCCGATTTTATAACTTTATTTTTACACCAAAGTTTAAAGCGTCGTCTACAATAATTGGAGTAAGCTTGGCGCAAGAAGTAAGAGTAGGCGTAACGAAATGGGATTGGTTTATTTCGTCATTACGCCTACTCTTCTTACGCCAAGCTTACTCCAGTTATTGTAGACGACGCTTAACACGTTAATGGAGAATTCCCATTGCATCCGATGTTCGATACATCAGATATCGGACGCAGTGAATTCTTTATTAACGTGTCAAACTTTGATTAAAGTTAATTGTGGAATTGGATTTATATCATATATTTCGCAATCCATCCAATCTATGAGAGTGGTTCAGTTGCACACAATTCAATTACACACAATCATTCACATCGGCAGGATGAGCGTGATTATTTTGAATCTTATATTTAACTAAAAAAAATATTTGTATATACATATGATCTTATTTTTATTTTTTATTTTTATCTTATTTTTTAATTTTTTTTTCA
The DNA here is from genome assembly GCA_963971435.1 of Lasius platythorax. Lineage (NCBI taxonomy): Eukaryota > Metazoa > Arthropoda > Insecta > Hymenoptera > Formicidae > Lasius > Lasius platythorax. The sequence continues at coordinate 2,109,104 of OZ020547.1, read as the reverse complement.
GGAATTATACTTTTGTAATTTTCCAATTATGTATTTCCAATTATATATCCAATTATATTTACACTCTTACATTAATTGAATATTAGGTACTTTCCATTTACATCATTGTCTGAGATTAATTGTCATATACTCTGAAAATTAGTATTGCGTATATCGATGTATATTTTAACATGTATATATATATTTAAAAAATAAACGTTTTTTTGTATAATCGTTATGTATTATTTTATATAATTGTTATGTAATTGTTTTCAAAATGCAGGATTCGATTTCCGAGGAATACAGAGCACTTTGGGAGCGCCAGTTCAGTGAAAATGCACAGAAAACGTACCCTGATGCTTTAAGAACATTTGCAGTTACATTGCATTTTCATTCAAGTGCAGCGTATGATTATGTTCGTAAGACTTTTATGAATTCCTTGCCACATCCATCGACAATCCGACGTTGGTATCAACATCTCCATGGATCACCTGGCATCACTAAAGAAGCTATTATTACATTGAATGAAAAGATCAAAACAGTTTCACTAGAAGACAAATGCCTGTTCTTTAATCTCGTGGCAGACGAGATGAGTTTAAAAAAGTGTGTGGAACTGGATGGAGACCAATATATAGGGATGGTTGACATAGGAGCAAATGCAGAGCCAAACGATACTTTACCTGAAGCCGAACATGCACTGGTATTTTTAGTTACATGCATAAATATGCATTTTAAAATTCCAGTCGCATATTATTTTATGAGCGGATTGTCTGGCAAAGAACGCGCAAATCTATTAAAACAATGTTTGATAGTACTTCACGAAAATAATATAAAAATCGTCTCTGTTACCACAGATGGCACATCTGTTAATATCTCAATGTTTGAGCAATTAGGCGCTATTTTATTTACAAATTCTGCTAAGAATATAGTACCATTTTTTCTCCACCCAGTGACCAATGAACAAATATACATTTTTCTTGACGCTGTTCATATGATTAAATTAATCCGCAATTGTCTCGGCAATAAAAAGATTTTATATAATCATGAGGGTAAAGCTATTCGTTGGAGCTATCTGGAGCAACTGGTAGCTCTGCAAGAGGATGAAGGTCTTCACGCTGCCACAAAAATTCGTAGGCGTCATCTCCAATGGCAAAAAGAAAAAATGAAGGTAAAGCTTGCAACACAAACTTTTAGCAAGAGCGTTGCAGATGCATTATCTTTTTGCCGTGAAGATTTGCAACTTCCTAAATTTGCGGGTTCAGGCGCTACCTCAAGATTTTGCATTGAAATCAACAATATGTTCGATTTGTTAAACAGCAGAAATTTAATATGCAAATCAAAGAGTAAAAGATGTATTTCTGTGGAAAATCTTGAGGAAATGAAGACGAAGGTGGAGAGTTACTGCGCATTTTTAGAAAATATACAGGACGAGAAAGGTCTCATTCTTCAATCCCGAACAAAAACGGGATTTCTCGGTTTAATTGTTTGCCTCAAAAACTCAATAACTCTTGCTGAATCACTTTTTGCCACCAAAAAAATTAAATTTCTAATGACGTACAAACTCTCACAAGATCATCTTGAAACATTTTTTAGTGCTGTTAGACGTCGTGGAGGATTTAATAATAATCCATCTTGCAAGCAATTTAAGGCTGCATACAAAAAATTAATAATGTATGTCGATCCAATTCTGTCACACAGTGCCAACATCATTAAAATGGACAGTACAAAAATTTTACAAACAAGTTGCCCAAGGCAACTAGATCTAATAGCAACTTGTTCCATAAATGAAAATGGAATAGACAGTATCATCGATGACATAGAATATGACAAATAGGCAAAAAGTGATGATGATACGGAACTTCTAAATATTTGGTTGTCTTCTGAATATGTTGAAGATGTTGTGGCTTACATTGCTGGTTTCATTGTGAGAAGATTAACGAAGGTCATTAAATGTGATTTTTGTTCATTGGCACTGATGGGGAAAACACCAAAATCAAAGTTGCAAATTAAAAAATCAGAAGGTGGATTAATTTCAGCCTCAGACGACGTTATTCAAGTATGCATTTCTGCAGAATATGTTGTGCGTACATACCTCAATTTATACACTGAAAAAAACGTCATTTCTAAAATGGTTCAGCTGATCTTATCAACAATACCAGAACATGTTTTCGGCAATGTAGATCATATGACAACCAAGGCTCCGTTATCAGATTGCCGATTCCAATTATTAAAAGCAATAGCTGAAAGATACTGTAAATTAAGGCTACATCATGAAGGAGTATCTAGACAGCAATCAGTTGAACGAGTACGTTCATTGTTCACCAAATATATTTTATTCAAGCATCAGTAAATTAATTATTTGTTATTTTTTTGTTTTACTTTTCTATTGTGAGTAAAAAATTATTTGCATTTTAATAATTGCAAATTTATTAATAATGAATAATAATTATTGTAGTTTATTAATTTATTAATCAATTATTTATTAATTATTAAATATTACTTTATTAATTAATCTATTATTATATTAATAATAATATAAAAAATAATATTATATTATTATAATAAAAATAGAAATAATAATATTAATAATAATATAATTAATTTATATTATTCTATTAATTGTTAATTATTATTATTATTTAATTTTCTTTAATTAATTTTATTATTTTTTAAATTAAGGTTAGAGGGGAACAGTTTAAATCCTTGTGCGCATGCGCGGAGGAGAAATTCCACTTATTTTGCATCTCTCTCAGTTGTACGGGATACATGTCTCCCACTCCAATGCGCAGTCCATATATTATAGGTCCATGCGTGTGACACGTAAAAATCACGGTTGTACTCACGACATACGACTGTCTTCCGACTTGATTGTATACAATTTTCGCTAGAATATCCTAGAATGGGAAACAGTGTCTTCGAAACTGCCACATCGCAAATCATCGGTTGATTCCAGGACTCCTATTATACTAGTTTTAAATGGTGCAAAAATTCGGAAAAGTAATAATTTAATGAATATTAATGTCATTATAAGAAAAATATAGTATATTCATATATATGTAATACTAATATAATTACTTTAATAAATTTTCAGACTTTAAGTCATGGTCTGGTATGTACAAAAACTGTCAAACAATAGTAAACTTTTCCAGGCCCGTCGTGGTAAACATTCAAGTCCTGGAAACTGCCAAGACTTGATTGTCCTAGGAACTACCAAAGTGGTAAAAAATTTTTCCAGGCCCGTCCTAGTAAATATTCAAGTCCTGGAAACTGCCAAGACTTGACTGTCCCAGGAGTTGCCAAAACGGAATGAAAACTTTCCAGGCCCGACCTGGTAAATATTCCAGTCCTGGAAGCTGCCCTAGGTTGACGGTCTCGGAACAGGCCAAATGAAGATTACCAAGCAAATAAATATGGTATCTTCGGAAATGAAGTATACATAGATTCGGGAAGGTGTTCTGTCCTTCAAGTAGGGAGATGAATGAATGTCCTAAAAAATGCCGCCTGACATATATATATATTGTTACGTCCCTGGATTACATCCCCTGAGCGCCTTCATTCTACTATCTTCCCCTGAGCATCATCGCTAGGAGGGTTGTTTATTAACAACCGGCGTGCGGTTGTTTTCCGGCGCCATTACCAGTTTTGGTCTAGCTGACGCATCGAGCGGACGCATACGAGACCAATGAGCATATTGGCTTATTACATATTATATTTCATCATACTTCTGTACTGGGTATATTTATTAAAGCTCAGTACCACCCTAAGACCGTATATTCATTCCGGGCGCGTTCCGGGAGTGTGAGTGTGTGAGTGACTTCCCTTCTTTTGCGATATCACGCAAAAGCCGTCCCGAGACGTAACATTTTGGGGGCTCGTCCGGGATCAAACGAACGACGAGCAGATCAGATTCGACGGACAACGAGCTACGAAGGATCGAGAGAATGACAACGCAGCCTTCGCCGAGGGTAACCCGATCGCAAGCTCCATCTCGAGTCACCGTCACCGATGAACCGACGGAACAGACGCAAGCAGAACTCCTGCAGACTGCGATAAACGAGATTCGGCAGCTGCGAGAGGAGCGAGAACAACAACAGAGACGCTTCGAAGCTGTCTTGCGGCAGCGCGACGAGGAGCTGCGTCGACTCGAGGAGAGAATTGCTTCGCGGGAGGAAAATATACAGCTAAGTCCTTCCATTAACACCGCTTTAAATAACATCGCCGATAATAGAGCTTGCGGGGACACGAACAATGATTTTCGCGCGAGAATGGGCTTTAAATTGAAGCCTGATACTTTTGACGGAAAAGTTCCGCTGCGAGAGTTCCTCTCGCAATTTCTTTTGATCGCGCGCGCGAATAATTGGGACGAATCTACAAAAACGGTTGCTTTGGCTGCGAATTTACGGGGAAAAGCGCGAACCGTGTTAGAAAGTGTCGAAAATTTTGAAAATTTAAACTTTGAAGAATTAAAATCAAAATTAGAACTTTCTTTCGGGGAGGGAAATCTAACACAAAATTATTATTCGCTTTTCACGAATCGAAAGCAAAAATTCGGGGAAGATTTGGCTTCTTTCGGTGCCGAATTAGAAAGATTGTCGCGGCAGGCTTATCCAGAATGTCCCTTCGCGGTGAGAGACAAAATCGCGTGTGCACAATTCGTTTCGGCTCTCTCGGATGGTTTCTTGAGGAGGACTCTTCAATTAGAAGGAATAACCTCCTTAAATTTGCCCGTTGAGAGAGCAAAAACGGTGAAAATAATTCAGGGAGAAAATTTTGAGAGAAGAAAATTTGAAAATAACGGAAAATTTAGCGCGAATTTTCAAAAGGCAGAGAGGAACGGCGCGCGGAACGAAAACAGTAATAAGAACAACGAGAGCGATGCGCGAAAAGACAACGGAAAGAGAAATCCTTCGGGAGGAAAATGGCGAGGAAATAATTTTTCCTCGAAAGGGAAAGAATGTTGGACGTGCGGGAAGACAGGACATTTCCGGTCAGAATGTCCTGAAGAAAAGGGAAACGCGGTTTAGTTGAGCTCCGCGGGGTGAGCTGGACTTTCTATTCTGGAAAAGCCCCGATATCGAATCAATTTGTAGATCTTAATGTCGCTAGAATTAGAGAAAATAATTTTTATTACAATAGAAAAATGAATGATAAGAATTGTTCTTTTAAAATAGACACGGGCTCTGATGTTTCTCTTTTGAATAGAAAGTTGATTAGTAGAGATATGAAAAAGATTCCACTTAAAAATTGTAATTTAAAATATCCGACAGGAGAAAAAGTTTTAATTGATTTTCAAGTAGAGGTTAAAGTCGAAATCGGAAAATATTCTATTTTGATTCCCATGTTCGTTGCCACCATAAATGATGATTGTTTGTTGGGAACCGATTTTCTCCAAAAAGTTAACTTAAAAAATATTTTTGATCACGAATTTAAAGAATTAAAATCAAATAAAGAAATAATTTATAATTGTTCTCGGATAGAAAATTCTTTTAAGGTTCCTTCTATTTTAGAAAATCTCTTTGAAAATAATTCCATAAATTTAAAAAATACAGAAAAAGAAATTTTTGCCAACTTTTTAAATAATTTTTCCAATGTATTTTCTGAAAACATTGTGGCTGGCAACTGTAGTATCGTAGAACATGTCATTAACATAAAAGATTCTCTCCCCATAAAGCAGGCACCTCGTCGAATTCCCATTCATTTAAGGAAGGAAGTCGATAAAATTATTGAGGATATGAAGGAACAAGGAGTCATAGAGGAATCGCAAAGTCCATGGATTTCTCCGGCCGTTATGGTTAAAAAGAAAGACGGCAGTATAAGATTCTGCATCGACTATCAGAAACTAAATAATGTGACAGTAAAGGATTTGTACCCTCTTCCCCGAATAGACGATTTATTAGATCAACTCTCAGGTAACTCGTGGTTCTCCACATTAGACTTAAAGAGTGGTTATTGGCAATTAAAAGTCCGTTCTGAGGACAAAGAAAAGACGGCTTTCTCAATCGGCAGGGGTCTTTGGCAATTCACTGTGATGCCTTTCGGTTTATGTAACGCTTCCGCGACTTTCGAACGATTGATGGAAAAAGTTTTGCACGGTTTATTATCAAAAAAATGTTTAGTATATTTAGACGATGTAATAATTTTCGGAAAAACTTTTGACAAAATGGTAGAGAATTTAAACATGGTATTTTCTCGATTAAAAGAAGCCAATTTAAAATTAAATCCTAAAAAATGTATTTTCTTCCAAAAGAATGTGAAATATTTGGGACATATAATTTCAAAGGAGGGCGTTACCACAGATCCAGAAAAGATTATTGCCGTGAGAGATTGGCCGGTCCCCCATACTAAGAAGCAGTTGCGCAGTTTTCTGGGTTTTTGCTCGTACTACCGGAAATTCGTGAAAGAATTTTCTTCTTTGGCAAAACCCCTTTACGTATTAACAGAGAATCAAGTTAAATTTGTTTGGGGAAATAAATGCCAAAATGCTTTCGAAAAATTAAAATCGATGTTGTCGTCTTCTCCGGTGTTATCTTTTCCTAAGGGGGAAGAAGAGTTTATTTTAGATACCGACGCATCGAATATCGGTATCGGTGCGGTATTATCCCAGAGACAATTGGGAAAAGAAAAAGTGATCGCTTATTTTAGCAAGGTGCTTAGCAAGGCTGAACGGAATTATTGTGTAACTCGTAGGGAATTGTTAGCGATAATAGATTCTTTAAAATTTTTCCGTCACTGTCTCTTAGGTCGAAAATTTGTGATTCGCACCGATCATGTGTCTTTGAAATGGTTAATGTCTTTTAAGGATTTAGAAGGACAATTGGCAAGATGGCTGGAAAGACTACAAGAATTTGAGTTCGAGATTATTCACCGAAAAGGACAATCTCACGGGAACGCTGATGGACTATCCAGGCGATTATGTGAGGCTTTCGGATGCGAATACTGCGCTAAGGTCGAGAAGAAGAGCGCAGAAGAAACACAAAAAATGGTCGCTCGTATTGTGCTTGCCAGTGAAAATTTTGAAGAATGGCGTGAGGCACAATAGAAAGATCCAAGCATTTCTTTTATTATTCAAGGAAAAGAAATACTAAGAAGACCATTACATTCAGAAGTTCCTGTCAGAAATGTTTCGGCTCAAATTTACTGGTCTTACTGGGATTCTCTCGTTCTGAAGAATGGAATTCTCTATAAGAGATGGAAAGCCCCGAATCTGAAAACCAGTTTCCTCCAACTTATAGTTCCTCAAGATCGAATTAAGGAAATTTTAAAGGAAACGCACGATTCTCCATTCGGAGGACATTTTGGAGTCAACAAGACTTTAGAGAAGATCCGAAAAAGATTCTTTTGGGCAAACTGTAAACAAGACGTAGAGAAATGGTGCAGAACATGTAAGATCTGTGTATCGAAGAAAGGTCCTTTAGGAAAGGGAAAATCTCCTTTACAGATATATAATGTCGAAGCTCCATTAGAAAGGGTACAGATGGATATCCTTGGTCCTCTTCCGTTGACTAAGTTAGGAAATAAATATCTACTTGTCATGGTGGATTGTTCCACAAAATGGGTAGAAGCTTTCCCTATCAAGAATATTAGAGCCAAGACTGTGGCTGAAGTTTTTGTGAATCAATTTGTTTCGAGGCATGGAGTGCCTGTTGAGATTCACACAGATCAGGGAAAGAATTTCGAGTCTCAGTTGTTTGCAGAATTGATGCGACTCCTTGAAATCAAAAAGACAAGAACTACTGCTCTTCATCCTCAATCTGATAGCCAAGTGGAACGTCAACATCAAACAATTATTAATTACTTGGCGAAATATATCTCCGAAAATCAGAAGGATTGGGATGAATGGATTCCTATGTTTCTCTTGGCGTACAGGTCTTCAAAGCATGAGACCACAGGACTGACTCCTGCAGAATTGTATTTCGCTAGAGAACTTAGGCTGCCAGTAGACTTATTACAAGGAAGTCCTAGGTTCGATGAAGAAAGATTACCTCCAGGAAAAATTTTGTGGAAAATTTGAAAGAAAGATTAGAAGAAATTCATTCTTGTGTTAGGGAACGAATGGCTTTGAAATCTTCACAGATAAAAACTAGATACGATCGAAAAGCTAGAACTGTTCTTTTCGAGGAGGGAGAGAGAGTCTGGTTGTATAATCCCCGAAGAAGTAAGGGAAAGGCTCAGAAATTGCAAAGCAATTGGGAGGGTCCATATTCGATAATAAAGAAATTCAACGACGTAGTTTACTGTATTCAGAAGACTCCTAGGCATAGGAAAAAGGTTGTACATGCGGATAGGATAGCTCCTTTTCTGGAAAGGGACTAGAATTGTTAGGATAGATTGGAGCCCGAGAAATGTCTATTTATCAAGAAATTTCCAGAGGGAAATTTTATTCATAGAAATAGGGAGAATAATTTACTGCGTAATCTTCTTCTTCTTTTACAGAATCTCCGAAGAGGAGAGGTTTCGTTTGGAGGAGAGTTTCCGGTCTTGCTATGGGGAGAAATTTCCTGGATACGGCCGACTAGCTGTTCGTCGAGCTGAGCCTTCCAGGAAGAGGGAAGTTTCGTCTTCGTTTCAGAAGCTTCGTCTTCGCTTCATTCTAAGAAGACTGCCTCGCCCGCGGTTTTTGATCCGTGGTTTTCCCGCGGGACTTTGGGCAAATGCCGAGGCAGGGACTTGGGGCAAATGCCGAGGCAGGGACTTGAGGAGTCCACGAGAGACGATGGGTCCACGGAGAATACCCCCCCTTGTCTGAAGTTCTTCACGAGGGAAATCAGGACGTGGCAGAGAAAACATCGAGAGTCGATTGAGTTCGAGTCGGCGGATCGCCCGGTAACCTGAGTCAGCAGCCCGGGGTAGGGCAGGATGGTTCGTCGGAACTCTGGAGTCGGCGTGTGGCTGTCAGTTGATTGGGACCACAACGGCGAAGTCGCTCGGTAACCTGAGGCAGCAGCCCGGGGTAGAGCAGGAAGGCTCGTCGGGACCCTGGAGTCGATGTGTGCGGATGAACGATTGGATGCGGAGTGGCTGAATCCTGGAATCGACATCGGAGCACGGAGTTTTACGACAGCATCGGATTGCCCTCTATTTCTGATTGTCGGGACGACAATCTTGAAGAAGGGGGGTAGTGTTACGTCCCTGGATTACATCCCCTGAGCGCCTTCATTCTACTATCTTCCCCTGAGCATCATCGCTAGGAGGGTTGTTTATTAACAACCGGCGTGCGGTTGTTTTCCGGCGCCATTACCAGTTTTGGTCTAGCTGACGCATCGAGCGGACGCATACGAGACCAATGAGCATATTGGCTTATTACATATTATATTTCATCATACTTCTGTACTGGGTATATTTATTAAAGCTCAGTACCACCCTAAGACCGTATATTTATTCCGGGCGCGTTCCGGGAGTGTGAGTGTGTGAGTGACTGAGTGACTTCCCTTCTTTTGCGATATCATGCAAAAGCCGTCGCGAGACGTAACAATATAGATATATATATATATATATATATAGAGAGAGAGAGAGAGAGAGGGAGGGAGAGGGAGAGGGAGAGGGAGAGGGAGAGGGAGAGGGAGAGGGAGAGGGAGAGGGAGAGGGAGAGAGAGAGAGAGAGAGAGAGGAAGTCGAAGAGCAATTTGAAAAACTAGATCCGAACATTTCTTTTAAACAAAAAATACACGATTGGTCTATTAAAAATATTGCATGTCTCAATAACAAAATGTTATTTGAATTATTGTATATTTTGAAAACTGAACATGATGAATTTCCAAAAAGAGCTACAACATTTCTACAAACTAAAACTTCCAAAAATGTTAAACCGATTTTAAGTGCTAATAGATCGTTTGGTACTCACATTTATTTTGGTTACATTTAGTTCATACACCAAATAATCCTTTAAGTTAGGTTGCAAGTCGTCTGAGAGAAATTAATAAAGTATAAATTATTTATTAATATAAAATAGTTACAATGAAACATAAACGTTTCGCGACTAATTAACACAACGCGCGACAACCGCTCATATATGAGAAATATGAATATATTCGTTTTATCGCTCGAGGACGACTGACTTTGACTTTTTCTCTTTGCGGCCGTTAATCTCTAATAATATAAATAATGTAAATAATAAAGGGCATCAACAATAAGTATCGTTGGGTCGACAATTATACAGATAAACAAACGACATACGTTTAGCCGACCTCAGTTTAAAATTAAAATATCCAACATTAATTTGAATATATCGACATAAAGATCGAATTGTATCACTAACGAGAATTATGTTTAAAAAAATCAGTTGATTTATATAGGCAATCATATGACATTCACAAGTATAACATGGAATGAGATGATTATTAAAAATACTTCTCTTAATAACGTCGTGCAACTTAAAAATGGCGAAATCATTCAAATTAATAAAATTTATTTATTACAAGATGATGTTTTAAATCAAGAAAAGATAGCACTAAAAGGATCATTATATGATGTTAGATCATTATATGTTTATAGAAGAGATGTTTTTAACTATCCTATAAATCATCTCATGTTGGTTTATGGCAATGCTTAAAACAACAGTTGTTTTAAGCAAATACCGTCGCGTTTTTCAAGTTAAAGAAATTACACATAAATGCGTACTTTTAAACATTAAGAATATTACGTATTGTACACAATTATTACATACTTAAATGTTCTGAGTTTTGCTAAACAAAACATAAAAGCGTAGAGATATGTGATGTTTGTAAATTAAACATTTTAAATATGTTATGATATTAAATACCTGTTATAATTAAGAATAAACAGGGTAGATTATTTAAAAAGGGGGATAAAACTGACGCTTGCGCTACTGCGCATGTAGTCGTCTGGTTCACTAGTATTCAGCGTCAAGACAAAAAGTAATGCATAGATCTTGTACCAAAAGACTGTGGCTATTAAAACTTAAACATACATGGCCTTGTAAATATCCGCCAAAATCCGAGTGCGATAAAGTACAAAAACGGAGTAAGGAATCTAAAACTCCAGAATTAACATGGAAGAAATATCCTGTTAAATTAATAAAAAATGCTAGTAAATAAAAGTTAAAAAAAGTAAAATATATTTTCATACTACGATAATTAATTCACTTTCAAAGGTTTATTAGATTTCAAAGTTTTTCTTTTCATATATTAATCAAATTTACATTAAAAAACTATTGTTTTTCTAGCAATGATAAGAATACTCCATTTTACACAAGATAATATCAATATTCATTAAATGCATTGAATTATCTACATTTTATAGATAATTTCGATCAGGGACAACGTTGTATAGCACGCATTTCAGATAAGGCACTGCTTTACTTTCAAGTGAACTGTCTGATGTAGATGCTGAAGAATTGTCAGATACGGAAAACGAATCTGATAAATCAAGTAAAATCAGTGTGGAATTTCAAACATTCTCAAGTCAAAAAATTGTAAGAAGAAAGGTTATGGAAATAGAAGAAGGTATTTATTGTTTGTAAATATATTTGTTGAAATTCGTAAATTTCTAAATTTATAGTTGAAATTTTCGTTTCCTAGATAATGACGTTCAAAGCAGTTCATCAAAATCAGTTGTACTTCCAAGTACTTCCAAGGCTAAAAAAAGTTTATTTGCGATGCAAGATTTGACAGCCAAAAAAAGTAAAAAGCGTGCAGCGACTCTCTGTCTCTCTCTCTGACGAAGCCGATAATTCAAATCCTTTAAAAAGAACAAAATTACACAATATAATTGTACAGATAATAATGGTACTATTTTTTAACACTTAAAATTAATTTTCATATGCTCATCTGTAAAAAATGGTTACAATAAAATATAATTCAGATTTTCTCATGATTTTTTAAAGAATAAATACTTATTTGTTTTCCATTTCAGAATTCACTCAAATCGTTGCTATATAATGCTTGCTATGAGCAAGTGAAACTACTTATACAAAAAAAGCGATGGATAATATAAAAAGAAGTATTTTATACGATATACGAAAAGGATTTGAAGATTTACAAAACAATTTATTATTGAATTTATCGCACATAGTTGAAATGAATCCAGTTTCTGCTCTAAAACAGATTTTATTGAGATTAAATTATCGACATCTATATTAGATGATTTTAAAACTTTGGATGCCTCGATGGACGTTGACGAAAAAGAAAAATGCTTTGGTAATTAATTTATTAAGATTATTTCAATATCTTCTTTAATAAATAAAATACTTGATAGGTTTTTATTTTTACAGCGTTCATTATTTTAAAAATATGGTTGATGTAGCTCCAACACACAAGAAGGCTATACATATATTGTGACGTGGCGTTTCGCACCCGTCACAAGGGCGGACGCGCCCGGCCGGGAACGGTCGAAAAGGCATAGGAGTTTAAGCGATTTTGCGAGCGAGCGGCGAACTTTACGCCGACTCGCGTTTACCGGATAAAGTATCGGGAGTTGAGGTGGTGGCCCCGGAGCGTAAATGTTTTAGGAAGAAGAGATCCTGAGGAAGCGAATCCGGGTGAGGAGAGCGGCGTGGTCGAGAGCGGTGCGCACGGAGCGGAATCGCGCGACGGGCCAGGTATGCGACTGATGTTATTAAATTACGAAGTTTACCGAGTCGCATAAGGGCTGTTACTGCCGAGTCATTTTTACAGCCTCGGATAGCCGACGAATCGCAGCCAGCAAAGGGAGGAGAGAGAAACGCCTACATCCCGAGACGAGGATGGTTAACTCCGAGGGGCCCGACACAGCATCCCGAGAGGAACGAGGGAGCGCACGGGACTGATCACCCCGCGAGGATCCCTGCAGTAAAGAAAGGCCAGCGTGAATCAAGTACGAAGGCCGTCCGAGATGCGTTCAGAGCCGCCAACGTAACTCTGCGACGACAGGACTCCCGAGGGCGAAGAAGAAAAAAATAAATACAACGGCGTAAGAGAGCCAGCGACTAGAGAGAGAAATCGAGATCGAAGCTAGAATCGATTGCCGGCCCTGAACGGCGCGCGCGCAGCGCCACCGCGTGAGGCTACCGGCGTGCCGCCGGCCCATCGCGACTCACTGTTCGACGTGTCGGCGACCCCGGCGGATCCCAGGACATCGACCGGCGACGAAAAGATTGTAAGGCCACCACTTCGACTTCCCGGTAAGCGCGGACTCGGCAGGGACCCGTGTACGAGTAAAGTTACACGAATCGCGTTGCCGAGCCAGTAGGCTCGTCTGCAATTATCGAATTTCTTAAGTTACCGAGATAATTGTCGCGCAGAAAGCACGGGGCCCGTGTTGAGGTCCGCGTTAATAATTATTCCATTCTTAGCCTTCTTCGCCTCCGAGGGGCGCCGTGGCGAGTCGACAGTCCTGGTACCTACGTTTAATTCATGTATCGTAAGATAGTATCGAGTCATTAGTTACTGTATCATTCTTGTTTAAGTCGTTAATTTAGAGTTAATACGAGAAACACGAGAAGTTTTGTCGTCAATATTCTACCGAACTAAACGGTAAGAACCAAACATAGTATGTATTTCGAGAGGAAGTGACGATCTCCTGCTTAGTCTACGATATTAACCCGTCACCATGTAAAGATCGTTTGAAATATACTCTATTTTATCTTATATGTGACGTTGTTGTCTGTGTCGCTGGTCCTCTCTCTCTCTCCGGGATTTCGGGCCTACTTCCCCTCGCGAAAAAGAACCACGCCACTCTGCCAAAAATTATGATACCGAGCTACCGAGGTTGAGCCGTCGTGTGATTTGTCAATTAAGGCGATAGCGATGAGTGGTGCGGCCTGACCGTACCTGGCGCCCAAATATCGGAAGTGTCGAAGCTCGTCCGCGAATAATTAATACCGAGCACGACAAAGTTGCGCGTTCTTTTCCGATATACCGAGGAAAAACACGTTGCAATATAATGCTTTGTCAGCTGTAATGACTAAAGATGTTCAAGTACTGTTCACTGCTTTTGATCGACAAAAAAATGAAATAAAAAAATTAAACTTCAGCAAAACGAAAATTTATAGCTTACTTATGTATGTATGTATGTATTTATTCCGTCCCCTTGGGGTTTCGGCTTCCAGCTACAGTACACCTTTAATACAGCTTAAAACTACTTACAAATTACCTTATCCTAGATTAAAACTATCTTACTCGCTATCTTAAATCTACCTTAAAACTACTTATTTCTAACTTAAAAATAATTCGCAAGAGAGAGAGAGAGTAACCGCTCTTATGCCCTACGGCTTCCAGTTCCACCACGCATTCCACTCACTCCACATTCAACCTCATCCGTTTCACACCTTCCCCTCCCCTCCTCCACATTCCGTCTTCCTTCCTTCTCCTCCTCAACCCCTCTTTCCTTCTCCAGACCTCTCATCCACCACTCTCCCTCCCCCTCCTGTCCCAGAATCTCCCTCATTCTTTCCCACCAGCATCCTCCCTCTTCTCTATCTCTGCATTCCTCCAGCACATGTTCCCATGATTCTACTCCCCCCCCGCAGACTCTGCATAACTTCTTTTCCTCCACTTCCCAATATCTCGCATCCCTCATTTCGTTTCCTAACCTAAACCTGGCTACCCTCCTCCATCTACTTTCCCCCCAACCCTTCTTTAGGTATTTCGGCACCCCTTCTCCCTTAACCTCCCCATACCACCTGTTATACCTCGATTCCCTAATCCTTCCCCATCTGTCCTCCTTCTGTAACTCTCTATCCTTCTGTTCTAAACCTTCATATATTCCCTCCCCTCTTTCCCTTCTCTCTTCCAACTCCTCTGCCTTCCCACCCTTAATCTCGAAGAATTTCTTCCTCTCTTCCTCCCAACCTTTTAACTCCCTTCCCTCTCTCACCCTCCTTTTAATCTCCCAGAAACACTTTCTCGCCCATATCCCTCCTTTTCCTTCCTCTAATTTCTTCTCAAAACCCACCGCTCTCTTCCCTGCCGCCAAACGGAATTTATCCTTCCCTATCTCTTCCCTTACCATATACCCCGGCGTACACCAATCCACCCCCAGCGTCCATTTAATCCACCTCTCCTGCATCGCTTCCATTTCCCTCCGTTCTAACCACCCCCATATCTCTGCACCATATTCCATCACTGTTCCTACTAACCTTTCACATAACCATATCCTTCTTTCCCAGTTCTCCGCAAACCTCCTCTTCCCTATTCCCCATACCTGCCTTATTACCGCACCTGCCTTCCTAACTCTCTCCTTAACGTGTGCCTCCTGCCCTCCATTCCGTTGGAACTTGTATCCTAAATACGTGAACTCCTTCACCTCTTCCACCTTTTTCCCTTTCCACCACCAAACCGCCTTCTTCAACCTTCCCCCCCCCTCTCCTAAACCTCATCACCTTAGTCTTCTCCACGTTAACCTCCAGCCTTTTCTCCTCTAGATATCCCTCCAACTTCCCCATCATATGTACCATCCCTTCTTCATCTTCCGCTAGGAGCACCATATCGTCTGCATACGCTAGGCAATACACCTTCTCCTCCCCTAACTTTATCCCCCCCCATCCTCCCCTTCTCAGGACCTCCTCCACATCTGCTATCAACAGATTAAACAGATGTGGGCTCATCGGACACCCCTGCCTCACACCTCTTGCCGTCCAAAAACTCTCCCCCATTTCCTCCCCTACTCTCACCCTACTCCTTGTCTCCCTATATACTTCCTCGATCCTGCACCTTAACCCTTCCCTTACTCCCCTTTCCCTCATCGCCTTCCCCAACATCTCTCTGTCCACTGAGTCAAACGCAGCCTTCAGGTCCACAAAAGTCGCCACCACCAGCCCCCCTCTCCTTCCTAATTGCCTATTCACCAAAAAGTTTAACACATACACATTATCCATAACCCCCATCCCTTTCCTAAACCCCGTCTGGCCCGGTGGAAGCATCGCCTTCTCCTCCATCTCCTCTTTTAACCTCTCCGTCAGGACTCCCACGTACACCTTATATAGAGTTGGCATCAGTGTCACCCCCCTGTATTCCTCCACTCTCTCTCCCCCTCCCTTTTTCACCAGCGGAACAATCACCCCATCCTTCCACTGCTCCGGCCACCCTTCCCCCCTCCATACTCTATTGCAGAATCTCCATGCCCACTCCTCTATCCTTTCCCCTCCAAGTTTCCACACCTCATTTGGGACCCCATCCGCTCCTGATGCCTTTCCTTTCTTTAACCTTTCTATTACTCTCTTTAGTTCTCCCCTATCTATTTCACCCTCCTCTTCCCCCAAAATCCTCTTCTCCCCTCCTCTTACTACCTTACCCTCCACCCCCCTAGCAACCTCATGAAGTGCCCCTTCCATTCTTCCATCTTTATCATTTCATTTATCCCTTTCCAGCATTTCCTCTCTCTGTTCACTATCTGCCATACCTCTCCCTCTGTTCTTGCCTCCTGTGCCTCCCTCAACCACCTTCCATTTTCCTCCTCTTTTTTCCTCTTACACAGCAGCTTATATTCACCCCTTAATTTCCTGTATTCTTCTCCACTCCCTCCCTCCTTTCTCCATTTCCTTAGCACCTTCCACACCTCCTTCCTTTTGTCCCCGCATTCCTCATCCCACCATCCTCTCCTTCTTGCCTCTGTACTTTCTTTTTCTCCTTCTTTTAACTCCTCACCAATCTGTTTTATCCTTAGTCCTAGCTCCTCATTTATTTCCCTATCTTCCCCTTCTTCCCAGCCTTCAGTCTCCCTGATTCTTTCTCCTCCCCTCTGCGTCCATTTTCCCCTTCCCCGTTTTCCCTTCCTCACACCTGATTTCCTCCACCCTATGCCCTTCCTTCTTATCCATATCACCAAAGGATGGTGATCCGACTCTACAGAATCACCTACCTCCATCCTCACCACCCTTTCCCTCACCCTTTCCTCTCCTATTATATAATCAATAACCGATTCCCCTCTCCCCCCCGTGTACGTAAACTACCCCTCCTTATCCCCTTCCACACTTCCGTTTAGAATCCCCCACCCCGTCCTCTCCAATTCCTCAGTCAGCTTCTTTCCCTCACCGTTTATTTTTCCATCCTTCGACCTTCTTTTTCCAATCTCCCCCTCTTCTCCCCCCCATAACCCTACCCTCGCGTTAAAGTCCCCCCCTATCATTGTCCATACGTTCTCTTCATGCCCCTCCAACCACTCCTTCATCACTTCCAATTTACCCTCCATGTCTCCATTGATATACACCCCCACTATCCTCCAACTCTCTTCCCCCACCCTCACATTAACCACCATCACCCCTTCCTCTCTCTCTTCTATCTCCTTTACCTTTATATCCGTCAACTCTTCCCTAACCCCCACCACCATTCCTCCCATCGGCCTCCCCTTCTTACTTCTTCTTTTCGCTAATTGCTTCTCCCACCTATATCCTTTCGGAAGTCTTCCCTTCACCTTCTCCCAATTTTTTCCATCCATCCAGGTCTCTACCATTACTACCACATCCCATCCTCTTATTTCTTTCCAAAAACCTTTCTCCTTATTCTTTACCCCGGCCACATTCCAAAAACCTACTACCCACTCTCCTACTTCTCCCTCTCTCCTCTTTCTCACCTCTCTCCTTTTACTGTCCCCTGTCCCTCCCCGTTCCTTCCTCTCCCTTTTCTTTTCCTTCCACCACTTTTCTTTTTCCCTTTCCTCCCTCCTTTCTTCTCTCTTTTTTTCTTTGTTCCTTAAATCCCCTCTTCCCCCTGCCTTACGCTTTCCTCTCTTATTTCACCCTTCCAGTTCATTAATTTACCTACCTCCTCATCCCATCTCCACCAACAATCATTGATTCTTATTTTTCCATAACCTGTCCATACCCTATTGCCTTTTCTCCTCTCCTCTTCTGCAATCTCCCTTATCTTCCATCTCACTTTCCTCTCCTCCCAAGTCAAATCATCCTCAATTCTTATCTTACTACCCTTCAAACTTTTCTTTTTCTCCATTACTTCCCTCTTCTGCTCCCTACTGCTTAACTTCACCACTACCATTCCCCCCTCCTTCCCATATTTCCCTCCCACCCTTCTGACCTCCTCTATCTTTGATTTAACCCCTATCTCTTTTAGGACTTTCTCCACCCCCTCTCTTATCCCCCCCTCCTCTACTTCTAGGCTACGAATCACTATGTTGTTCCTCCTTTCCTCTCTTTCCTTTAACTCCATCTTCCTCCCTATCCCTTTCATTTTATCTACCATTTCCTCATCCATACCCTTCTCTCCTCTTCCCTCTCCCTCAACTGAACCTCCTCCCTCCTTAATCTTTCTCTCTAACTTCCCTTCCATTTCTTGTATCCTCATTTCCAGGCCTTGAATCTTTTCCTTCATCTCCCTCTTCTCCTCCTTCCATTTCTCCTCTCTTTGCCGTATCTCCTCTTTCATTTTCCCCATTTCGTCGCTAATTCTCCCCATCACTTTCTCTCCCATTACCCCGAACATTTCTTCCAGTTCCTCCCTCCCCAAGCTTCTCCCAATTTCTTGTAACCCCTCCACTTTCTTACTTCTTTTTGAACTCCAATCCTCCTCTTCTACTTCCTCTCCCTCTATCCCCCCTCTCTTTCTTTTCCAAAACTCCTCCAAACATCCCGTACTTCCCCTTCTTTCTTTACCCAACTCCTCTACCTTCTTTGGCCTTCCCACCCTCTTTTTTTCTTCATCCCCCACTATCTTCTTTCCCTCCCCCTCCATTCTTTTCCTTTCCCCCCTTTTAACTTTGCTAAAGAACTTCTATCTATTTCTCCGCTGGCTCAAAATGCTCCGTCTCACTCTATTACCTGCTACCACTTGCGCCTGCGCCTATCTCACCTCGCCTGCCTGTCGCCTATCTACTATCTTACTTATCCCCGCCTAACGCCGGCCGCTCGCGCTCGAGCAGAACCCGCCTTTAACCTCCCACCGCCTATCTTCTAAACACTTTACCACAGGCCCAGCGCCTCGTGCCAGCCTCGCTCTCCTACCCGCCACCTAACCTACTATATCTTTTTCCCTCACGTACTACTCCACCCCTCTCTCGTATTCACCTTCCCTTCCCCTCCGCCTTCCTCTCGTATACCACAAGCGCCTCCACCCGTACCACACGCTCACAGCTCACTCCTTTCTTCGCTCTTACACCAATTTCTAACACACTCTCACACACCTGTCACTCGCACACAGTCCGGAACCGGAAGCCTATAGCTAACTTATGAGTATGCGTTATTTCAGTTTTTTATTAAATTAATATTAACTTAAAATTTTATTAAATTTTAATATATATATATATATTTAAAAAATATATATTATATTATATTATATTATATTGCATATTTATTAGTATATATATATATATATATATATATATATTACAAAAAATAGTGATCAGTTACTAGTTCCCAAGTGGGAAATGACTACCGGCGAGATAATGGCCCAGTACCGATTTCTAGTATTGAACAAATTCGTTCGTTTACCGCTACGCGACGTGTGATGCAATATCTATCTCGTATTTAAGTTTTAGTCATGAGAATTATATAAGGCTTGCAAAGAGCGGCTAATAAGGTTAAAGATATACTACTTCAATTTAATTTCTGATACAACCCCAACAGGAACTTCAGATATTAAATTGATTGTTTTTAAAAATCGATTAATATGTAGTGATGATTTTAGCATGTCGAGATTATTTTAATATGTATAGTGATTTGGCAATATTAAACGCAGAAAATGCAAAAAAATTGTTAATATTATTTTTTCGTTTATTGTCGAAATTTTATGGCTCTCATATACAAAGTATTAATTAATAATATATAATATTAATGAATAATAAAGTACTGATTTTTGGTAATGTCATAGTATTGAAAATCGGTACAGATATTTAATACTGTTACTGTACTGGGTTGGTATTGATTTTTGGTACTGTTATGGTGTTGAGAATCGGTACTGATTTAATACTGTTACAATAATGGGAATCGGTACTGCAGCAATACTAAAATCCTGTACCACAGTAGTACTGTAATTCGAGTCTTGGCCCAATTCTATCATCCCAGTATTTCACCAATATCGCACCAGTACTGGCATCTAGTACAGAGTGGGGAAAAATTATTGGTCAAGTTTTTGCCAGTCGATTCTACTCGTCGAGATCGCCAACATTGCATCATAAACATGGTGCCGCAAAATTAACTTTCAAGATCATTTTCAATGTCAAATATTTTTATTGGCTTAGTCGATTCTACTCGTCGAGCTAAACAAAAGTCTCAAAGGGACCATATGCCGGAAATCAATATTTCATAGAGAAATCTTCGTTTGAAGTTTTCTTGCCTGAAATTTCCAAAAAATCGATTTTTATGAAGTCAGAAAATAAATCTGATGCTTATAAAGTTCTTAAAATCATGTTCTGAATATCCTGATCATGATTAGCGAAAATCACCTCCCAAAAATGACCCTGAAAAATTCGTTTTCAAGGTCGAAAATCTGCTTAATCTACTCTTAGCGCTACCCAGGAACAACGACGTGGACGTGGTAGATTTCTGTTCCCTTCGGGGTGACTTGATTATTGTGAGTTCCCCTCGCCTCTCACTTCGGGGTGACTTGATTATAGTGAGTTCCCCTCGCCTCTCACTTCGGGGTGACTTGATTATAGTGAGTTCCCCTCGCCTCCCACTTCGGGGTGACTTGATTATAGTGAGTTCCCCTCGCCTCTCACTTCGGGGTGACTTGATTATTGTGAGTTCCCCTTGCCTCTCACTTTATCGTCGTCGACGCTGCCTACGAACAAACAGAACTGACCCATCGGCCCCAATAGCTCTGAGCAGTTGTGCTTGTCTGCCAGCTTCAACGTAACCATCACCGTTATCAATGCAAGCTTGGAGTCTCTCCACCAAATTATCTCGCACTCTACGGAGCACAGCTCGATTTCGTGCTAAAGTAGCAACCGCCTCTTCAATGCGATCTCGTAAATCCTGAGCCTTAAAGCCCTGCCTGATCCATAAACAATGGCTTTCAGAGCTCCCCAGAAATAAAAGTCCAGAGGGTTCAGGTCAGGTGAACGGGCGGGCCATAAGTGTGGCGCAGGATTACGACCGATCCATCGAGTTCCAAAAGCTCGTTGTAAAAAAGCGCGGACTTGCCTGCCGAAATGCGGTGGAGCACTGTCATGCATAAAAAAAATTCGAGTACGGGCATTCCTCGGAACCATACGTCGCAGTCGATTCAGGAGAGTATGACGTAGAAACCGCAAATACTCAACGCTTGACAATCGGTTTGAGAGAAACGCAGGAGCAATATAATCATTCCCGAGTATCCCTGCCCAAACATTGACTGAAAAACGGCCCTGCTGAATTCTTTGGACCATTGCGTGTGGATTGCATCTGCGCCAGATGCGAACATTTTGCCGGTTCAAAATGGAAGTGCTGGAAAAACTGGATTCATCAGTGAACACTATATTTTTCAGAAAGTGCCGATTTCTTCGGATCTTGCGAAGCATTCACCGACAAAAACGAAGACGAGCTGTGCGATCACCAGGTCGTAACTCATGCACTACCTGCACTTTGTAGGTTCGTAGGCCTTCCTCACGGAGAATGCGCAAGACTGTTTTATGATCAACCCCTACTCGCGCGCCTATGCGTCGTGATCCCATGACAGGATAAGTTCGAGCTAGAGCAATCACACGTTCCTCAATTCTCAAAGACACACGAGGACGACCTGCCCTACGGTGGCCAGCACCTGCAAAATTCATTTGCTCCTGATCGTGGAATCGTTCATCGAGTCGTTGAAATTCTCGACGATCAGGCACGGACCCTGGACGTAATGGTCTGCCATTAGCTTGGCGTCGCAACCAACTAGCATAAAGAGCTCGTGCTCGTGTGTAATTACCATGAACACGATCAATTGCTCGAAGCATTAGACGTTGGTCACGCCCATCCCGATGCGCCCGATTACGGCCATCACGTCGAGGCATGCTACAGCAACGTTATTCTTAGAAAAAATTTGGTAAAATATTAAAACAATTTTTTTTAATTTTACACTGAAAATTGATTCAAGATCGGCGGCGGTCTTCTAATAATCACGAAAAAGGTCTGGATATGGATGGAAAGCTTCTTAAGCACAAGTAACGAATGTCTTATGGAGCGATATATTATTCCTCTCCGAGGCAAATGACCGTTGCTTTAAGGAACCAACAGTTGAAATGTTACTGGGTACCAAGATACCCCGAAGGGAACAAAAATCTACCACGCCCACTTCGTTGTTCCTGGGTAGCGTTAAGAGTAGATTAAGCAGATTTTACACCCATGACAATTAATTTTACGAAATTTTTTGACTTCTAAAAACTTGAAACAAAGATTTCTCTATGAAATATTGATTTCCGGCATATGGTCCCTTTGAGACTTTTGTTCAGCTCGACGAGTAGAATCGACTAAGCCAATAAAAAAATTTGACATTGAAAATGACCTTGAAAGTTAATTTTGCGGCACCATGTTTATGATGCAATGTTGGCGATCTCGACGAGTAGAATCGACTGGCAAAAGCTTGACCAATAATTTTTCCCCACCCTGTACAGCGCCAATACTCAATACTAGAAATCGGTACTGGGCCAGTATCTCGCCGGTAGTCATTTCCCACATGGGCATCTATGTGAGTTAGTATTGAGACAAGTTATTCGGTGTTAGTACAGATAAAGTTTGCGTTTATTACAGTTAATTACTATTTGTTTGAGAATTCAAACTCAACTGCTGAGTTTATCTTGTATAAAGACTCGAGGGTCAAGCGGAAGGCTCTCGAATTTGAAATCCACACAGTTTATAATTCACAAGCGTATATTTATTTAATGATGTTTTATAATAAGGTCTTTGAGGCAGGCGGTACGTTACGCGCGACAGGCTTGGAATAATGATGAAGTTGCGGTTCGCACGGACGGAGATCTTGAGTATTGGTCCGATCACTTGGTATGGACAGTGTCCGAGATATCAGTAAAAACGAACTCCGCGGTCGCTACCGTGCGTACAAAGAATACGGCGAGATTCACAAAATGCACTACAGTCACAAGAACGCGGATACTCCGCGATTAACGTTATCGAGCACGTCGATTATAAGTCTCGAGCGATTAACAGAGCACCGAGAACACAGATCTGTTGCCTGGTTAAGCGTTGACCGCGATCTGAAATCGCCGAATTCTTACGCCGTGAATTCGGCAAGATGATTATCCAGAAAAAAGGGCCACGTAGGTATTGAGGATGGTATAATCACGTTCCGAGCGCGTGATTGAGACGTTCGAGCGCGAGGAACAATGATTCGTAGTAAACACGAAGCCGCGTGGCGGTTTATGAAATTTGCCACAATATAATTTCTTAACGCGACGTTGAATATGATATTATCAATTTTATGTATCAAATGATATGTGAGAGGATGAGCCCTAAACACTATTTATATTCATCTTTATGTGTTAGTATTGAGGCAATTTGCGTAAACGTTTCCGTTTATATTAATGCGTTATTCTCTTAGTTAATTATTGACATTTAAAGTGAAATAGTAAAATAATAATAATAAAAATAATTATGCCCAAAACAACCAGTACCGAACGCGTAAAGGCATTTCGTGAAAGACAGCGTGTACAAAACCCACCAAAACAATCTCCTAGAAGTGAAGCCCAGCGTGCGAGAGTTTCGAGCAAGACAAATAGCTTTGAACACTGCGGCAGGAGTGCCGTTACCGACTCCTGAAGTATCAACGATCGATAATCTCCAATCCACACCGGAGCCATCGACAAGTGCATCAATGAGTACTGAGCATAATTCACATGACACAAGTCAACCGTACACAAATTTCAAAGCCAATCAATGCGCGCATAGAGAATTCAACAAAAAAATTTTTGATAATCCATTCGGATTTGTGTGTGGCATTTGTGATCGGCTGTGGTTTAAAACTGATTTAAGAAATATATCAAAGACACATCAGCAATTGATACATACAGAATTTCCAGGAGCCGATATTAATAACCTAATGGCTTGTAAATGTTGCATTCAATCTCTGAATCGCAATTATATTTCCACATTTTCAAAATCAAATGGATTTAAGTATCCAGATAATCCAGCACATCTGCCGGAATTGGATTTAGTGTCGGAGACTTATTTCACCACGTATACCATTTATGCAAATTAGGAGATTGCGACACGGTTAGTACGAAATTCTCGGACAAGTTATCAATGTTTCTGTGGACGTGGATACCATTGTTCGTCAGTTACCAAGGAATGTTGATGATGATCACTGCATCAATGTCCACATTAAGCGAAAAAAATACACAAATCTAGTTATTTAATTGGCTTATTTCTAAACGAAATATTAAGAGCTGGTTGCAATATTTATGTGACAGCTCCCTGTACAAATTCTACAGCATCACAATCGATCAGTCTTTCTTCAATGACACTCAAATACAGGGATGAAGTGAGTGAAGACATACTCATCTAGGATAGTCTCACAGCCCAACAACATATGCTGCTATGGAACGACGAAAAGTACCTCCGAATTGCACCAGGCGAAATGAATCTGTCGCATAGCTTATTGTTCGATGAACACGCGGAGGAACTTTCATTTTCCAGCATATATCTTGGACAATTCAGAGTGTTCAAAGAAGGTTTACGTGTTATGCCGTTCATGATGACGACGAGCGAATTAAGACGCGCCGATCGCC
This sequence comes from Lasius platythorax, assembly GCA_963971435.1. Lineage (NCBI taxonomy): Eukaryota > Metazoa > Arthropoda > Insecta > Hymenoptera > Formicidae > Lasius > Lasius platythorax. Next base: position 2,084,540 of record OZ020547.1, on the reverse strand, counting down.
GTGGAGTGACACCATACCACTTGCTATATGTAGCAATGAAAATAATGAGATTAAGAGTCCGTGACTCTCTCACTGTCGCATTTAAAAATGTCGGAAAGGCTTCAAATATAACCAGAGAACAAATTGAATCTGAGGAATATATTAATTAGTGTATAGAAACTAATCTCGCCTTTCTGAGATGTATACTTAATTCAAGTTGGTATTGGGCTGACAGAAAACGAGATTTATTTGCCACGATAAGACAATTGAAGAAACCCACTGTATTCTTGACATTGAGTGCTAATGAAATCGGTTGGGTCTCTTTACTCAAAACATTATATAAATTGAAAAATGATGGAAATGAAATTTCAGATGAAATGGCAGCACAGTTGACTTACATTCAGAAGAGTACGCTGGTGAATGAAAACGCAGTAACTTGTGCAATTTGTTTCTATAAACTAGTCAATGTTTTAATAACTCTCCTTCAGTCGAATAGAAGCAACCCGTTTGGAGAATATCGTGTGATTCATTATTTCAAATGGATTGAATTTCAACATCGAGGTAGCACTCATGCACATTCTTTTGTGGCTCGAAAATGCTCTAATGGATGCACTCGGAGCCAACAGAGAGGATGCGATTGCATTAATCGACAAACTCATTTCTGTTTCGACGAAGGAATCCTCTGGGAACATTAAACTTCAAACTCACAAACATACTTTCACTTGCTATAAGAAAGTAGTCGCTAATAAACCACAAAAGTGTTGGTTCGAAGCGTCATTTATGCCTTGTAGGAATACGACAATTTTGACACCCATGGAGAAAATCGATCCAGACTTCGCAAAAAACGCTAAACACTATACAAGCATCAGATTCAACTTGGAGAATCGTGACTATCCTGATATGGACGCATTTTATGAGGATAATGGAATAACTTCAGATGAACATTATATGGACATACTTCGAGCTGAAATTACTCGGCCAAGAATTTTCTTGAAACGCCAACTTGTGCAGAAGTGGCATAATGCGTTCAATCCTTTCATTCTCAACGTTTTACAATCGAATACCGATATACAATTCATTCTAGAAGAATATTCTTGTGCTGCTTACGTTGTAGAATATATCAATAAAACTAACAGAGGCATTAGCAATTTATAACGTCTGATTATACAAATAATGGATGAACACCCAGAATTTGATATCGTTGAAATTACTAGAAAAATGAGTGTAGACATGTTAAATACCGTTGAAATTACAAGTCAGAAGGCCGCTTGGTATTTACTTCGCGAACCGATGTCAAAGAGTTCATCAGTCATAATCTATATTCCAACTGTATAGCCTGTTGAACGACAGAGGATCCGCAAGCTGATGAGGAAATGGCAAAAGTGGAATTAGATGATGATTCATCGGATATTTGGAAGGAAAACTAGTTTGATAAATACCAGAGGAGACTAGAAAATCTCGAGGACTTCACTCTTGCCCAATTTGTTACAAACTATACGCTGATTACCGATAAGTGCATACAGCGAAAGGATCCACGTATAAAACAATATAGAAACTACAACATAGCTACAGATCTGAATGAATATAGACAAGAAATGGTCACTTTGCATTTACCATTTTGCAACGAAGAGACTGAAATCTTGGCAGAAATTTGTTGAACTTTATGACGAAAATGTAGAATTAATTCTACAACGGCGAAAAAAATTCGAGTCAGATTTGGATATTCAAAAAACTATTGAAATCTGTAGGCAATCATGCCGAGAAGAGGAAGACGTGGATAATAATGCTCCGTTGCATGACTTGGTCGCTAGGCAAGCAGAGCCTGATCCATTACAGCAATTATATAACGACGAAAATTCAGACATCAATCGTGATCTCAGGCTTGCAATCTTCAATTAACTCGGTGCAATTGCGAAAAAGCGCGAGAATTTAATGCCAAATGAAAGATTCTACGATCTAATAAGAATGACAAATGAAAAACAGAGAGGACTTTTAACACATGTCATTTATAATCTTCTCTCAGAAAATCGTTCACCATTCCAAATATTTCTAACTGGTCCAGTTGGTTGTGGAAAAACATTTGTCATTCGACTCCTCAATGGAAATTTACAATCGCTACACAACTGACGGGTATTGTAATGCTTACATAACATGCGCATCACCGGGCAAGGCTGCAGTGGCAATCGATGGTACAATTCACATTTCTTTAAAAATTTTACTTTCCAAGATACTTCCACTGTCCATTGAAGTGGTGCAGCAATATCGAGCCCTCTTCAAGTATGTTCAAGTTCTTATAATTGATGAAATCAGTATGATCATCGCAGAGTTATTATCTCATATTGACACAAGGCTGAGACAAATAACTGGCAACTTCGAAACCAATTTCGGGGGACTTGATATAATTTTGATTGGTGACCTGAGACAGTTGCCACTAGTAAGGCAACACCGTTTTATAAACAAATTAGACAACAAATAGCAGGTCCCAGTTTGTGGCATGGACTCAAGTTTTTTTAACTGGATGAAGTTATGTGACAATCAAATCGAGTATTTTCAAATTTATTGACGAAAATTGGGAATGGTTTGCAATTAGAAGAGGACGAGTTACAATTACTTGAATCACGGTTTTTCACAAAAGAAGAGGCTAATAGACTTTGCCCTCATAGGATACGACTCTTCTTGTCTAATAATTCGGTTAATGAATACAACCAATCAATTCTCAATTCAGCTGAAAACAAAGTTATCTCAGAGGCAGAAGATGCTTTTGTTGGTTATCACAGTGCAGAACAGGAAGCATTTGTCCGGCAAAAGTTGCACAAAATGTCAATCATTGACACTGGCGGTTTACCATATGAAATTATATTCGTTTTAAACAAGTCATATATAATGACAACTAACGTTGACACGTGTCAGACGGATTGGCCAACGGTGCAATGGGAAATTTGGTTCATATAGAATGTAATGAGGCTGGAGAAGTGACGCGTGTATGGCTGGAGTTCTTCCATTCCCGAAAAGTTCGTGAGAAAACAAGGAGAAAAGCCAGTGCATACGTACAAGCTAATAATATTAGTCGAACAGCAGTACCTGTAGCACGACGAACTTCAACTGTTTATTTGAATAATAATAAAACCATTACGGCTAAACGAAATCGTTTCCCTTTAATATTTGCCTGTGCAGTTACAATACATAATTGACAAGGAGGAACCTTCAACGAGATTGTGTATGAATATGCCAAGACTCACTCGCAGCAGCTCTTATATGTGGCATTATCTAGAGTCACAAGCATAAATGGACTTTACATTGTTACGTCTAACGATGATTCTACATTTTATCATGGACGAAGGACACCAACTTTGCAAGCCGAATTTCGTAGACTCGCTCTCGATACCAATTGAAAACCATCAGCAGACAAATGATTGATTTTATAACCAGCAAGAAGGGACTGTCAATATTTACATTGAATTGTCAAAGTTTAAACGCTCATGCAGCAGATTTGACTGATGAAGTGACACAACAATCAACAATACTTGTTCTTTCAGAAACTTGGGTACAAAATAAGGAAACAATGGATGTGTCCAATTTTGATTGCGTTGTTAAATTCAAGCGTCCAGACGTGAGAACTGATGGAATTGCCATCTATCATAATTCCACCGATAGAGCGACTGTTGTCATTGCTCACATGGATGTTACCTTCAGCCAGAACAGCTCCTTGGTTGTGAACACGACAGCAGTAGGAGAAATTTGTGCAGTACGATGTACTGTAGAAAGTGGGCAGACTATTCTTGTGGTGGCTGTATATATATCACCAAATAAAAAAATTTATGATATCATTGATTTTATACACGAGCTGCTGGTTTTATACACTTCAGAGGGTGCAGCTTTATTTAAAAAGAATTGGGATGAGATACCAATGTGTGATAATAAGCGGCGATTTTAATGTGAACTTCGCTAAGCCAGAAGCACAGCCGCTGATTGACTTCTTAGACAACAATTTGAAATTAAAAATGAATAAAACAATATCAACTGCAAAATCTGGAACAACGATTGACGCAGTATTTTGTAGATACTTAGAGAAACTGACATCACGAACTTACATATCCTATTTCAGCTATCACAAACTCATTGTTACATTTTTAGATTTTAATGAAGACATGGACACTTCAGAATGAAAATATATTTTCTATTTAATAAATTTTCTTGTTTTCATTACACGATTACTCTACAATTTCCCTTTTCAAAGAGAGTATTCTTTCATTGAACAAGAAAGGTGCGTTTTGAAACTCATGCAAATATACTCGTGAACCCTATTATCCACGATTGTACGTACATATTTTCTCAATGTGCTTCTTATTATTATTTATTTTACATTATTATTTACAGGTGTCTGATTATTATTGCAAAATATTGGCTGTTGTTGCAAGTGGCCGTACATAAGATGCTACAGTATGGAGCTCATCCCGCTTATGGAGGCATATGTTAAATCAATACGAAAATGGAAGAAGAAATGTGTGGCTGTTAGGAAATGTGGTTGTTATATATTAATATATAAGACAATGCTATAAGAGAGAGTACATCTTTATCATTATTAGAAAAAACTTCATGAATCAAAAATTAAATGTATTGCAATTTATACAGATAAGAGAATACAAGAATATTGAATATTAATATTCAATAAAATAATAAGTCATGGCAATTATATCGATGTTGCAATTTCTTTATCTACATAACATGAAAAATGTGTGAATCAATAAATATTCATTCATTTATTACAAGTATAATTGAGATGATTAATAAATTTATAGTTGTGTTATAATATAAATTTATTTATTTAGTGTATGTGTTTGTGTTAGTATATTTAATTTTTAAACTTATGATTTTAGGAGATTCTGGATACCCATTGTTGCCATTCCTCATGACACCAAAATTAAATCAGCCACCGGGGTCCCCAAGTGCTGCATATACAGACAGTCATGTTAGAGCACGATGCTCTGTAGAAAGAACCATAGGAATTTTAAAAGGAAGGTGGAGATGCTTGCGCAAAGAAAGGTCGTTACATTATTTACGAGAATTTGCTGGTAAAAGAAATATAATTAATTTTGGTATTTTATAAAAATTATACTCGAAATTATACTATAAAATCTTGTTATTATATTTTAGCACTCATAGTAAATGCAACATGTGTGTTGCATAACATTGCTAAGCAATATAATGTTGCGGATATTGAAATATATATAGAAGTAGATATTAATGAGGAAAGTATCGGGGCAGTAGATAATGTACTTGAAAATATGCGCGCAAGAGGACATGCGACACGCGAAGCAATTATTGAGAGATATTTTAAGATAAATAACTCCATAAATTTGTATAGTTTTTAGGAAATATTTATTATATTACAAAACAAAAAATACATTTTTTTTCTTATGCTATACAAATAAATTTTGTATAAACAAATAACACAAATAAACTTTCCATATTTATATTGCACAAAATTCGACGATCAAAGAAGCAGGCAGCGCCCACAGGAAGCGCGGAGAGCGCGAAAAGCGCCAAAATTAAAATTTTAGTACTCTGAACGTTGTGGATTTGAGCATAGCTGACGCTACTACCAGTAATCATCGAGAACGAGACGTCCATAGTATAATCACATTTAAAATTTTTCTTTATTGAAATATTATTGTTCTTATAGTATTGATTCATCTGCAGACTGTGCCTGTAAATTTTATTATACATTTTATTTCTCTTAATTGAGCTAAAATATTTTCTTGCACCTTCAATGTTTTCTTCCGAATGTTTAATTTTTTTTTCTTAATTTTCAATTTAATTTCTTGAATATCCAATATGCTGCATAATAATTGATGAATAGACTTTTCTGCAATTTAAAATAGATATTAAATAATCTAGTAGTAAATTCATAATTATATGTAAAATATTCTTTTTAGATAAATTACCTTTTTTTGTATTATTTATTAGTATAAATGTATTAATATTTTTTTCTTTTCTTATATTAACTTTTGGTGATGCATTTTCTATATTGTCTTCTTCTACTTCTGGATATGATAACATGTTCTGCTCTTGTATTACATAATTATTTTTTTATTTGGACACACATTACTTGAACCACATTCTTGTAATATCTGTTCTGTATCAATTATTCCACCATCTGGGATGTTCTTCATTCTGGCTGCCTCCGATGTTAAAAATTGCAAAACATCTTCAAAACTTGAAAAAACAACTTTAGGAGGTGATCCACCACCTGTTCCTTGTATACCATTTCTTCGTTTGGCTTCTTTTTTCAAAATGTACGATTTGATATCTTTCCATGTCTAAAAAAAATTATAGATTATTATATATTGTTGAAGAATGTCTTTATATAAATTTCTGTGGTGGTTCAACTGGAAAACAGTTATCGGGGGGGTCTCGGGAGAGACTCTTTCTCGAGCAAATCGAACTCCTTTTAGTTAAAAGTTTAAACTAATTTTATTTTTCTAATTAAGGCGGCGCCTCGTTTAAAGGCCCGATACAAATTACTTTCGTACTCTTCAGAACGATAGACGGGTGACACAATTCCGCAGTCATAGCCTTTCTCACGACAATGATTGTACTCCGATTTTTTATCTCTTGCTTTAATACTCGGATTTTACTTTCTCGCTTGTTGTCGTCAGACTAACGAAATACAGGATAATTTTGAGCGCCCGATCTCCCCACCTCACTCCGTTTTGTCACGTATTTTTGTCGGGTCACCTATCCGGTGCCTAAATAGATCGAAAGACTTATTATTTGCCAAATAAGTATTGAGTGCGAACTTGTTGTCGTGCTTATATCTTTAGCCTGTAGGTGAGAAGTCGAGGGCACCCCGTTTTGGGTGAGAGTCACGGAAGGTTGAAAAATAAGCAGAGAAAAATTCGAGAAGCTTCTACGATAAATAAATACCGTTTGACCTGATATAATCGAATTATAGGTTTTACCATTCCGTAACATATATAATGACTTTCTTTTAAGATTAATCATAATTTAATCTTTGTATTTGATTTTGAAACTAAATACACAATAGAGATATACATATTTTATACGCAAGTCCTGCGTGGACGTTTTAATATGAGTATCCTGTTATAATATATTTTATTCTTTGTTATCATTTCCGACGAATATAATTTCTTTTAGTAGCTGTTTTTTATCGGATAGGCAAGTTTTTTATTTCTTTTGAGATGCTACTACCTCCTTATTCTTTAGTCTGTGTTTGACTGCTTTTTGAGTTTGACGGAAATTCTTTTTTAAAATATAAAAAATGGTGTGTGCTGAAAAACCGGTTCGTGCCAGTTATTTCGTCTCTCCGCGGGATTAAGAGGTGGAGGAGGAGGAGGCTCCCAACGGGGGTCTGTTTTCGTTGGCTGAGTACCTCCGGGACTACCCCATTTAGTGGAGGCGCCCGGATGGACTGAGGGTAGGGGGTGGTTTTACCCCCTGACCTTTTTTGATCGATTTTCTCCGGGGATGTCCTGGAATATGCCGCGGTGGCACGATATTTTTGTCGTGCCGGGATCCGCGTGACATTTGACCTGCTCTTCAGGTACATCATCTCGCGCCGCTCCTTGGATCACTAAGGTGAGTGTTTCTTTTCTATTAACCTTCTATGAACGCTTTTAATCGGTTTGCATGCGCACTGTTTTTCGTCCTTTCTTTACGGTATAGTTTACATCGGAGTTCTTTTCTATGATTACGTACGGTCCGGTCCATAGGGCGTCTAATTTCTTCGATCGTCCGCGTTGAAGTGTCTCTTCGTATACGAGGACTTTGTCTCCTACTTTGAATTTTGTTTCTCTCGCGGTTTTATCGTAGTGTTTTTTCGATTTTATTTTTTCTTCCCTTATACTTTCTTTCGCGTGTTGGTTTGTTGCCCTTAGTCTTACCCGTAATTCTTGCGCGTAGTCTTCGTAACTGTAAGTCGCTCGCGGGGGTTTTGAAAGTGCCGTAGGTATTTCTGCTTGGTGCCCGTAAACGAGTTCGAAGGGCGTGTATCCCGTAGCCGTGTGCGGGGTGGTCTTATACGTGAACATCGCGAAAGATATCCACACGTCCCAGTCTGTCTGGTCGGCGTTTATATAATGTCTCAGATATTCTGCTAAAGTGCGATGCAATCGCTCTAGTGCTCCATTGCTTTCCGGATGATGAGCGGTAGTCTATATTTTTTCTATTTTTAGTATCTTACAAGTACTTTTAAATATTTCGCTCATGAAATTCGTGCCCTGGTCAGTTAGTATTTTTTCGGGTATTCCATGCTCAAAAATTATTTTTGTGACGAATTCCTTACTTATCGTATTCGCTTCCTAATTCGCTATTGATATTGCCTTACTAAACTTGGTGAGATTATCTTGAAACGTTAATAAATATTTATTTCCGTTAGTGGATATTGTTAACGGCCCGACTATGTCTAATGCGCATTTCTCGAAAGGTTTACTAGGCGTGTCAGTAATGATTAATGGCATTTCTATTTGTCTCGATAATTTATTTTTTTTGGCATGATTCGCATTTTGAAATATATCGCTCGACATCTTTAATTATTCCCGGCCAATGATGATTTAGTCGGATTCTTCTTATCGTTCTTTCGATCCTTTGATGTCCTCCTGTGGGCGCATCGTCGTATTCGTAGAGTATTTGTTGTTTTTCTTCTTCTGTATAAATTTTTTGTGTGTCGTCGGCGATCTCGTTGTCTTCTATTTTGAAGACTTCTTCTTTCTTTTTTATTTCATTGGCGTCTTGGATTACGTGTCGGCCCAACGCGTCGGCGTTCGCGTTCGCTCGTCCTGCTTTATGAATTTCATAGTCGTATTCCTCTAGTTTTAGTCTCCAACATATTAATCTCGATCCGGGGTCGGTTACGTTGAATAACCAGATCAAGGGTTTGTGATCTGTTATTATTTTGAATTTTGTGTGTTCCGTAGACATACGGTCTGAAGTGTTTTACGGCCCATATTATAGCTAATAATTCCTTTTCAGTCGTATTATAATTTTGCTCCGCGCGAGAGAGTATTCTGCTGGCGTAAGCAACGGGTCGGTCGTTGCCCACCGGTCCCTGTGACAGCACAGCTCCGATCGCATAGTCGGAGGCATCGGTGATCACGTTGAATTCTTCACTGAAATCTGGATATTTTAACACTGGCGCCATCATTAATTTTTTTTTCAACGCGTCAAATGCATTTTGTTGTTCCATAGTCCATACAAATTTTTCGCTCTTCTTCGTTAGTTTGGTTAGGGGCTTAGCGATACGCGAGAAATCTTCTATGAATTTTCGGTAGTAGCCTGCTAGTCCTATGAAGGATTGGATGTTCTTTACCTTTTTCGGTGTAAGAAAATTTTTTATTGCTATTTGTTTCGATGAGTCCGGCATTATTCCGTTCTCAGATATAATGTGACCTAAATAAATTACTTCTTTACGCAGGAATTCGCATTTATCCGGTTGTAATTTTAAATTGTTTTCCCGTAGTCTCCGCAGTACTTCCGTGAGTCGTTTGTTATGATCCTCTAAACTGGAACCGTAAATTACGATGTCGTCGAGGTAGACTAGACATCTGAGTCCTTGTATCCCTGTCAGTACCGAATACATCAGTCGTTGAAAAGTTGCGGGTGCATTTTTCAATCCAAACGGCATGCGATTGAACTCGTAATGTCCGTAGGGGGTTGAGAAGGCTGTTTTCTTTTTATCGTGCTCTGCTATCGGTATCTGGTGATACCCCAATGCTAAATCTAACGTAGTAAAATACTTAGCGTTTCCTAATTGATCCAGTATATCGGTGATATTTGATAACGGAAATGAGTCGCCTATCGTTAGATTATTTAATCGTCGGAAGTCTACTACTACTCGGAGTCTCGGTTTTCCGGATGCGTCAGGTTTTTTCGGCACTACTAGCAATGGTGCGTTCCATTGACTAGTGCTTGTCCTGATTATTCCATCTTCTAGCATTTCTTGTACCTGTTTATTTACTTCTGCCTTATGTTTCACGGGAAGACGATACGGTTTCATATTAACCGGTGAGGTGTCGGCGCGCGTGCTTATCGCGTGCTCGATGGTCGCGGTGCAGGACAGTGGTTTACCGTTTAAATAAAATATATCATTATACTCTTCGCATATTCTTTGTATTGCTTGTTTTTCCTCGAAATTTAGATGGTCGGTCCGTAATAGTTGTCAAATTTGTTTGTTGCGTGACAAGTAATTTCGCGTTTTTTCCGGTTGTATCGTATGGATTGCATGCGGGTTGTCGGCGTCTAAATCTTCTATCTTAACTAGCGGCGTGCGAATCTCTATTGTCTCGTTGATGGTATTTATTACGCTGATTGGACACAAATAATTCTTCGGCTCAACTAAGCATCGTCCGATGTAAATTCCTGGCGCTGTTTCTTCCGCTCGTATGACGCCTATCTCGTTGCGGTCGGTCGCGGCTTGTACAATGGTTTCACTGCGTGGTTTTAGCATGATTTTGTCGTATGGCAAAAGTTTTAATACGGCGTTTCCTATCTTGAGTTCCCGTTTTCTGTAATCGCATGAAACCTGTTATTTTCGGAGAAAGTCGATTCCCAGGATTCCCTCGTATTCTATCGGAAAATCGTCCTTTACGACGTAGATCGCGTGTTTGATTTTACGACCGTCTAAGTCGATTGTCACGTACGTTTTGCCTATCGTCCGCGCCTTATGTCCGGTTATTCCAACTAATGTAATTTTGTCTTTATAAATTACGGTCTCGCCCTTTAGTTGCTTAACTTTTATTAGTAAAATAGTAGCTCCGGAATCATATAACATGTTTATCTTGCCGTTCTTTGTCTCGCAGATCGGTAGAATAATTAAATCTAATCCGGCTGTTCCTCGCGGTGTTCGTCATATATGCGTTACTTGATATTCGAGCGCACGCGTCTGTTTACTCTTTTTTTCGCGTCCTTCCTCTTCGTCGCTGCTACTCACGGTGTCCGAATTTCTTTTTCGCGCCTGATAGATTTTTGTTCGCCTCTTTTTTTATCATTTGGCGATAATTTATCATTATTGTCCTGCCTTGTTTGGTCCGACGTCTTCGGTTTCGGTCGTCCATTTAGTGCCCAGCATTCGTCACGATTATGTCCGCGTTTTTTACAATACTTGCAAACCTTTTCGACCGTGTTAATGCGCGATGTTTTATCCAGTTTCGGTAACGCGTATTTGCTGCTGCGGCAATCGCGTCCGTAGTTCCCGGTTTTTCCGCATTTGTAGCATTGCGATGCCGTTTCTCGATTCTGTCGTGGGGGGGTTCTGTTCGGCTTTATTCCAATTGAAAAAATTGTGTGTTTGCGTCGTTGTCGGCCCTATAAATTTTTCTTCCGCGCTCGCGCCTGTTATTGCTTTTTGTAGCGTTGCGTATCGCTGTGAGCGGACGAGAATTTTCAAGTCGTCGTGTAATCCGAGTTGAAAGTTTAATAATGCTTGTTTCTGTATTGTCTCTAGTATCGCCCGTTTATGCGCGGCGGAATGATTTTCTCCTTCAATCATCGAGTCGTATAATTTCATCGCGAGTTTATCAACGCGTTGTCCGAATGTCTGCACTGATTCGGCGGTTTTTTGCTTCAAAGAATTGAATTCGAGCTGTAAATGCGCGGTGCTTTATTTACTTTGATAACATGTTTCGAGTTGTTGTTTTAGTTCCTCGTATGTTTGTATGTCTCGCGTCTCGAAATCTTGCATGGCTTTTCCCTTTAGCTTGGTGTATAAAATTGCTTGAACTAGAGATTCCTCTTCCGCTGGATTTATGTTCTGTATCGCGTAAGTACTGGCATTAAAAAATTCTTGTAACTTGTTTTGCGAAGTTCTATCGAGTTCCGGGATCATTATCCTGGCTTCTTTTAGCGACATAAAATTCGGAGCTGTACGTCGGTTTTTTATATCGCGCTCGGTCCGTCCGTATGTCATACGATACTCGTCGTTATCGTTTTCTCGACGATTGTATGCGTGTTTCCGCGTTCTCTATTCGCGTTACTCGTGTGCTTAATGCATGTATATCTGCGCGGATTAAGTTTAATACGTCCAGGATTTGAGTGTTGTCGTTGGTTTTCTGGCGTGCTGCCGCGGAGGGGGTGTGTAATCCCTCATCTATTTGTTGTCCCAAGCGACCGATTGTTTGTCGGAGTCGGGCTATTTCGTTATTGACGGCATTTGGGTGGACGTTCACGACGGATTGATCAAGCGGGGTGTGTGGAACGGACATGTTGTTTCCTTGTAGGTTGTAAATTCCGGATCGAAGATATCGCTCTCGTAGAACGTTAAAGAGAATTCTCGTCGTAAGGATACTCGGCTTGGAGTTCTGCTTATAAACGGTCTCGTGCGTCTCGTTTTGATTTTCATGAGTAAGGTTAGTCGCGTTGTTTGCGAATAAGCTAGCGTCGAAGCTAGTGAATGGGAAGTCGCGTTCACTAACGACGTTCTCGGGTAATGGTTCGGGTTCGCTATCGCTTTAATACTGTGATTCTAAATTTCTACGCGCGCTGTCGAGATTTCGGCGAATCTGAAGTACTCTTAGTGTTAGCCTCGCAGTGTCGCTGTGTAACCACGATTGGTTCACTATCGGCGGTTTGGGAACGTTACTACTGTGGTGTATTTTGTGGGATTATTAATCACTGGACACTCTTGAATAAGATATAGACTTTTAATAACAAGCTTACAGACTAGTATAGAGCCGCGCGTGTCAGCAGCTACGACACGACTGACTGACTCGTTGCGATATGTAACACATTGAGACAGGTGATACACGTGCTCAACCATACATGATCACGTGATCTACCAAACTCTAAGCCGATACATTACAATTACTCTTTTTTTTTCTTTTACTGTGCTCTGAGCCGCTTTGAACGTCGCACTGTCCTTGCTAGTTCGCTTACAGGGTGTTTGGTTTCGCTTACAGTATTGTCACTATCGGTAAATCTGACCATCTGGTCTACATGACGCTTTAATATTTTGTCCGGCGCAATTTTGATTTCAAAAGTTACTGGGGATAGTTTTCTCACAATTTTTCCTTTAATACGCTTATTGTTACGGACGCTAAAATCGTCCACCATTACCGTATCGTTAATCTGAAAATCGATGTTACGATGACCCTTTTTGCTTATTACTTGTGCTAACTGCTTATCCGCAACGTCATTATTTACATCAGGTTTTAACAAATCAAATCTTGTTCTAAGTTCTCGTTTATACATCATGTACGCCGGGCTTCTGCCTGTAGTACAATGTTCCGTTGCCCGATAATCAAATAAAAATAGATTCACCGCGTAATCAAGTGACTTGCCACTCCTAATAATTTTCTTTACTTTATTCTTGAATGTTTCCACGAAATTTTCTGCAACACCATTCGTGGCTGGGTGATGCGGTGCTGTGAAACTCTGCTTAATTCCGTTGTTCCTACAGAATTCTTTAAATTCCGAGCTCGTGTACTGTGTGCCGTTATCAGTTACTATGTGTCGTGGTAAACCGAATCTAACTAACACTTTTTTAAATTCTTCAATAACTCTCGCTGTCGTGGTACTTTTGTTCATATCTATAATTTCCGGCCATTTCGAAAACGCATCTATTATTAACATAAACATGTGACCGTGGACAGGCCCCAGAAAATCCGAGTGAATACGATTCCAACACTTATCTGGATAGGCCACGGGGTTAATGGAACTTTCGTGGGTTTGTTTCTCTCTTGTACGCACACCGTACACGCCGCCGTTACCCCCTCGATCTCACTGTCTATATTCGGCCAATACACATACGATCTTGCCACCATTTTCATTTTTACAAATGAGATGCATGCAGTTCTCGAAGTACTCTTTCCCTTAACACCTCTGGGATCACAATTCTATATCCCCACATCAAACAACCTTTTCAACGCTTAGTTCATCACGCTTTGCATAGTATTTCTGTTCATTGTCTTCCAACCTTTTAACACTCGGCCACTCATTACTTACATACCGTATTATTTTATTCAACACTCCATCTCGTTTTGTTTCCTTCGCGATCTCTACCGCGCTTACCGATTCTAATGTCTCTTCTACGTAATTCAGTCCTATAAATTCATTATCGAAGATGGGTATTGTGTCGCTTATCGATAATCTCGAAAGTGCATCGCAATTACTATTTTGTGCCGATTTAATGTATTCTATCTTGTATGTGAATCTTGACAGGAAGTACGCCCATCGTTGTAACCTACTAGCTATAGTTAAAGGAATTTCTTGCTTGGGACCAAAAATAAAAACTAATGGTTTATGGTCCGTCCTTAATATAATGTCCTTGCCATAAATATAGTTGTAGAATTTTTTGAATCCGAACACTATCCTTGCACTTGCTTCTTTGTCAATGATCGCTCTATTTAACTCTTTATCTGGTATTATTTTAGATGCGAATGATATCGGTCTCTCAGTGCCGTTTCTATACTTATGAGATAATATTGCTGATAATCCATACTTTGAGGCGTCGCATGCTAGTATAATTTGTTCGTTTGGATCAAAATGTGCTAATACCCGAGGTGACGTTAACTCTACCTTAACCCACTCGAATGCAGTGGTGCATTCATTAGTCCAGTTAAACGTATCTCGCTTCGCGCACTCATACAACGGTTTTAGTTTTTCCGCCCTCTCCGGCAAAAATCTCGCGTAATAAGTTATTAATCCTAAAAACGAATCTAACTGCTTTTTGTCCTTTGGAATTGGCGCCTTATTCATTGCTTCAACTTTTGTCTGGGATTTGTGCAGTCCGCTTCTATCAATTACGAAACCTAGGATGTCTAACCGTTTTTTAAAAAAATCACATTTGTTAATGTTAACTTTGAATCCGACATCTTCGAGCCGTTTGAAAACCTTGTATAGAGTTTGTAGATGTTTTTCGTTATTTTCTCTCGTGCAGTATATGTTGTCGAGATAAGGAATTACACCATCGATTCCTGCTAAGCATTGTTCGATTTTGCGTTGAAAATCGCCAGGCCCTGACGCAATACCCTCGGTCATTTTCGTATATCTGTACAGACCCTTATGTGTAATGATGGTCAAATAGTCTCTACTGCCTGGGTCCACTGGAATTTGCATGTACGCGTGTCGCAGATCGATTTGCGAAAAAGTTTTACCGTTCCGCAGAGCTAGAAATATTTCGTCAATTAACGGTAAAGGATGTCGGTCTACTACTAAACTCGGATTTAGTGTTAGTTTGAAATTACCGCATATTCTTACTGCACCATCTGATTTTATCACCGGAACGATCGGAGTTGCCCATTCGCTAACGTCAATTTTTTCTAAATGTCCTAGTTCTACTAATCTTTGAATCTCATTTTCCATTTTCTCGGCTAACGCAAAAGGCAGATGTCTTGCTTTTAGAGCTACCGGGTGCGCATCTTCTTTCAACCTCAACTTAAGCAAACCTTTATTATATAATCCTGTCCCTGGACCGAACAATCTCGGAAATTCACCCTGAAATTCTTTTACAACATTTACTGGATCGATTTTATTGCAACTAATTACTTCATTTGAAGCATTTAGTGACAATGGCCATAGTCCGAAAACTTTTAACCACTGCCTGCCGATTAGCGTCGGTCCTTTTCTTTTCATTACTGTCATTGTAAGTGTCGCTTCTTTTCCCCCGAATTGTACCTGTAATTTATCTAACGTGCCTTCGTGTTCTAGCGGAATTTTACCATATGCATTTAATTTATGATTAGCTTCTACTATTTTTAAAGACGGGAAGAGTTTATCTTTAACTTCTTTCGATATTATGGACACGTACGTACCTGTATCTATTTCCATTTTTACATCCATACCATTTATCACTACGCTTACAAACATCGGTTCCGCGTTTACATTGTCGCTATCAGTTCTTATACTACTGACTGTTGACCTCGCTGCTGCGCTTTTCTCTTGTTGCACTATGAAGAAGTCTTCTGTTGACTCCTTTCTCTGTTGCTCCCGCGATGCTTCTCCTGGTTCCATGTGCTGCACTGCTGTTCCTCCCGCTTTGCCTCCTGCTGTCCCTTTGGATCTGCATACTGCTGCCAGATGTCCTTTCCGTTTGCATATATTGCACGTTCGATATCGGTGCGTGCAATTTCGGGCCATGTGATTGCTTTTCCCACAACAGTAACAAGTTACTGTTGTCCGATCTTTGTTGGCGTTGTTGTTTGTTGTACGATTGCTTCTCCCTCCTTGATCCGTGCTATTATATCTTTGGCGTCGCTTGTCTCGATTACATCCCTTCTGTTGACTTCGGTTTTGTTGTTTTTTTGTTACTTGGATTGCATTTACTTCTGCCGCCTTTATTTCCTTAATGTTGTCGGTAGCTGTCGCGTTTTTTTCCGCGGCTTCGAATGCTGTAGCTAATTTGTACGCTTTGTCGTATGTTAGGTTCTCCTCTCGAAATAATGCTGTTTTTGTAGCATAATCCTTTAGCCCGCATACTAATTGGTCTCTTATTGCTGCGTTTGTCTCAGGAAAATTACAATTCATCGACAGTCGTTTAAGTCTTGCCGCAAACTCGGCCACCGATTCCGTAGTCGCTTGATGCGCTTGATGAAATTTGCATCGTTCAATTGTCTCGGAAGGTTTTGGATCTAAATGATTTTTGATCAAGCTTACAATTTCATCAAATATTTTTGTACTGGGTTTATTCAAAGCGCACAAATCTCGAACCAACTTGTATGTTTCTGCGCTTATTTTCGTCAGTAATACAGCGGCTTGTTTTCCTACTGGAATATCGTTTGCAAGAAAATTAAATTCAAGTCTCTCCGTATACGTATCCCAGTCGTCTTGGCCAAGGTGAAATTCCAATTTCGTGCTCGTATTGTCTCCAGTCATTGTATGTATAATCCTGTGTTCTGACTTGTTTATGTTTACACCGATTTGGTCCGCTTCAACTTCTAATTTCGGCTTGATCTCCGTATTGCTACTTTAATTCCGTTTATTGCTATCGCTTACGTGGCGTCGTACTATTTTTCGTAGTACTATGTTCGTCGATACTGGCTTTGTCGTCGAATGCTAATTTTAACTGTGTTAAAATTTCAATTAATTGTGGTTTGCTCAGTGTATTGATCCATGCCGTCCTCGTATAATCGATAGGTATTTGATTCCGGGGATCCGACATTCGTTCGACTCCGCGGTGCCACTCTCTTTCGTTTCCCGTATACAATAATCGTCACTTTTAGTTTATGACTTTTCACCGCCATCCTCGTCGCCAGAATTGTGGTGTATTTTGTGGGATTATTAATCACTGGACACTCTTGAATAAAATATAGACTTTTAATAACAAGCTTACAGACTAGTATAGAGCCGCGCGTGCCAGCAGCTACGACACGACTGACTGACTCGTTGCGATATGTAACACATTGAGACAGGTGATACACGTGCTCAACCATACATGATCACGTGATCTACCAAACTCTAAGCCGATACATTACACTCTATACAAATACCTTCCGACATTCACGCAGTATTACAATTATAATGTTCGAACTTACAGTATTACGGCAGCTCGCATACTCGCTCGCTGTATCGCTCGGCTGCTGACGCTGCGGTTCCTTCGATCGCTCGTCGGCTGGCTGTCCGGCGTTGTCAGGTGATACGGCGGGTCGTCGTTCGTTGTTGATGCGTTGTCCGTAACGTTGTCGTAGGTCGCGTTGATTGGTCTGTTGACACTGGCGTTCCTACTCAGGTTTCCGCTGCTTTGTCGTGATTCTCTCACTGCTCTGCTTTTCGTGCTGTCCGCTTGGCTTGGTTCCGTCAGCTGTTTCACTGGCGTGCCTGTTTTAACGCTTTGAGTTTTTTCAGAAAGTCTTAGAGGTCACGGGTCTGGTGACGATCCTCCAGCATCCCACCGCTGCCACCAACGTTGTGCCTTGGGTTTCGACACAGAAATAATAGGGATTGTTGCCGGATTAGCTAGGGCCCCGAGTCGTCAGAGACTCACGTCACTATCACTCACGATTTTGTTTCAAAATGATAACACCTTTATTTGAATAAATAGTTACAATATAGTTTTTAGCGCGTGCTTATTTGGTTTTACCTTTCTGCTCTGAGTTAGTTGATCTCGCTCGCGATTCACTTCGCGTTGGACTCACGTTCGGATTATAACTCGCGACTGTGACCGTGACTAGCGACCCGTATTATAATTATCGACTGACCCCGTGCGCACTTGCGGCGGGTCTTTTATTCTTACTTTTCTGTATCATTTTCGGATGTGCGGTCAAAGTCCAAATGCAAGCGAAGCAGGTTCAATGTCGAAACTCTTCGCTTGCACTTTTGCAAATGTCCTGGTATTCGGTGTGCCTTGCTGTGTGGGCGTTTTGCAAGTGTTCTGATATTTGCGCTCTTTTGTCCTAAATTATTCTTTATAACTTAAATTATCTAGAAATTAGTTTATAATAAAAGATATAATGGCTCTGTGAGTAGAAACAAAATTAATAAAGGAAGAAAGGCATATAGAGCCACGCGCAGTTATTGGGGCGCAAAAAACAATATTTATTCTTCAAACGATAACAATATTAGTGAACGTTTCGACCCTTTTTTAGGGTCATCTTCAGCACTACGAGATCATACAAAAGGTCAATAGATTCGTTAATTTAAAAAACATAAAACATAACTAGTATTAATAAAAGACGGAAAGACGCAAATCGGTAAAAACGAAACGCAGACATCGAGAAGTCAAAATTAAAATACGCACGCATTAACAAGATAGAAATTCGCACGCGTCAAAAGATAGAATAAAAAACAAAGGCAAACAGCGAAAAAAGGCTGACGTCTCTCCCGTTAATCCATAGATGGTTCTCTCATATGAAAGAACCATACGATGTCTTTTCTCTCCTGGTTGGTGAGCCAGGAAGATGTAGGGAAATGTCATGCGCATGTTAGTCAAGTTATTAAAATAAAAATCTTTATAAGGCTAATTAGTTTATAGTCTGTCGGCCTATAACACTAACAACGTTGTTCTAGCTTTGTTACTTATTGAAAGTTGAACAAAACTAGAACGATGCTGTTAGCGCTAATAGTGTCTCCCCGAACGCAGCCTATATATTTCTTTCGCGGTTTAATTTTAAATGTCGAGGATTCGCGGTTTATAGTTATAATACTAGTAATTTTCAAAGGTATCTTTATATAAATTCGACCAATACTAGCTATAAACTTGTTTATTTATTACGACGTTTCGACCATCGGTTTTGGTCCTTTTCAAGTACAACTGAAATAATTATCTTAATATAAATAATTTTTTTCCTTGTTATACGATATAAAGAAGATAAAATAAAATACATACGTTATAATGATAGCATCAATATCTGTCATTATTTCAATTTTCACAAAGATATATCAGTATTAACTTCGTCAAGATTATAAAGAGAAATCGTTGTGTCATGTTAGAATTCAGTTAAACATATGAACATTTTTCAAGTATCACTTTAATCTAGACGACCTTTATTATTTTGTCATAAATATTGTCTAAACTATCTGTGTCTTTTTGTAAGTTGATTGTGTTATTGGTTTTTTTAATGAAAAACATTTCAGCAATTTCTCTTTTCCTTACATGTTTTTCGTTATGTAATATGTTTAGCTTTGTCCAATCAAAATCATCTCCAGTTTCTAGTTTATGTTTACTTATTACTGAATAATTTGATGTATGTAGTTTAATATTATTATAATGTTCTTTTTTTAGTACTAGTAATTTTCCTTACCCTGAAACCGAAAATTTCAGTCGAACCACCGGACATGATACCCGCCGAGGAGACCGCCGAGCAGATCACCATGGAAAAGGTGGTGGAGCTGCCTGAACAGTCTCAGGGGCAAAAGCAGTCGGATGGGGAGTCGGAGCTCCAGAAGGAGAATCCGAACGAGCAAGAGCGGGACAACCCGACGGCAGAGAAGGACGACGGCGAGGAGGAGAACGCTGGAGACCAGGAGGAACAGCGACAAGCTCCTCCAGTTAGCCTTAAGTATGTAGTGTAAGGCAGTTCATTGTTCTGGACAAATTCTATTGTCCAAGTAACACTTTAAGTTTAGTTTCTTTTGTAGCGCGAACAATGCGTTTTTTAGGTGCTTATGCATTTTATTTATTGACGCGAATAAGGCGTGACTGTTATATTTATTTAGGAACGCGAGAGACGCGGATTCTTTTATGTTTTTTTTATCTATGCGAACAAGGTGTAATCGCATTGTTTATTAGTTAGCGCGTAGACCGCGTAAATTATACTGGATATTTTATTTTATTGTTAAGTGCGAACAATGCGTGTGCATTGTTGTTTTATATAATGTTATTTCCTTTATGTACCTGTATAATAGATTTTAAGACAGTTTCCTTTGTTCTAACAAAGAACAAAGGAATGAAGAGAGAAAGACTGCGAGAGCGCATGCGTCGAGCCGCCGTTCGACGCAGAACGATGGAGGCGGAATGAGTATAAGAGTGGCGAGCGGCCATTAGGAGAGGCCTTTCGTTTCCGGAACCAGCCCGAGATGGTTCTCTTGAGTATCGCGTCGTGCGAGATTACGCATGATTGCGTCGTATTATTTTCAATTACGTATTTTAGTTAATTCCGGTAATTATTAGCGAGCTCTAGCAATATTTTGAGCGGTTATTTTTTGCGAGCGCGTCGAGAAAGTGTTAGAAAGTGCGTTGACGTGCGACTCGGACATACCGGTGTCCTGATGATATCTTGCTGCGTATCAGCACAAATTACTGTGATTCCTAATTATAATCAAATATAAAATATATTAAATTTTATATTTTTTATCATAAAAAAGTGTTATTTCACTCACCTATCCGTGTATGTGTGACAGTTTTCTTGGTTTTCATCTTCTTCTGGATATTCGGTGACTCCTAGTAAACGGGAACGATGATCCGTGATCCTGAAAAGTAAAAGAGAAGTATTAATTAACGGGAAATTACGCGGGAGGTATAAAAGTGTGTGTGTGAACGTGTCGCAACAAGTGCGATCGTTGGTGCGTCATACGACACGTGATGCAGTAGCGTCGAGTATAACAAAGGAAAGTAGGAGGAGCCAAAACGACCGTTGAACGCGTGATCCTAAAACAAAGGGACGAGGCGTGGCTTGGAAAAATACGTTGGTGGCGTGACGTCGCAATTGAAGACGGGGGCGTGGCTAGTGACCACAAAGCCACTCGACGTAAAAACGAAGACAAAGGACATCTCTGGGACAAAGAAAATATCTGGAACAAAGGACATACCTGGAACAAAGGACATTTCTGGGACAAAGCACACGTCTTGGAATAAAGGACATCGCTGAGACAAAGGGGAGCAAAGAAAACCTTGCTCATTGTAGGTAAAATGAGCTGGCGACCGTCTAAAAAGGTAAGAAAACCTTTAATGTTTAACCAAAGTGAACTCTCGTTCTATTAAAGTCCGGTAACAACCCAATGTCACATGTTTGGTGATTTTACTTTTCACACATAATACGTAATGGATCTGTTATGATTCCACGTGAAAAAGTACACGCGGAATCTGGACAAGCGGAATCGTGAAAAGTGAAAAGTTTCGCTCAAAATTACATGATCGCTGGCCAGGACACAAATTCTGAGGCATCGTTACAATATGTATCGCGATTTTATAACAAGTCCGCTCAATGCTATGACACCACAATAAATAATTTAATAAGAGAAAAAAAATGAAAATCGCGGTCTCTTAATAAGGCCCTGCGCACAATAGAGAAAATATTAGAAATAGTAATAAAAATTAAATATTAAGAATTACTTTATTTTAATGAATAAGAAAGAAAAAAATGGCATCAAGAGCCACGCAATACTTAGGGCGCAGAAATCATTTATTAAATGAAATTAAATTACATTTAGATTTTTGTAGAAATCATATATTAATTGAAATTATAATACAATAGCGTACGTTTCGACCCTTTCTTTGGGTCATCTTCAGCGCAAATTAACAGTAATATATTGTTATAGCCTGAGAGAGAGAGAGAGAGAGAGAGAGAGAGAGAGAGAGAGAGAGAGAGAGAGGGAGAGGGAGAGGGAAAGGGAGAGGGAGAGGGAGAGAGAGAGATTCGGCGCGATTTACAATCTATCAAAATTTCCTATGTTACCGTATTCGACTCGACATCAAAAGGTTGGGCGCCAGGCGCGAAAATTCGCGGCATTTTATATTGTATACGCGAAAAACAACAGATCGGCCCAATAAATAATTGCGACGGTAATTATTCGGCTAACTAGTTAACGAGATTGGTAAAGGGGGCGGCTCGTTAGAGCGGGACGGGTTCGAGAATCGAGGAACACAAAGCAAAAATCACAAGCAAAAATAATCAACCACACAATTAATAATAATAAAGAAATAACAAGTATATTAAAGGGTATAGCGTACAAGAGTATATAAAGGACCGACCGAATAGTATGTCGGCAACGAACGTCGGGCGCGATCAAGCGCAAGTGTATCGACTTCGGAATGTACGCGTGAAGCGCGGTCAATTATTTGGTGAGTCGCAATTTATCCTGTTCGACCGGTTGGGCCTCAGCAATTAATATAATTCCGCCCTGGTACCGATAATAAATTTGCACTTGCTCACGGAATCCAACAGAATTATTCCGATCGTACGGCGCTTTAAGCAGCCTGAAGTACGATGATTATAATTAACGTGGCTTAACGAAACGCGCGATCACGACGAATAATAATTTCCCGAATATTGTACGGACACGAATGTAAACTAAGAAAATTCGCATTCTATTCGGCGACAACGAAATTTCCGATACACTGAGAGACATAAAATTATCATCGGACAATACTTATACCGCGGATTACGCGAGCTGACTTGAACAATAATCTACAAAGCATAGAACAGAAACGAAAGCGAGCAACTTTTCACATACACAAACGCATTTGACTGTCGGCGGCGTTTGACATCGGAGAGAGAGAGCACTTATCTAAATTCGGTCCGGGATAGAGGCCGGCCGCCTGGTCGTCCTAAACCGCGAACAACGCAAAATCTTACGAAATTAATCTCACACGAAAGAAACTAAATCGACGACCACGACGGATTTACTGCGCGATTCTTCCGTATCCTACCTGACGAAATCGGTGGCTTTACAAACTCGGACGTCCATCTCACCGGCTTTCCTCGCAGAATTCCGCCTCGGTAACAAATCGATCTCGGAGCCTGTGTCCTCTTTGCCGGTCCGCCGAACAGTGAAGAGCGTAAGGCCCGCGGAAGACACGCCGGCGAATTTGCAGCGGTTAGGCCACCTGTGACGTTATCGAGGCCCTCAGGGCCGTCTCGCGGCTTTCGCGGTTCTCGCAACCCTCGCTATCGCAGGGACGGGCTTTAGGCCCCGTCGCGTCTATTTTCCGTCAGGCGTTGGGGGCGCGGAAAGCAACAGTCGGCAGCCTCGCCTAGCCCGTTTCCTCTTTCTCGACCAATGCTCTCCGGATCGATTTCCTCATCGATCATTTCTTCCATCCGGTCTAAGTCACGGGTCATCGATTCGGGCGAAATGTTGCTGCTCCGCTCCGGGGTTCCCACGCGTCTTGCGTGTGGATTGGCGCTCTCCTCCGGCACCTCTCTCGACCTGTGAACGGCGTGAATGCTTTCAGAAAATACGGCAGCATCTATTCGGACTTTTATTTAGGCTGTTTTCAGATATAAAATAAAAGATTTTACTATATACCTAGCGTGCTCCCGTGAGTCCTGCGTTGGGCCTCCGCTCTTATCTGACACCCTTAATTCCGAGGCGTGTAGTCAGCCGATGAGACCCGCCCCGCTGGTCCGCAAGCCACCATTCTCTACCCGTTAATGCTCGATACGAGCTCGCACAATAATTCGCACGCAAAAAAAAAAGAAAAGCGGAATCGCGTCCGATTCCGTCCGTGGGCCGCTCTCTCCCGATACTGGAAAAACGCAGGCCCCTCTAAAATTACCGTCCGCGGTCGGACTATCCGGCCCTTGTGACGGACATTCAAAAATGTCACGTCACAATATATCAATTTAGTATAAGTTTTAATTAGTCGCG
The DNA here is from genome assembly GCA_963971435.1 of Lasius platythorax. Taxonomy (NCBI): domain Eukaryota; kingdom Metazoa; phylum Arthropoda; class Insecta; order Hymenoptera; family Formicidae; genus Lasius; species Lasius platythorax. The sequence continues at coordinate 2,060,585 of OZ020547.1, read as the reverse complement.
GAGGAATGCGCGAAATGCTAACGCAGTGAGCCACGCGCGGAAACCGACCTTGCGAAAATGCAAGCGAAAAAGTTCGACTTTGAACTTCCTCGCCTGCATCCGGACAACGAAATCCCTTACGTTTTAATACCAGTTTCCAGGCACCCCTCTTATCAAAAAAACCGCGAAGATAAAGAGGCTCGCCGCTAACGCGCGGGTCAGTCGGTCAGAATATAGAAGTACGGAACAGTCAGTCAGTCAGTCGGTTTACCGAAATAAAGAAGTACTGATAAAAATCTTTACCATCGATTGCTGAACTAATATAAGTAACCGCGGCTGCGAAACGAGGAGTTAAACTGGAGTGCGCTGAATAAACAAATAACTACTCTATGTAAATTTAAAGGCTCTTTTTATTTAATAAAATAATTCCAAAAGGAGAGCGCGGTTTGGTGAATCTCGGAATTCCAATTTCAATCCCTGACGCGATCCCCGAAAAGTAAATCCAGTGCCGTATCACGGCACAACAATATACTTAAATATTAAACGATTATCGGATAAAGTATGTCAAACAAAGAGTATTATATCGGTGATGTCGTGAAGAGCTCACGCTTGGCACACTCAATTATAAGATACATAATTACAATTTTGACATGTGTTACCAAACTGGACTCTTCGACAGGTCGCGAGACACTAACGTATCTCTAAATCTCTACTGTGACAAGGTGAGACGTCAAAACATAGACCTTGAAAATGTATATATATATTGTCAACTGAGAGACCGCATAAGTATTGTCAACCAGAGATGTCCAAAATCTGTATCGATCGTTACTTGTTACTAGTTACAAATGTATCGAGTAACTAAATTTTCATCGTTACTTCGTTACACAAATAGCGAGGTGCTACTGTTACTTGATACATTTGTAACGCTTAGCGAAATCGATTTCGTTACTCGTTAGAAAAGTATTGGCTAACAAAATTTAAATATCAAATAATTAAATAGAAGTCGCCAGTGATAAATAAAATTATAAAAGTGATTTATTAAATTCGACCTGACTGGCCAATACAAATAATTCAACACAACGTTTCGGCCCTTGGGTACGGGCCCTTATCAAGTGTTTCTATACAAATTAACGAAAAAAATTTTTTGTATAATTGACAATAAGAAACGAACCGCAATTTGTGAAGTAAAGTACAGGATATTTTTAAGAACATTACTTTTCAAGCTGTCAAAGTGAAAGCCGTGATGTTGCTAATGTCGAAAAAGAAGACAAGTATATAATATTACAATGTCTCGCGTCCAAATAATATAAACATTACAAAGACAAAAGAAGCAAACTTTACTAAAAACAACAAACAATCATACTCTGTGTATTAACGTGTCATATATCGGATTTAAATTATCTGTGTCTTTTTGGAGATTAATATTGTTGTTGAATTTTTTCGTAAAAAACATCTCAGCAATCTCTCTCTTCTTTCTATGTTTTTCACAGTGTAAAATTTTTGGTTCATTCCAATTAAAATCATGTCCGTATGTAGACCGATGTTTGCTAATTACACTGTGGTTACTAGGATGCTTTTTAATGTCTCTGCAATGTTCATTTACACGTGTAGCTAGTTGTCTTTTCGTTTGACCAGTATATGTCGCATCACAATCATTACATTCAATCATATATACAACATCAGTTTTCTGATTAGCATCAATCTTGTCCTTACCTTTCTTAATTAAATTATTAAGTCTTTTTGGAATCGTATATACTAATTCGAGCCCACATTTATTAAGCGCGATATTTAAATTTTCGCTTAAGTTTTTTATGTAAGGTAAGGACAAAACAGATGCTGTGTCAAACTTTTTATAACAAATGTCAGTATTGTGTGTAGAGTCCTTACGAAATTTTAAAGTTTTAATTCTCTTACAGATATGTGACTCTATAAAAGATTTAGGGAAGCAATTGTTGACCAAGATATCAGTTATTATTTTAATATTATTATCATGAGAACGATCGTCAGAAAGCAAAAAAGCACGGTCTACTAAACCTTTTATGGTATTGATCTTGTATTTAAGTGGATGGCTCGAATAAAAATTCAGATATCTACCTGAAAATGTAGGATTACGATACCAGTTAGTCAGCAACATTCCTTCAACCTTAATTACAGTGGTGTCTAGAAAATGAATAGAGCTATTGATTTCAATCTCATGAGTAAATTTTAAGCGCTGGTGGTAACCGTTGAAAACATTAAGTACCTCAGTAATTTCGGACATCGTCGCAATTGCAAAAATATCGTCAACATATCTGTAATAGACCACCTCTGTGACGTCTTTGTGTATTTGTGATATTTCGCGTTTGTTTCGTTTAGTGGAAAGTAATTTTTTCATTATTTAAACAGTTTATTATAATGTGTGTCGATATATTTTATAATTTTTTTCTAGATGCAATCATCGAAGTATAAATTAGTGATTTTTGTGCGGGATAAAGGGCGATTGAAAAATGTTGATATTATACATTCACTATAGATTTATCACGATAATTCACTGAATAAATTATTTGCTTTTTACCCCGAAAATAAGTCAAATAATAAAGATACGTGGAGAAAAATTGAGGAATCGATTAAAGAATGATGTAAACCACCACAAAAGTGATGGCCAGTATACGAAGTAGATATACGTGGCATTGCAGGTAAAAAATTAATTTTTAGTGAACAAAAATCGTAGAAAGAAGTTAGAAAGCATTATAGAATATTTTCTCCTTGCATTTTACTATTATTTTTTCTGAAAAATATTTTCTTGCTTTTATTTAATTCTCTTAGATTGCTATGAAGAGGCTGAGCACAAACTTGCTGATTTGGCACGACAAAGCTATGTGTTTTCTACAGATTGTGAAGTATCAGCCAGGAAGAGATCATTGCGTGAAAAAAATAAATACAAATTTCTCACAATAAAAAATAATCCCAAGGAAACGAAAGATTTATTTTACAGTGCTCGGCTTAATTTAAAAAAACAGAATAAGCCCTCAGGCAAATCGTTTTCTAATGATGAAACCGATCCTATTTCTCAAAATATTTGTAAAAAAATGTCAAAAATAAATTCAATAGATTCTACCGATTCAACCAATTCATCTCTTTCGGAAACAAGATCAAAATTAAAGAAAAAAGTGTTGTTGCGAAAACGAAAAGAAGGAATCGAAAAGATTCCAAAATTCAAGAATTCAAACGAATCAGAAAGTTATCTAGTTCATCTTTAGAATCATTACCAAAAGAAACAAATTTTCAAAATATCCACCGTTTTCATTCACAGGCAGACAACACTTTGGACTTGGCAATTCCTCATTCATTGAAATCGTACAATAAAGATGCAAATCTATTGGACGATCAGACTTTGGCTGAAAAACAAATATCTACAGTCATTAAAAAATTATACAGGAGGAGAATCCATAGAAATTAGTATCGAAAGATCTTTTGATGGAGATGGACTCGATAAAGAACACAATAAAATGGATAATGACGGTAAATTTCAATGTTTTGTACAAACTAAAAGAGCAAAGGTAATAAAAATCATAATTTCTCGATATTTGTTTGTTTCATGAATATAGGAACTGTGATGCAATTAATAAAAGAATGCTATCAGTATTGTCGCGGTATAGATCGGAAAATAGATCGTATGAGAGGTCAACTGATTGATATAAGAAAAGAAATCACATAGTCGAAAGCCACCCTGATGACAAATCAAAGAGAACACTTAGTCGATCCTGACTTTGGTCGTGATGAAGAGGCTGATGGCTTCAAATTACCGTGCAGTACGATAGCCACCTTAAACGCGTTCGATACAAAATTAAAAGAGGATACAGCATATAGACGAAAAATAGTAAATATCAATTTTAGTATTATTATTAAATATCAATTTTTTTCTAACGCCGTGTGAACAAATTTATATTAAATTATAATTTGTTAATTACAGTGTGTAATGATAAAAACCCTTATCAGTAAAGACCGTTCAATTCCACGAAACCTCGGTGAAACAATTCGTCAATTTAGAGAGTTTGAAGCCAGCTGTTAAGCTGTTGAGACGTAAAATCGACAGCTCTGTATTATAATCAATTATTTTTATAATTCCGTTTCAAGTTCTGTTGCATTAAAGTTTAAAAGTATTTCTTAATAAGAATTTCTTTAATTCTGCGAGCGCGAGTGTGTCTTGTGTGTCTGGTGGTTGTTGTGTTGTGTTCGAGCGATCTCGAGATCGGTCCGCGGACGTAACATTTCTTTCCTTCCTCCGTTTCCTCTAGTATCTCCACTTTAGTACAATATTTAGAACTAGTTTCCGCACAGGGTCTACGAGATAGTCCATCTGCATTTTTATGAGAATGTCCTCTCCGATGAGTAACCACGAAATCATACTGTTGCAACCTCTCTAACCAGCGAGCTAATTGCCCCTCTAAATTCTTGAAAGACATCAACTATTTAAGAGAAACATGATCTGTTCAAACCAAAAATTTCCGTCCATATAAATAATGATGGAAGAACTTCATTGAATCTATTACTGCTAACAACTCTTGCCGAGTAACACAATAATTCTTCTCTGTTTTACTAAATGCACGACTATAATATGCGATAACCTTTTCATTTCCACCCTGCTTTTGAGATAATATCGCACCAATCCCTGAATTAGAAGCGTCTGTATCGATGATAAATGTTCCATTCCCTTTAGGAAAAAAAAGAATAGGTGAAGATGTTAAAGCTTCCTTTAAAATCTCAAACGCCTTCTGACATTGCGACGTTTATTCAAACCTAAACAAATTCTCAGTTAAAGTATATAAGGGTTTCGTAATCGAAGAAAATCCTCTAACAAATTTCCGATAATAAGAACAGAATCCGAGGAAACTGCGAACTTGCTTCTTATTTTGAAGAACTGGCCACTCTCTAACCGCAGAAATCTTCTCTGGATCAGTAGTAACTCCCCCTTCTGATACAACATGGCCTAAATATTTCACCTCTCTTCCGAACAAAGTACACTTCTTCGGATTTATTTTTAAGATAGCTGAACGTAATCGAAGAAACAATTTCCTTAAATTATTAAGCATTTCATCAAAACTTTTTCCAAAAATTATCACATCATCAAGATATACTAGATAAATTTTAAATAATAATTTATATAAAACTCGCGTTCCATCAATCTTTCAAAAGTGGCAGGAGCATTACACAAACCGAACGGTATAACAGTAAACTACCATAAACCAATACCGATCGAAAATGCAGTTTTCACTTTATCTCTCTGATAGATCTTAATCTGCCAATAACCACTTTTCAAATCTAATGTAGAAAACCTTGAGTTACCTGATAAAATTTATCTAATATATCGTCTATTCTCGTCAATGGACATGAATCTTTCGTCACGGTGTTTAACTTCCGATAATCTATGCAAAACCTGATCGAGCCGTCCTTTTTCCTCACTAAAACCGCCGGAGAAACCCAAGGACTTTGCTACTCCTCAATAAGGGACAATATTCCTTGTTCCTTCATTTCTTCGATAATTTTGTTAACCTCTTCCCTCATGGAGATAGGGATCCGCCTAGGCGTCTGCTTGATAGCACAAGAATTGCTCAAATTGATCTCATGCTCCACTAATCCACAATTTCCCGCAACAACGTCCTCAGAGAAAACATCCTGAAATTCTGACAAAAAACTAGCAAAAACTGCCTTCTGAGAAAAATTCAAATTTTTAGAACTTTCTTCAGAAAGTTCTTTAAGGGTTTGAGGGATTTTTTCCACAAAACTTTCCAAACGCAAACATGCAAAATTCTGAAATTTATTTTGTTCTGAAACCCCTAAAACAGAATCAAAAACTCTTTTTAAATTTGCAGCTCTAAAAAAATCCACCCCTAACAGGCAATCATCATTAATATCTGCAACTAACATTAAAAACTATAAAGAAAACTTTCCAAGCTGTACCCAAACAATTACTTTAAATTTAACATTGACCTCTTCCCCTGTGGGGTATTTCAATTTACAATTACTAACTGGAATCTGTCGCCTAGACAGGCTTACCATTCTGAAATTCAAAATCGATATATCGGAGTCCGTATCTAGTTTGAAAACACATGACTTATTGTCTACCGTTCCGTAATAACAAAAATCGTTAGTTCTGTGCTTAATTCCATTTCTATCTTAAACAAATTTATATTTTTTTTTCAGCCGGAGCCCAATTTTTACTCGTCGAACTTGCTCCGGTAAGCTCGACTAGATTGCATTTCCCGTTGTTTCGGTAGGGCATTCGAACCGGAAATGTTCAGCGCCCCACATTTCCAGCACTCCTTATTTTGCTGATTAAACTTCCGCCCTTTATTTTGATTTTTATTATGAGTAAAAGTACGTCTTTCATTATCTTTTTTTTAGCCTCGCTTTCTTTCAGTTCCTCTGAATTTTCCTTTAAATGCTCCCTTTCTTTATTAAATTTATAAACATTCCCTTGCTCATTTTTATTTTTTTAAAACAACTCTCTTGGATGGACTTCACTTCCATTGCCCTTTCCACAGCAGATTTTAAAGAAACGACACCCTCTAATTGCAAAGTCCGCTTTATGAACCCATCTGATAGCGCGGTAATAAATTATGTGCAAGCTATTTTATTTCGTACGTTATCATTACACTCTGGATAAGCTAACCGCGATAAACGTTCAATATCCGCCCCCAAAGAGGCTAAATCTTCAGAAAACTTCTGCTTTCGATTAGTAAATTGCGTGTAGTAAGTTTGAGCCAAATGTCCATCTCCAAAACGCAATTCTAATTTCGACACTAAATCCGCAAATTTTAACTCCTCAATTTCCACAATCCCGTCCAAAAGAGAACGCGCTTTTCCTCGCAAGCAAGACGCTAAAACTATAGTTTTCATATTTTCATTCCAATTATTTGCCCGCGCTATCAGATTATGCTGCGTTAAAAACTCGCGCAAAGGGACACCTCCGTCAAAATTGTCCGGTTTCAATTTATATCCAAGCTCGTTTCCCGCAAAATTCTCTCTTAATCTATTCTCTATATTTCTATTATTGGAAGGACTTAGCTGATTTTCCCGCAACCGCATCCTCTCCTCCAAACGATGTAATTCCTCCTCCCGTCGGTGCAACTCCACCTCGAACTGAGCTTGTTGCCGTAGTCGCTCCTCACGAGAAGAACAATTAGAAGATCCTAGCATTGCAATTTTCATAAAGGGAAAAGAGGAAGGGAGACGACCTTTTTGGCAGGAAGTTGCCGCCAAGGATAGTTCTACTAAGGTATATTGGTCGTATTGGGACGCACTTGTATTGAATGATGGAGTGCTTTATAAGAGATGGGAGGCCCCTAATTTGAAATAAGTATATTTCAGGTTATCGTTCCTCGTAGGAGAATTTCTCAGATAATAGAGAAGGCTCATGATTCCCTTTCAGGAGGTCATTTTGGAATTAATAAGACGTTGGAAAAAATTCGTAAACGCTTCTATTGGGCTTCTAGTACATAAGTCTGATGTGGAAGAATGGTGCAGGACTTGCAAGATTTGTATTGCGAAAAAGGGTCCTCCTAAGAAGGGAAAATCTCCTCTTCAAATTTTCAACGTGGGTGCTCCTTTCGAAAGAGTAGAAATGGATATTCTTGGTCCGTTACCGGGAACTTTTTCAGGGAATAAATACTTGTTAGTTAACACTGACTGTTTTACAAAATGGGTAGAGGCTTTTTCGTTAAGGAGTGTTAGGACTAAGAAAATGGCGGAAGTTTTTGTCATGCAGATAGTTTTTAGACATGGTGTTCCGCTGGAATTGCATACGAATTAGAGAAGAAATTTCGAATCAAAAATTTTTCGTGAATTGATGCAGTTGCTCGGAATAAAGAAAACGAGAACAACTCCTTTTCATCCTCAGTCAGACGGTCAGGTTAAACGTCAACATCAGACAATAACTAATTATTTGGCAAAGTTCATTGCTGAGAATCAGAGAGATTGGGATCGTTGGATTCCAATGTATTTGCTTGCATATAGGACCTCTAAACATGAAGCTTCTGGTATAACTCCTTCTGAATCATATTTTGGAAAAGACTTGAGATTGCCACTGGATTTATTGCGGGGTTGTCCTCTGGAATCTAGGAACAAAGACTTGGACGAAAACTATATCGGTGAATTAAGAAGTAAATTGGAAAAAATTCATGGCGAGGTTAGGCGACGTTTAGAGATTCAATCTTCCTGTGCGAAATCTTATTACGATCGGAAAGCTAGGAACATTTCTTTTTCTGTCGGTCAAAAGGTTTGGTTATTTATTCCGCGAAGAGAGAGAGGAAAGACTCCGAAGTTGCAAAAGACTCTCTGAATTGCCTGCCGTTATTTGACAATAACCCCATGACAACACACGTACAGACGGAGATCTACTGGGTGTAACGCAACAATATATATAATGTTTTTTAATTTTTAATGTATGCTTAAAATTTATGTAATATGAATATTATTTGTTGACGTTATAATTTTTTATTTACACATGTAATATGTGATAAAAATTCAAATAAATAAAAATATATAAAATATTCTTATTCCGATTTTATATTACATTTGCCTGATCAGGATGACATGATCATTTCACATCAGGTGTGAATCCGTTCCGTATCCGTTCCGGATACAGCACGTGTGATTCGGTCCAAACTTGGACATCGCGTAACGCCCCTTATCCGGGCCGAAATCGGTTTGCCGAATGAGGGCCGAAAACTTGAATCGGCGTGCCTTGTTAGGCCCGATCTTTTGCCGGACCAAATTTCTGTTCGGGTACTAAGTATGTTATACAAAGAGTATGTATATTAGAATGTTATTTGTATGCAAGAGTATGTTTTAGTTTTGATAGAAATTACCTTTTATCCGTACGATGCAGTCGTTTTTCAATTTGATAACCTTTCGTTTTCTCTACATACTCTCGGTTAAACCGTAAAACATACACCGATGTCTGCGAGACCTCTTTCTTTTCGTTTTGACTGATAAGCTTTGATCATTCCTTCCTCTTTTAGTCTTTGGGCGTTATATTGCTTAACACTTGTTGTATGTGTTTTACAGTCTACCTAACATTCGACAGCGATATATTATTCCCACCAGATTCAATATTCGCCTTTGACAGAGATGTAGCAGTTTTCTATGTCATCCACGGCATTTAGTTGATGCTGTTTTATCTATACTTCTTACTTCTTTTCTAGTTACTATATACTCGGTTCCACATAGCGTTTGCCTGGTCATCGTCGTTGTGATCGTCCCATCCGAAGTCCTACTTCCCATTAATAGATTTTTATGCCACGTTATTGTTAGTATTGTACCCAACCCCCAAACTACTGAAGGGAACAAGCCTCACAATTGATATTCCTTAGAGAGAGAAAGAGAGAGAGAAATATTGTAAGAATTTCTTTAATTATTCGTATATTTCAATCGGATAAATCGAGTGGAGGGAGAGATTCTTCTCAATACTATATTATCTCACTATTTTTCCTTTATTTATACTGCACAATATATACCTTACAATATAATGTTATATTTTATGTTATATTTTATTGTATTTTATTATATTCCAAACTGTAACGGTAGTTTGTAATAATAATACACTTCGCAACAAAATTAGAGGATCACTTAAAATCAGTGTTGAAAAGGATCAAATTTAAATTCACGTATCTTTGCGAAAAATGGTCGTAGAGCGATATTTAAAAAAACATTTCAAAGCTTAAAATCTCAACTTTCCAATGGTCTAACGGAGATTTCCATACAAACACTTTACTACAAGTGACGTTACTTTAAAGCGAGCATTGCAAAATTGTAGAAAGAACTTCAACTTTGATGGCTTGCACGAGGAGAACAAAATTTTTTCTACCAACTTTATTAATTGTATCTTAAAATTATACATTTCCTCTTTAAAATGCATTTTTAATCATTGCGCTACGATTTTTTTTCACTGAATTATAATGATTTGAAATGAATAGTGCATTTCCAGTGCTTTTTTCTGCAAAATGTTGTATTGGTCAACTTTTTGACCATTTCACTTTTTGACCGGAATTTCTTTTTTCCGTCGCACAGAACTTGTGTTCTATCACCACCAAGGCTTAATTCTGCGCGTTATGTTGACGAAGTTTTTCGTCCTCATGTATTGCCTTTGCGATACGATATGGGAAAAAACTTTTTAACGTGCGTAAACACGCACAGGCACGCATGTACACACACACACACACACACACACACACACAAAGCAGAGAGGGTTTGGAGTCATTAAATACTGCGGGAGTGGGGTTCTTATCTCTGCTCACACACACGCACACGCACGCACGCACGCATGAGTTGTAAGTCCGACCGTGTAACTTCTTCGTGGATACACCTTGGGTAATGTTTATACCGGCGGCAAAATACAACTTTTTGCAGAAAAAAGCACTGAAAATGCATTATTCATTTAAAATCATCATAACTCAATGAAAAAAAATCGTAGCGCAATGATTAAAAATGCATTTTAAAGAGGAAATGTTTAATTTTAAGATACAATTAATAAAATTGGTAAGAACAATTTTGTTCTCCCCGTGCAAGCCATCAAAGTTGAAGTTTTTTCTACAATTTTTCAATGCTCGCTTTAAAGTAGCGTCACTTGTAGCAAAGTGTTTGTATGGAAATCTCCGTTAGACTATTGGAAAGTTAAGGTTTCAAGCTTTAAAATGCTTTTTTAAATATCGCTCTACGACCATTTTTCGCAAAGATACGTGAATTTGAATTTGATCCTTTTCAACACTGATTTTAAGTGATCCCCTAATTTTGTTGCGAAATGTATTATAAAAATAATACATGTTAACTAGAACGCATAAAATATACTGATTCAAGTTCATATTTGTTACATATTTATAATATAATTACTAATTTATTTTATATGCGCTCTGTTATAGTATTATTAATTCTCTATATATAAAAGAAGAAGTCCTGACTGACTGACCGACTCATCAATGCCCAGCTCAAACCGTTCAATCTAGGAACGTGAAATTTGGAAAGTACATTGTTTTTATGACGTAGGCACCCACTAAGGAAAGATTTCTGGAAATTCCATCCCTAAGGGGGTGAAAAAGAGGGTGAATTTTTTTATGAGAATACCTATCTCAAAAATCGAAGATGTTACAGATGTGAAAATTGGTATTTGGATTCTTCTTTAAAAATAAAGAAACATGTGTTTTACCATTTTCCGAAAATTCAGTTAAGGGAGATGAAAAAAAGGGGTAAATTTTTTTATAAAGATATCTATATCTCAAAAACCGAAGATGTTAGAAAAGAAAAAATTTACATTTTAAATCTTCATTATAAGTGAGTTATAATTTTGCTTATAAGTTTGCATGCCAAATTTCTTGCTCCTAACGTCAGTAGTTCTCAAGATATGGATATCAATAAAAACGTGCGTACCGAGCGCGCAAAGCGCGCGAGGAACAAACGCCAGCTAGTAATACATATACAGGGTCCGGCAAAAGTTCGGCAACGGTCAATTATCTCCGAAAGTATTTGTAACGATCCCCCCCCCGACGATCGTATACCCGGCCGTCGATCCGCCGGAAGGCTGCCGCCCGGCGAACACCAGCCGGGCAAAATGCAGCGGCGCTATGCGCCCTTTTTATACTCCGCATCCGCTAAAACGGCCGCCGGATTCACAAACCGGGCCGTCGTCTCGGCACACCGAATCGCTCCGAGTTCCGTCGGAAAGCGCCGAGCGACGGTCCCATCCGCCGCCTCCGAGGCCGCCCGAACGGCCCCGAATCCGACCGAGCGTTTGACAGCTGTCACTCAACGCTAAAACAATCGGGCCGCGATTACTTCCGAAATTACCCGAGCGGGTAATTTCGGGGTATAAAGAGAGCGGCCCAACGAAGCAAAAATCACTCCGGTTTCCGATTGTTTCCAAAGAGCCAGTACGGCGCCTGAAACTCCGATTCCAAGCACGCTCTCGAAGAAGAGAACAAAACCGAGGTTGAGAGAACTCAGTCTCCGCCGAGCAAATCTCGGCAACTCTCCGAAAAGAGCTCCTTTCCGAACCGCGAGACCCGAAGCTCGAGAGGTTGAGAGAACTCAGTCTCCGCCGAAGCGATCTCGGCACTTCGATAACTCGCCTATTCCATCTAGCCTCGCGGCGATCAATTCTACGGGTAGAAGAGATCTCTGCCGTCGACGAGTGCTCTCGTCTATCGCCGCATCCGAAACGCATCCTACCCGTAGTTCATTACGCGAATAATCCACCGAGAAAAGAAACAAGCACCGCGACTCACGGCAATACAGCGCTCACGCTCTCCCGCCTGACGCTCTCTCGCCTAAGCGCTCTCGCGCCCGCGTGCCCGCACGCCCCGCGCCTATCACATTCACGCGTATACACAACGCTCGGCCGGCGTTTAAAGAGCCGAGAGGCACGCAAAAACGCGACAACAACAAACCGGCGTTCAAGTTCCACGAACTTTAAAGCGCGAAATGCTGATTGCATTTATGTAAGCTCGATCAAATAAATCACGACTTCCATCGTACGATCCGAGCCGTCCGTTGCATTCCGCCTCCACGATTCTTACTCGCCGTAATTATACATACCGCATACACCCGTACCGCTCGCGCACATATTCTCACACACTGTACAAATTCATACTGCTCGCAATCACCTACACATACGTACCGTTCGCACACCATTCTGACGCACTGTAAATATATGCATCCGCTACACGCATCCATCGCTCGCATACACCACACACGCATGTTTCACTCTGTACAGCAAGACACAAACATTGAATAAACAAGTTAATTGAATCACACGCCTGGTTGACTCGTAGCCCTTTCCGAGCCCTGATCCCGACTAGCGATTCCGAGCCGTCTCGCGAAAGCGGCACGTTACATATTGATTTTACTGAAAAATGTTTCAGACAAAAGTTGTAGGGTTGAAAAAAGTCTATTTACCAATCTTATCAGTTTGATCTTAGGTGACGTCGCCAAGATCAGGACAAGGTCATCTTGAATTTTTAAAATAAAACTAGCCTATTTTTGTTATATAAATCGATTCCTCGCAATATTTTGCATAAAAAGTAATAACGATAGAATAGTCAAAAAGTGAACAGTTTACGAGATATTTTATATTTTTATTTGACATAATCTTACATAAACTATGAAATATCTCGTAAAATATTTATTTTTCGATGATCTCTTACTTCAATATTTTTATGTACAAAATAATGAGAGGAATCAATTGGTGTAAGGAAAACACAGTTGTTGTTAATACTTTGCGCTCTGTAATTATACTATTTCTCATTAATTAAGGCATCATTCTAATTTCGCGTTCTCGATCATATACTTCTCAATTTATATTACGAAAATTCGATCACCTGTTCGCGCATTATATTCGGCTTTATAAATAGCTTTAACCGTGTTTACGCGTTTTTGCGTGCTTCTTGCGTCTTGCCGCGCGCGCCCCTCGCTCTACCAACTGAGCGAGACTCAGCTGATTCGACCTACTCGGTGTCGAAAAGTCCTCGATTACCGTTCGTTTTCAAAAAACCTGACTGTGTCGTGTATCCACCTTCGTGCGAGAAACACCGCGCTCTCAATAAATCTTCTTCTTCACGAAAGTATCGCAATTATTCATCTCTCATTTGTTTAAAGTTATCGAATAAATACTCAGTATACATTAGCATAAACGTTTTAATTTGTGTGTGCAACCATCAACCTAGTGCTTTCATATACATTTTTGGTCCTTCGAGCTGGATTCTTTGAACGCGGATTCTAATCGGATTTTCTAATCACCGATTGTTCGTTCGCTGAATTTCGATAGTCATTCGCGACATCGACATCAATCAGCGATTCTCTCTCGCGTTTCTCTCGCGCTTATAACCAGTGCATCTCGCGCTTCTCTCGCGCTGATCTAAACCAATTCTCGCGCTTATCTCGCGCATATCCGGTCTCTCTCGCGCTTATCTCGCGCGCATATCCGTTCTCTCTCGCGATTCTCTCGCGCTCATCTACGTTATCTCTCGCGCTCGATCGTGCAGTGACAGTTGCATCTTCCGCATTCTGCGTAAGCCGTGACATTTTCGCTTATGTGTGAAAATCAGTGACCGTTAAGCTTTAAAAATTCTCTGTGTTATCGTGACCTTGCGCGTTCGTCATCCACGATGGCAACCTTTGGCTCTATTGTCGAGAAACAAAACAGTTTATACGGATTGATCGCTCGAGCGTCCGACAATGTGAAAAAATTAGGAAGTGACAAAATTAATCAACACAACCTTGACACTCGCATCAAGGCTATCGACTCCTATTGGGATAAGTTTCAAGCCTACCATGAAACCCTTGTTGGTGCGTTAACCGAAGAGACTCGTAAGCATCAATATTTCACGACGGACGTGTACACATTGTGTGAAGAAGCATATTTTGCCTCTCGCTCCAGCATCATGGTCCTTCGCGACTCCATCACGACGAAGTCAGACGATTCCGGCGAATCTAAGTCAAATTCCGGCATCTGTCGAGCGTTGCCGAAAATTAATTTGCCGAAATTCTCAGGAGAGTACCATGAGTGGCCGTCCTTCCGCGATCTCTTCAAGTCGATGGTGATCTCAAACAAGGAAATTTCCGCGGTAGAGAAGCTGCATTATCTCAAGTCGCAAGTGACAGGCGAAGCAGCTCGATACATCGCAAACATTCCTGTGACGTCTTCAAACTTCTCGTGTGCTTGGGATGCGCTCACCGCTCGCTACGAGAATAAACGAGTCATCGGAACGACGTATCTCGATCGGCTCTTCAACATCAAACCGATCACTCAAAAATCAAGTGTCGAAATTAAAGCCATGCTCTCGACAGTCAAGAAAGTTCTGGAAGCCTTGCAATCTCTAGGCGCACCCACGAAGCAATGGGACATCATCATTGTCCACTTCGTCACTCGACGTCTCGATGCAAAGACATTGAAAGAATGGGAACTCGAGCTCGGAACCTCGCAAGAATTTGCAACGCTTGACCAACTGGAACTGTTCCTGGATAAACGTATTCGAGCTCTCGAGTCCGTGCAATCGCGCGCTCTCGCAACGACCTCAACGTCTCAGAAGTCAAACCAGAAAACGAAGGCCTCTGCTCGAACTCACGCTGCTGTCGTGACTCCTTCTGGCTGCTCCTGCTGCGGTGTCTCGCACTACATCTCTTCGTGCTCCGACTTCGCATCCAAGTCATTAACTGAGCGGCAAGATCTCGTCACAAGGAAGTCACTCTGCTTTAATTGTCTCGGCTCTCACAAGCTCAACGAGTGTCGGTCTCTTAAACGCTGCCGAAAATGCAAATCTCAACATCACACTCTGTTGCATCGCGACGCAATCATTGGTAATAAGATCTCTCCCGGCGCAAGCACCTCCACAGATGCTTCAACAACGGAATCAGCAAACGTCTCATCGCCTTCAGGATCTGCTACGTCGACCGCTGTGCATTCTCACAACGCTGCCACTCACCTTGAGCGTCATCAGGTACTGTTAGCGACTGCTTGCGTCACTCTTAATGATTCAAAGGGAGCAAGCATCAAATTACGAGCGCTGTTAGACCAAGGATCTGAAATCTCGCTCATCCAAGAGTCCTTGGTTCAGCTCTTACGTCTTCCTCGTGCTCGTGCATCTGTTCCAATCGTCGGCGTCGGCGCTCAACCTATCGGCTCATCACGAGGTGTTGTGACATTGACTCTTCGATCACGCTACGATCCGTCAATCGAACTCTCTGTTTCAGCCTTCGTTATCCCAAAGGTCACAGGTCGGATACCTTCCAGTCCAGTGACAGCATCGTGGAATCATCTCAAGCACTTACAGTTGGCGGATCCTGACTTTGCTTCACCAGGGCCAATCGACATCATCCTCGGAGCCGACGTTTACGGATCTTTGCTACTCGGCGATATCAAACGTGGACCTCTCAATGCGCCCGTCGCTCAACACACTTCATTAGGTTGGATTGTGTCCGGGCCAGTCCACGCTCAGAATTCAGCGTATCGCTCATCGTCTATCGTATCTTGTTGTCAATCTCAAGAGATGGATCTTCAGGATGCTCTTCAACGATTCTGGATTCAGGAAGATGTCATTCCGTCCAACCTTCCAAGTCTAACTCCTGAGGAACAAGAATGCAAAACTCACTTTCGCACTACGCATTCGCGGGACGAAACAGGACGATACATTGTTCGACTGCCATTTCGCTCCTCATCCAACCTTCTTGGCGATTCCTTGCCGCACGCTCGACGGTCCTTTGCAAACGTGCGGCAACGCATCCAACGTGACGAAGCCTTCGGATCACTTTATTCGGACTTTATGAGAGAGTACGCCGAGCTGGGTCACATGACGCCAACCTCATCATCTTCAGGACATGATGTCACATCCATCTATCTGCCGCATCACGGAGTGTTACGCGAGACCAGCGAAACTACTAAACTGCGAGTCGTTTTCAACGGGTCTGCTCGCACTTCCACTGGAGTTTCGCTTAATGACTGCCTACACGCCGGTCCTAAACTCCAGCAGGATCTCGACGCCGTCATACTCCGCTGGAGAAAGCACGCCTTCGCATTTGCCGCTGACATCGAAAAGATGTATCGGCAAATCGCGATACATCCTGAGGACCGATCGTATCAGCAAATTTTCTGGAGCAACAACGACTCGCCTCGCAGCTATCAGCTTACCACGGTGACGTACGGTTTAACCTGCGCGCCGTACTTAGCTCTGCGAGCTCTTCAGCAACTCGCAACAGACGAAGAACGTGCTTTTCCGCAAGCTTCAGATATCGTACGCAGAGCAATTTATGTTGACGATATTCTCTCAGGTGCAGACACACCACAGGAAGCACAGGCCAACGCTCTTCAGCTAGTTCAGCTCCTCAAGGCGGGCGGTTTCAAGCTGCAGAAACGGTCAGCCAATTGTGAGGAAATCCTGCAAGGCATCTCGAACTCATCATCGCTCACCTCGACTCGAGAACTCCAAGCCGAAGCTCGTACCTTAGGTCTCACGTGGCATCCAGCCTCAGACGCCTTCAAGTTTCACGTCAGCCGCTCTGATCCAATCGTGAACTTCACTAAGAGAGCCATCCTGTCTCGCGTCGCTCAGTTATTCGACCCACTCGGTTGGCTCTCTCCAGTAACGATACTCGGCAAGGTCTTTATCCAAGCTCTCTGGAAATCAAGCATAGGCTGGGATGATACGCTGCCTCAGTCTCTCATTCAGGAATGGACTCGATTCGACGAAGAGTTACGAGGAGTATCTGAATTCTCAATTCCTCGATGGCTTGGCACGTCATCCAGCAGTCAAGGTCTCGAACTGCACGGATTCTCCGATGCATCGCAGGACGCGCTCGGAGCAGTGCTATACATCCGCACCATTGAAACCTTCGCGGATGCCAAGGTTACTTTGCTAGTGGCTAAAAGCAAGGTGGCTCCTCTCAAGAAGCAAACAATACCTCGTCTGGAGCTCGCAGCAGCTGTTCTTCTGGCTCGTCTTCTAACTCGTGTTTGCAGCATCCTCAACTTCCATCACGTTCCTGCACACCTGTGGGTCGACTCCAGCGTCTGCTTAGCTTGGATTCGCGGACATCCCTCGCAGTGGCAGGAATTTGTCGCCAACAGAGTCGCGGTCATACAGGAGCTTGTACCAGATGCACGGTGGCATCACGTAGCCGGCTGCGAGAATCCAGCTGACTGCGTCTCTCGAGGTCTGTCTCCAAGTCTTCTGCAAGCACACGCATTGTGGTGGCGCGGACCTGTCTGGCTTCAAGGTCCTTCAGTGGGGTGGCCATCAACTTCTCCTCCCATTGACGAGGCCGTAAATCTGGAAGAGAGACGGTCTCAACGAGTCTTAGCAGCAGCAGTAAGTACTCCTGTATCGTGCTGGGATCTCATTGAGCGGTTTTCCAGCTTGACTCGCCTTCTTCGCATCACCGCGTGGATCTTGCGCAGCTGCGCAGTCTTCAAGGGAGCCGATCATCACTCTTCAAGAATTCTACATCCTGAGGAACTTCACACGGCCCGAACTTTCTGGATCAAGCACACACAGCGAGCCTACTTTAATCACGAGCTCGAGATGTGCACCACGAAAACGCCACTGCCGAGATCTCATCCACTGCTAAAACTTAGCTCCATTCGTAGACGCGGACGGAGTTCTTCGCGTTGGCGGAAGATTAAAAAATTCTCTACTTGATCCCGACGGAAGACATCCCGCCATCCTTCCTCGACATTCTGTGTTGTCTCGTCTTATCATTGCAGATATCCACGACCGGACATTACATGGCGGCGCTCAAGTTGTACTAGCCACGCTGCGCCAACAGTACTGGATACTGGAAGGACGCGCTCCAGTCAGCGCCTTCATACGCCGCTGCGTTAAGTGCGCTCGACATCGCGCAGCCACGGCGCAAGAAATGATGGGGTCCCTACCGACCTCGCGTGTCAGACCAACGCGCCCATTTCTCACCTCTGGGGTGGACTACGCCGGCCCTTACACACTTCGCACCTGGCGAGGTCGAGCGTCAAGATCATACAAGGCGTATCTCGTCATCTTTATCTGCTTCTCAACCTCCGCGGTATATCTGGACCTGGCAACGGACTACTCAACACAAGGTTTCCTCGCCGCCTACCGCCGATTCATCGGACGACGAGGACGATGCTCCACTCTCATCAGCGACTGCGGAACAAATTTTGTCGGAGCGGACGCCGAACTCCGAAGACTCTTCAACTCCGCATCCACGGAAGTCGCAGAGCTTGCTCACTTGCTAGCCGCCGACGGAACGGAGTGGAAGTTTAACCCTCCTTCCTCTCCACACTTCGGAGGCAAGTGGGAAGCTGCAGTCAAATCGGCTAAGTTCCATCTACGAAGAATTCTGGGCGACACTGTGCTAACCTACGAAGAATTCAGCACTCTTCTCACGCAGGTTGAAGCGGTGCTCAATTCGCGACCGCTTTACACCTTATCCGACGATCCTGCGGATGTCAGCGCGCTCACTCCAGCGCATTTTCTAATCGGCGAGCCTATCCTCGTATTGCCAGAGCCGTCCAACTTGCCGAAGTTCCAGCATCTAGATTATCACGCTGACAACTTCTTCGACAAACGCTCGATAGATTCTGGAGTCGTTGGTCAACTGAGTACCTTCAACGGCTGCACACCAGGAACAAGTGGCGTTCATCAACTCGGCCGCTGCAAATCGGAGATCTCGTCCTTGTTCTGGACGAACGCTATCCACCAACTAAGTGGCCTCTCGCACGCGTTACGGCAACGCATCCGGGCAACGACGGTCGCGTACGCGTCGTTACGGTTCGCACATCAGCATCCGAATTTAAAAGACCGATCGTTAAACTCTGTCCGCTTCCGATAGCGACGTAATTCTCATTCCTGTTTTTTTTTTCTTCTTGTTCTTCAATTTCGTTCATTTCCGCGTTAAATTTATCAATTAGATCTCATCGTCACTGTAATTCGCTCTCATTCCATTTAATTTCAGTTTGTCATACTCAGCGACGCTTACAACGCCCCTGAGGCGGGCGGTAATGTTAATACTTTGCGCTCTGTAATTATACTATTTCTCATTAATTAAAGCATCATTCTAATTTCGCGTTCTCGATCATATACTTCTCAATTTATATTACGAAAATTCGATCACCTGTTCGCGCATTATATTCGGCTTTATAAATAGCTTTAACCGTGTTTACGCGTTTTTGCGTGCTTCTTGCGTCTTGCCGCGCGCGCCCCTCGCTCTACCAACTGAGCGAGACTCAGCTGATTCGACCTACTCGGTGTCGCAAAGTCCTCGATTACCGTTCGTTTTCAAAAAACCTGACTGTGTCATGTATCCACCTTCGTGCGAGAATCACCGCGCTCTCAATAAATCTTCTTCTTCACGAAAGTATCGCAATTATTCATCTCTCATTTGTTTAAAGTTATCGAATAAATACTCAGTTATACATTAGCATAAACGTTTTAATTTGTGTGTGCAACCATCAACCTAGTGCTTTCATATACAGTTGTTTTTAAGAAAAAAAATATTTAGTTAATTGCAAATTACATACTTTTTCTTAAAAACCACTATGTGTTTTCCTTGCATCAATTAATTCCTCTCATTATTTTGTGCATAAAATTATTGAGGTGAGATCATCGAAAAATAAATATTTTACGATATTTCAGTTTATGTAAGATTATGTCAAATTAAAATATGAAATATCTCGTAAACTCTTCTCTTTTTGACCATCTTACCCTCATAACTTTTTATGCAAAACATTGCGAGGAATCGATTTATATAACAAAAATAGGCTAGTTCCATTTAACAAATTTAAGATGACGTCCTAATTTTGGCGATGTCACCCAAGATCAAACTGATAGGATTAATAAATAGACTTTTTTAAACCCTACAACTTTTGTCTGAAACATTTTTCAGTAAAATCAATACTTTCGGAGATAATTGACCATTGCCGAACTTTTGTCGGACCGTTATATGTATATATGTACATTAGAATGGTCCTTAGCATATACCTATAAAAAATAAATTTTATATTTCTATAAGTCTCATCCCCTATTTTTTTCCTTTTGGGTTAGTAAGTAACTGGTAAAAATTTTATAAATTGTTTTTAACCCTAACACGTGTCCCAAGGAGGGCGAAAATTTAAATAAATTTGTTAATTCCTAAATTTTCACAATAACACTTTTATTAATTTTGTTTTAAATTTAAAATAAAATTAAGGAGTACATAGGAGTACATAGTACCGACCGAAAAAGTCGTCGAGCGCAAAGGGCTAGAATTTTCTCTGCGCGCCCTGCGCTTCCTATCGTGACTCCTATGTGTTGGCGAGCTATTTAAAACTCTGTTTTAGTGTATATTTGGTATTATTTACGTGCATAATATCGTATTTAATAGTTTTATAGTGTGTATGGGTTATTTGTGGAAAAATAGTAATTTTTTATATAAATGACGATGTTCACAGCCTCTGGGACACCAGTTATAATTATGCGAAAGACCCGAATATTTTCTGGCGTTAGTTTTAGGTAAGTTGGAAAACACTTAGGGGGTGAGACCTTTAAAAAACGAAGTTGAAAAATAAGGACCACCCTAATGTACATGCGCGCACGCGTTTTTATAAAATATTGTACAATGTTTTTGATTAATATGTTCATTAAATAATAATTTAAAACAACTGTATGTAAGTATAATTACTAATTCTAATCGAATTCCTATTTTCGACTTAGATCTGTAGAGATTGGCAGATCTGTCAAAACCTGAGCTCCGTCACAGTTGTGATTCTACCTGAGAATCAGTTCGAGCTATATAGGCTTTAGCCGGCTTTTACACTGGCAGCATGTTACGTGCGACGTATAGCTTCGATTAGTTGAATTGAAAAGCAATGTCATTTTCACTTCAACTAATCGAGGTACACGTAGCATGCTATCTCAGTATGAAATCCGGCTAAAGCCTAGCTCATCGATTCTCAGGTAAAATCACGACTGTGTAAACGAACCTTAGGTTCGACAAATCTGTCGCCAATCTGTTGTTGTTTCTGAATACAGATCTGCTGTGCGTTTGGCGTCAATCTGCCGTCGCTTCTGCATATAGATCTGCTTCGCGTTTGTTGCCAACCTGTCGTCGTTTCAGCAGATTTGCTGGGCATTTGGCGTAAATCTGTTGTCGGTCTGCGGTTGATGAAACCTACTCTCGGTTTGTTGCGTCAATTTGTCGTCACACTGCTAGTGACAGATCTGCTCTGGTGTTACACCCAATTTCACGTCAGGATGTGATTTCAACTTTTGGTTGCAATTGGGGCGCACTCGAGGACACAGTAGGCCCTGGATTTGGCAGCCTTGTTCGGCAGAGAATTGTTTCCCACTTGTTAACAATCCGCAAGCAAATGGTTAGCTGGGTAGATACCAGGAAGAAAAGTAGGCAAATCGAGATCCACTTACCTCGTTCTTAACTTTTTCGACATTTTGGTATTTTTATCATGTGTCTTTGTTAATTTTCTGCTAATAGTATTTCTGTTCTTAATTTTCTGTCCATCTTTTTTACAACAATCACATTATTCTTATATAAATTCCGAAAACACCAGCTATACGTCGTCACACTTTAACGCCATCAACGAATGTAAAGTCTTACGGCATACGGTGCGTGTTTTCTTGCTGGTTTTGCTGATAGATTCGTTGCACGCTCTTCTGTGGGCTGCGTTGTGTGCTGTTAAGATGGCAGTGTTGTTAGTTTTCGCTTCATACGACTATTTGGCGTTCAGATCCAAGATCTGTTTTTTTAGTTGAAACATAATCTTCAAAGTATGGTTCAAAGGGAAAGAGAAGTGAGTTTTAAAGAAAATGTAAGAAAATTAGTAAGTATGTATAGTAAGTATTGCGACGTTCTTTTCCTGCTCCGGACGCCGATCCGGAGAGGGGAGCGTGCAATTTAAATAAAACAGGCGATAAGCGGTATCAAGGTACTTAGCTACCCTTAAATCGGTAGCAGCGGTAACGGAAAATATAGTTGGCGCCAGGCGCATTTACATGCGCCACGGTAACGGTATGAACGGCCCTTTAGGCCGGCTAGTCTCTTTCTCGTATTACAAGAAGGGTTGCGGTTCTTCTAATTTTTCGGAGTCTATGCTTGAGGAGAGAGCGACTCAGGAGAGAAATAATTCACACAAATGGACGGTGACAAACATATATTTAACAAGTAATAATAATACAAAGATAGTGGATAACGAGGAATATTAACAATGTAATAATGTTCGAATTATTTAGACGATAACTTGCGGGCGTATAAAATCGATCGGAAATATCGGTAACGATATAATCTAAACGCGTGAAGGATAGCGTTACAAAGAATTTCCTTGCTTCATTATCCCGTAATTTATTAACAAAATTATAATCTAAATATAGGGAATAATAACGGGAACGCAGTACCTTCGTCAGTTACTCGGAGAGTCGATTTCGGTAACACAATAGAGCGGTAGCTTCGAAGGTCGCGTAAACACGGATCGGAATGTGGCGCGATACAAAAAAACGGTGTACGGAAACTAACGGCAATTTCGTGACTCTCTCGCGCGACTCTCTCGCCGAGTCGAAAATCGTAATAATTATCAGACTCGCGGAGAACGGCTGCACGCAAATTCCGTTTATCCGGAAAAAGTTATACAAGCGTTATATCTATATGTTACAAGCACAAATACGGTATAGACTTTTCGGTCAGTTACGATACGGTACGAGACGATAATAGAGAGACTTTAAGAGTCTCTCTTACGGTAATTTAGACTGTCGGCGGTAACGTTCAGAGAGGGCTAATCTCGCGTTACTCGAAGTCGGTTGGCCTCGCGAGAGCGGTACTTAGAGAGCGCGGCTCTTTCAAATTTACGATACGGAAACGTGAAAATAATTCGGTAATTACGGTATTCTCTTGTCACGCGGATCTCGGTAACTACGCCACGACACCAACCTATTCGACACGTATTACTTACGGCTACCCGAGAGGCGGCTTACAATAATGGCGGGAGTCCCTCGCTGTGGTCTCTCTTGGCGTGCGGAACGGTAGCTGGAACGGGAGCTGCGATCACCCACTCGAGCGCGTGCCTTGCCGAACAGTGAGGAACCGTGGTCCGCTCTCTCAGGCATCTCGAGTCCCGCGCCGATCTCTCGCGCATTCCATCGATGATAAGATCGATGGAGGGTGGGTCTAGAGTCACCCCCTGTTTCCTCTAGGCGGTAACTTCTGATCGCCGGGAAGTTTGAATGCTGGTGCGAATTCTCTCCGGGGTTATTCTCGCCGGTATGCGGTAGCGGACGTCTTCCGTTAATAGAGGACATGGCAGGCTGGCCAGGCCGTACTCCAGTCCTTGGTTTCGGAAGTGGTTGTTGCCGCTCTTTCGGTATCTCCCCGTCACTCTGCAGCGTGAGGAGAGTTCACACGATCCAACCGGTATCCTGCTAGAATTATTTTCGTGCGGTATTATTTATGCGCGAGAGTCACGTAAACATATTGCGGAATCTCGATACTTATCCGAGCGGATCCTTGGCGTCCTCGCGGTTCCTCGAGTGTTGTCCGGATCTCTCCCTCTCGAACGTCTACAGTCTTGCTTCACAATGCCGTCTGGCGCCTGCCTCTCCGACCGCCGCTCTATACTCGCTCTATTTTAAGGGTATTGCACCAACAGGCTGATGCAATACCGAAATCGAGAAATCGCGATAAATCGCGGTAATTGTTTGAGATCGCCCTCTCCCCAGTACGAGGGGCGATCCCAGCCCCCCCGAGCCCTTCCCGGTCAGGCTTTTACGCCCTTGTGACGGCGCTCAAGTATAGAGAAACGCAAAGTGTATATATAAATCAAAGTATTTTAATTACAGCAATTCTCTGTTATAAGAAATAGACAAAAAGACATCATGTCGGTAATAGGATGGACTAAAGAAGCGACAGACATTTTAATTGATGCGTACAAAGATGAGCCTTGTTTATATGAAACCAGTAATCCAAATTATCACAACAAACATTTAAGAAATGAAGCATTAAAACGAATCAGTGCCATAGTGTCCACAATTAGGCCAAATTCGAGTGAAAAGGAATCGAGTGTAAAGATACATAACCTTAGAAATCAATTTAATACTGAAAATGCGAAAGTAAGAAGATCACTTAAGAGTGGAATAGGCATTACAAATGTGAGTATTAAAATAATATGTAAACCATGAAGTTAAACATTTATGTATCAGGATAAGAGGAATAGGCAAGTGAGAGCCGGGCGTAAGAACTTAAGCGCTAAGACTTCGGTTGTAATCTTTTTTATTTAAACTTGAACGTTTCGCAGTATTATTTTGTACACCATTCTGTAAACATAATGCTGAAGATGGTCCAAAGAAAGGACCGAAACGTTCAAGTTTAAATAAAGAAAATTACAACCGAAGTCTTAGCGCTTAAGTTCTTGCGCCCGGCTCTCACTTACCTGTTCCTCTTATCCTGATACATGAGTATAATAGAGCCTTTTACTTTAATTTATTAAATATTTATACTGTATATTTTAAATAAATATTTTTATAGGTATATAGGCCTAATCTGTGGTACTATGAGTCTCTAAAATTTTTAGAAAAACATGTTATCCCAAGAAAAAGCAAG
This sequence comes from Lasius platythorax, assembly GCA_963971435.1. Taxonomy (NCBI): domain Eukaryota; kingdom Metazoa; phylum Arthropoda; class Insecta; order Hymenoptera; family Formicidae; genus Lasius; species Lasius platythorax. The sequence goes on along the minus strand of OZ020547.1, from coordinate 2,035,529 downwards.
TCATCGCAGTTGCCTAATGTAAAAGTAATTGCAAACACATCTACTTATATTCAACACAGGTATGTATTTGAAATATATCTGCAACTGAAACAAATCTTATTTATATATAATATTTTGCATACGGATCACGTACATTTATAAAATATCATTAATTTGCAAAATAACAAACAATAAATATACTTCTAGAAACAATTGTGTATATAATATATTCTTACACAGTATAGAGAGTTAAAATATATTTTTCATTTTTTTTATTTTTTGCAATATGGTTTTTAATTAGATAATAATTTACAGGAAGAAGTATTAGACGTCGATGAAATGTTAGGTGAAAACGAATATATCAGCGTAAATGAGAATGAAGAAATTGAAGTAAATGATAGTGAATTATGGACTATCAATGAATTATTAATCATTGATACAGTTCCCTATGCAACAACACAAGAATTGCATGCAACAGAAAAAACCCGTGGTCAACATCTAAAACTTCCGCAGAATTACATAATAGAGCAAACACTCCAGGTTTATTAATATCATCTCCCGGACCAAGTTTAGTATCGTCATCGGCGTCATCTAGTGTACTCAATGAAGGAGTACCTACATCCTCTAGTCGCATCCCAAAGAAGCGCAAAACACAAAGTAAAGATGCTTATGTAGATGCAATTCAATCAATTGCACAATCTTTGAAAACACCTGTTGTTATTTTTATTTATCAAAAGCAGAGTTGTATTTTTATTTATCGCTTACAACGACGTGACGTGAACTAACTAAAAAACCAGAGTGTACATACAAAAGTATAGATAGATAGAGTAATAAAAAAGGTAAGTAGAAAGGAACAAGAGCGCTCTCTATCTCACACTTATTGCAATCAAGTGCGCGCCCTTTTTTTAAAACAGAAGATACAATAGCTTTGAAATAGCTTAGAACATAAATGAATAACCATAAATATCGAACTCTCATTCAACACTCCCACTAGTTTGATATGTTTTTCTTTACAGTTAATATCTTAATTACTTTATCTGCAAATCACAACATAACTTCAATAAAGTTTGCTTTGGTAGTGTTTTAGTAAAAATGTCCGCGAGTTGTTCTTCACTCTTGACGTAGTCAATTTCAATTTCGCCTCCATTTACCTTTTCACGAATAAAATGATAGCGCACATCAATGTGCTTTGTTCGTTTATGGAGTTCTGGATTACGTATGAGTTTGATTGCTCCTTGATTATCTACGTTGAGTATTGTTGGTCTTTCTTGTCTTAAACCAACGTCTTTTAACAGGCGTCGTAACCATATTGCTTCCTTCGTTTATTTATCGGTTATTATTAAGCATCGCTTGCAGCAATATATTCCGCCTCAGTTGTTGACATTGCCACAACTGACTGTCTTCGGCTTGCCCATGAAATAGCACCACCTGCCAATGTGAACACAATACCGCTTGTTGACTTACGTGTGTCAATGTCGCCAGCATAATCTGAGTCGCTATATCCAATTAATTTCGTTTCTCCAGTTTTTCGATATTCTATGCCAACATCCAGTGTATTCTTTACATATCGCAGAATTGTCTTGACCGCTTGCCAGTGTTCTCGAGATGGATTCGACAGGAACTTACTAACATTTGCAAACATGATGTCAGGACGGGATACAACTGCTTCAAACATCAGAGAGCCAACAGCCTCGCGATACGGGATCTTTTTCATCAATTCGTCTTTTTCATCGTTTGATGACATGACTAATTGATTGTTCAGTTGTGCGGGCACTGCACACCCCTTTGCATCAGTCATCCCGAATCGGTCGATTACTCTTGTTAGATATGCTTTCTGCATAATCTTTACGTTACCTTCATTACTTCGCTGGATTTCGAGACCGACGAAATAGTCTCCTTTGCCAACTGTCACTTCAAACTCCTTTTGTAAGTATTTAAGAACGTTGTTAATTGCCAGGTTAGATTTTGCAAACAGTAGACCATCATCGACGTATAAGGCCAGTAAAACTACTTCATTGTTAATCGAGCCATGGTATACACAGTTGTCGGCTTCACTTGCAATAAAGTTGAATTTCTTGAGGAATTCTCGGAACCGCTTGTTCCATTGTCTCGGTGACTGCTTCAGTCCATAAAGTGATCGTTGTAATTTGACAATTTTTTCTTCGTTGCCTGTTCCTTCTGGCAACTCCATATAAATATCCTCTTCGAGCGTACCATTCAAAAAAACTGTTTTAATGTCAAACTGACCGATTTTCATCTGATTGATTGCTGCCATTGCCAATAACGTCCGAACCGATTCATATCGGACTACAGGTGCAAAAGTTTCGGTATAATCAATACCCTCACGTTGCATATACCCACGTGCTACCAATCGCGCCTTGTATCGTATTACGTCGCCTTGTCTATTTCGCTTCCTTGTAAATATCCAACGAGCACTAATCGGTTTACGATTCTTTGGTAATGTAGCATCGACCCAGGTTTCCATTTTAGTTAGTGCATTGAGTTCGTTATCAATAGCGTCTTTCCATTTAAATGCATCATCTCGAGACATTGCATCTAAATATGTCTTTGGTTCCTCGAAATCAACTGCATGAACTTCATAGCGAATTGGCTTCTTAATTGTACTTCGATCTCGTAACACATGCTGTTTTGACTCTTTATCTTCAACGTTACCCTCTTCATCTTCAACGTTACCTGCACCTGACGCGTTATCAGTATATTCTTCCATTGACTCACTATTCGAATCGTCATCTATGTCAATGCTAAAGCTTGGCTGCTTCAATCTGCTGCTCACATCTCCATCCTGATCTTCATGAAACGTTGCATTGGACGATATCGTCATTTTCTTCGTGATCGGATCAAACAATCGATAATTTGAACTGTCCTCGTCATAACCAACCATGATCTTCTTGACTGCCTTTGGTTTCCACTTAGATCGCTTGATTTCCGGTACATGTTCAAAAGCTGTCGAACCAAAAGTTCGAATGTGATCAAATTTCAGTCTTTTACCGATCCACTCTTCAAACGGCGTCGATCCCATTGCTTGCGTAGTTGGCATGCGGTTTAACAAATATATGGCACAAAGTACCGCCTCAGCCCATAATTCCTCGTCGAGATTCTTCGCAAATAGCATTGATCTTGCCATTTCGATGATTGTTCGATTATCTCGTTCACAGCGACCGTTCTGCTCTGGCGTATACGGTGCTGTCTTTTCATGCTCAATTCCACACATTATTAAATAATCAGAGAACTCTTTGTTTACATACTTGAGCCCATTGTCACTGCGTAGAACCTTAATGTGGCGTTCCCACTTGTTTTCGACCCATGCCTTGAATTTCATGAATTCGCTGAGAACATCACTCTTGTGTCGTAGAAAACGAACTCTTCGATAGCCAGTTGCATCGTCCTTGAATAATACAAAGTATCGCTTCTGTCCCACAGACATCTTCGGCATTGGTCCACATACATCGCTATGTATCTTCTCGCCTGGCTTATACTTAACCTTGCTATCAACCGTTTTAAATGAACGCCTATGCGCCTTTCCATATGCACATGCCTCGCAGTCGATTTTAGCATTTGTAGGAATCAACAGCTTCTTAATGTCGCCACGTTGAACCAATTCTCGCATTGCACCAATGCTTATATGGCCTAATTGTTTGTTCCATCGTCTTAATTCATTACTCACAGCATTTACCTCAATAGACTTCTTTGGTTCAAATGCACATCAGTACAGATTGTTATTGGTTCTAGTCGCCACAATAATGTATCTTCCGTTACGCCAGAATTGCATTTGATTACCCTCTGTTCTCGCATTTACGCCATGCTTCTGTGCTGCTCCCACTGAAAACAAACTCCGCCGAAGTTCCGGAACGTAATAGACATCTTGGAGCTTAACATCTACTACTTTACCTTTGACATAACTTGTAACTCTAATATTGCCACGACCCCTTACCATTAATGTGGAACTGTCGGCCAATGAAAGTGCTGTCTTCTCTTCGACAAAAGAGGTAAATATTTCACGTTGTGACGTCATATGCACAGATGCACCACTGTCGGCAATCCAATCAACACCGTTTGAAATAGTGTTAACTTCTACATTACATGTTTCCTCGCTATCCTCCTTTTTTGACTTGCTAGTTGATCGTTCATCTTTGTTTGACTTATCATCCTTCTTTGGCATTCGACATTCACGTGCAAAATGACCTCGCTTCCCACAATTGAAGCATTTGATTGTTGACTTGTCTCGTCGACCAGTAGCTTGTTTCTTGGCTGGCTGTTCGTCAGCCTTCTTCTTCTTACCTTTGCCAATGTTATTCACCTCGACCACTAAATCACTAACATCCTGTAACATCTCCTCGTCGAGTAACAGCTGACATAGATCACCGATCCTCTTGTTTGGGTCCCGATTACTGCGCCAAATTGTCCCGACATGATGAAACTTCGTTGGCAAGACATGCAATAATTTTGCCATAATTGCAGCATCACTCGGTTTTTCATTCAGTTCCTCAAGCCGTTTCGCCAACAGCCTGACTTGTGCAATGTGTTTAGACATAGCCCTTGATCCATCATACGTGTAATGATAGAATGCGTCATTGGCCATCATTTTGCTCGACGAATCCGATTTTTCGTGCACTTGCGCCAGCGTCATCCACATCTCACGCGCTGTCCCACAAGCTATAATGTGATCCAGTTCGCTTGATTCAATCGAGCCACTAATGATTAACTCAGCGATTGTATTCCTCATTGTCCATATCTTCAGAGCTGCTACATCTTGAGGTTTTACTTCCTGTCCATTTACATACTCGAAGACACCGTTCAATTTCATAAACCGCTCGATAGTGAATCGCCATTGCCGATAATTTCCCTCGTGGAATTTTTCAATATTCGGTAGTTCCACCTTCATCGTTTTAGATTCTGTGGCCATTTTTTTTTTAATTATAATACCGAGCTTTACTCACGGTCAGTTACTATACGTCGTTGTAGCGTTACCGCACCCAATATAGCAGATCTAGGTTAGGTCTTGCAGCTTCGTTCGGTTCACACCGAATTTTTAGTTAATCTTGCCGTCCCGGACAAGCAAAACTCACTTCCAATACTCTGATCCACTGACTCTTGAGATTCACGCGCAGTGGAAGCGTGCTGGGCCCATAACCTGTTGTTATTTTTATTTATCAAAAGCAGAGTTGTATTTTTATTTATCGCTTACAACGACGTGACGTGAACTAACTAAAAAACCAGAGTGCACACACAAAAGTATAGATAGATAGAGTAATAAAAAAAGTAAGTAGAAAGGAACAAGAGTGCTCTCTATCTCTAACTTATTGCAATCAAGTGCGCGCCCTTTTTTAAAACAGAAGATACAATAGCTTTGAAATAGCTTAGAACATAAATGAATAACCATAAATATCGAACTCTCATTCAACAACACCATTACCAACACCTACCAATAATGTAGCTGACAATGTTGTTAACAATTGCATAAAATTTTTAGGTTCTCTTATAAAAGAATTTAAATGTTCACGGTTAAAATTAGAGATTATGAATACTTTGGTACAAACAGTGATAAATATAAGAGCAGAGACTTTAAACAAGCCAAAGATTGAAAGTGTACAGTTTGAATTTTTTAAGAAAAACAATCTGTACATATTCATTGCATTGATCTCATAGCTTATATATTTTCTTTTATACTTTATTTTATATCGTTTATTGTCTTGCAATCAAATTTTGCACGCGCGCACGCATGCACACACACTAAATATAATGTTATTTTAAAAGTGCATTTAAAAAAATTTATTTATAAGATTATAAAGAATTATTTTACACAGTTCTAAGAGTTTATCTTCGCAAGACAATTGTTCCTAGTTTAACATATTAATGTTTGCAAAAGGTATGCTACAGATGTTTCTGTGATAATTTTATTTGCAAAAATACAGTATATTTATTAGATTATAAAAAATTATTTTACAATTCTAAGAGTTTATTTTCGCAAGACAATTGTTCCTAGTTTAACATATTAAGGTTTGCAAAAGGTATACTACAGATGTTTCTGTAATAATTTTATTTGCAAAAACAAAGTATATTTATAAAATGCATAAGTATACCCAACTTGTATTTTTATGAAATATAAATTAATTAACATCGTTCTTCTTGTACATATTTCTCTTGCCATGATATAACTCCTACCGTATTAAAGAATTGACAAAATTGAATTCCCTAATAGCGTTAGCTGTGATAAAACAATGATTTCCGCTTTGTCGTGATATGCCATTTAAATTTGATTGCGTTATATCAGTTCCATTAATTAATATATTCCGATGGAATATACCATGATGCTTTTTTTAGAAGATAATTATGAAGGACACAGCATGTGTAAGTGATTAATTCTACTTTTTCAACTGAAAGAGGGATAACGTTCATAAGAATACGAAATCTGTTTGCCATAATGCCAAATGCATTTTCCATAGTTCTGCGTGCTCTGCTTAATCTATAATTAAAAATTTTCTTTTCAAAAGTAAGACCACGACCAGGATATGGTTTCATTATATTTACTTTTAAAGGGAAGACATCATCTGCTATAATTACATATGGTAGATGAATATAATATTCTGGTAAAAGAGATGGTAATGGTAAATTTAATGTTTGAGAATATAATTGTATAGCCAAAGGACTCTCACGAAATATGGAAGCATCATGCATGCGACCATTCTTTCCAATATCTACAAATAAAAATCTATATTCTGCATCCACAAGACCAAGAAGGACGATACTATCTCTTCCTTTATAATTTCTATATACAGATTCTTCTTTTCTGGATGGTCGGAAGTTAATATGTTTGCCATCCAATGCACCTATGCAATGAGGAAATTGCCACCATGTGTTAAACTTTTCTACCACAATCTGCCACCCATTGCAGTTGAGGGACAAACGATTACTTTGTTTCCAAGAACTGTTACAATAGCTTTTAATGTCTCAGATATTAGTTGAGACAGAGCATTAGGAGCAATTCGTGTAGAATATGATAAATTTAGGAATGTATTGCCAGTAGCAAGAAATCGCAGTGTAATACTTAACCTATCTCAAGAAGAAATAGCTTCTCTCATTATAGTGTTTTGCTTCTCAATGTAAGGTGTAATGAGTTGTAATAGCTCGTCAAGCACACATTGCTCCATACGTACGTAATTTATAAAAGATCTTGGATCTTCAACACTAAAATACATAATACACTGTGACTGTAATTAATTTTTAAGATAACTACGACAGATAGTTTTTCGACGGGTCGTTGACGATGACCTACGGCACACCTTCGGCGCGATATACAAGAAAACCGACGGTTACTTTAAGCGATAGAACGATATACGAAGTTGGACGCCAGGCGCAAAAATTCGCGCCGCAGAAAAACTTTTACATTAATCACAAATACCGGATCGGTTCTATAATCGCGACGGGAAATACGCGGCTACTCAAGTGACGAAATTGGTAGAAAGGGTGGTTCTTGCAACGGGAGAAAATCGAGATAGGCAATGCTAAATTTTGCACACATGAATAAATGAGGAAATATAATATATTGAATGAAATGTGAGAAGAATAATATAAAGAAAAAAATCAATAAAAAATATAATTAACAAAGAATCCAGCCAGATTTTGGTCGGCCGTGGGCGCTTCTCGCGATCGAGCGCAAGAGTATTATATTTCACGCGCGAGCCGAAAATCAATTCTTCGGCGGATAAGATTTTCTCGCGACACGAGGCTTATTCGGGCCTCGGCAGCGATGGAAATATTCCCGTATGCCGACAATCGACTTGCGCTCGCTCGCGTGGAATTTCACAATATCAGAAAAAAATTATAAGCGGCGCTTTCGTAGCAGCCGTCTACGTCGCGGTAATAATAATCGCAAGGAATCAATTTCGGTAGCGCGATACGGCTCGTAATCTCGACCGTAATTACTCAATTATATGACTGACTCGAAGGCAGCGAAAGTCTTGACGATATAGAAACGCAAGAAAATTAATAAGATGTAATTGATACGACGGAATTAACGAACAAGCAAATAAATCCAAACATTCGATACGCGACATATATGGAATACTCACGCGAAGTACGAGACGAACGGACGATATAATAGATGCGCAATAGACAAAGCGGGTACGATGTTATACGAGCTCGTTATACAAAGACCTTTGCAAGATATAAAGAAACGACAACGAAATACATAATGAAACGCTAATTATTGACTGTCGGCGGCAAAGATATCTCAGAGAGAGTACTCACGCGGAATTTCCGGCTCAGATGAGTCGTCTCGCCGATCAACTGCGTAATTTCTCGAAAGTAGCGAAATGCGAAAAATATAAAAGAAAACCTTACGGCAGCGATGATCTTATGGCAAGATTCATCTGAACCTTACTCGCAATTGGTGGCTTCACAACAGGACGACGTCGGTCTCACCGATAACAGGCTCTCGAAGTTTCCTTCAATTCGCAGCGATTCTGGGGCTGTATTCCGTAACCGCCTACCGACAACTATCGGTTCGGTACGCTAACGACGTTTATCGCTTGCACAACCGACAAAGATGAGTCAAGGCTATTTCGAAAATCTTTTATACCGACACCTATCGTTGCAAGTGACAGCCATCGGTACGGCTTTATCGATAATGTACAAGCACGATCAAAAGTTAAAAAGAATTATTTTCAGCCAATAGCATGAAAGTTTTAGAAGAAAGATTTAAGCGGGATAACACGTGGCTCCGTGCACACGTGGTTCAGTGATACATAAGTTAATATATTAAGGAAAATGGAATCTCAAGAAATGTAGGTTAAAAATGTATTAATATATATACACATATAGTATACATATATGTATAGAATAAATAATAATATAGAGCTAATAGAACTTTTTATTGTTCATGAGTTTATATTATTATTCTTCCTATATTAATATATGTATATCACAATTATAATTAAATTCTGTAAAATGAAATATCTGCACACTAGCGTTGGGCTACAAATTCTGCAGTAAATGCAGCATCAACTACGACCATAAATATTTGTCCTGCCGACAAAACCTACCAACGCACGAACATAACCAAACAAGTAATGGCAATAAAAACTAAATAGAATCAGTCCTATTCCTTATTAAAGTATATTTTAATACAATAGTAACGGAACGGCGGATTCCATTCTGTTTTTGTCATCGTACTGCAGATCGTTTTGGGTGGTATGCTGGTAATAAAATCTGTAGACAGACATTAAAATGTGTTTCTATAGATTGAGCTATGCGGGTAATTTATAACAACTTTTTTTTATTTTGTTTTACACCTTTTTAATATTAATTATTACATCTATTATATATTTTTTTTTATTTAACACATTATATATATACATAATATTATAACATATTGTACTATGTTACATACGTAATATATAAATGACATAATATTAATCTGGATATATGTTTCTTTTAGTGCTTGTATAAGAAAGCAAAATCGTTCCATAAGAACCTCAACAACACAATACCAAGAGTTGGTTAAATATATGGAAAGTCACTCAGAATTTGCATCCAGCAGATATCTAACAAAAGAATGGAAAGCACACTATGCCCAGCAATGGGAAGAATTAGCCCGAATGTTGAATGCATTGTCCAATGGTCCAAAAAAAACGGTGAAGCAATGGCAAACTGTAAGTATACAATTATCAATTATAATTAGAGAATATTTTGGGCTGTGATGTGTACACACACGCATACACACACACACAAGTAAAATGTTGTTTAGATTGCTCGAATATTGAGGTGGTAAGCTGAGCAGAGTTTAGTAAATTGCACCTAATTTATGAATCGATTTTCGCGATCCTAACGGATTATTAATTTCTACATCATCAAAAATAATGCTATTGGTAACGTCAATTTATTTTGATTTAATTCTCCAGAATTCTTCACATTTCACTGTGGAAAACTGAAGTTTGCAATGTGGTATTATTTTTACATTTATTTATATATTCCAAAATAGTAGTAAAAATGTTAGGCAATTCCAATAATTTTTTAAAAACGAGTTTTATAGAAATTATATTAATTTTTTTTGTAAATTATGACTAATTATTTTCTTAATTTTTTTTTTTGGAGCTAAAAAAGAATCAATTTTTATTTCTGACGGTTTTATTAAACAATTAATATTGATTAAATATTTGAAAGTGTAATGTTCACTTTAAAATTTTTTCAAACTATTTTTTATGATATTTAAATCATTATATATGTTACTCGTACTGCCATATTTTTCTTGTAACTTTTCAAAACTTTCAGACAAAAAGTAGAAAAAAATATTATTAATAATTTCATGAACATTCTTCCTATTCAAATTTTCAAAATTATATAATCTTGTAATTAAACGCAACGTTATATTTACCATTTTATGACTGAAATCTTGAAGAAAAAATCATAATTTTCTTTATTATTTAACGTAGATTTTAAGCTTGTAACATCGACAATTAAATTAAAATTATGAGACTTTCTTTCGTTATTTATCGATTCGTTTAACGATATGGGTCCTTTATCTTTCTTTTTTGTTCTTTACTTGACTGAGTATTATGGACTGTACATATATGTCGAAAGAGAGAGTAAACAGTACTGTATGAATTTGTGCAATTCAAAAAATTCCATTCAACTTCTGAATTTAATTGATCATTATGCTTAAACTTAATATGACACTTGAAATATTCAAAAAGTAAAAACGATTCATTACAAAACACACAATTAAACATTTTGAATATAAAACTTTGTAATTATATCAATGACTGTAACTTAAAACTTATAAACTTATTTACCTATAATAAATTTCTTATAAAAAGCACTAAAAATGCATATAACCTCTATCATTAGAATATTATATAAATATAGAATCTTATAAAGAAGTAAAAAAAAAGTTACTTTATAAACAAGCAATTTACAAAACAGTAATATTTACTTCAATTTCATGAACCAGAAAACAAAACTGTACCTTATTTTAATTTTACATAAAAGAACGTAACTGTAAGTTGCTTCAATTACTCATTGCATACTTGTACGTTTTGGATTGTATTTGCCACAAGCTTCTTCAATATATGTTCCGTATTTGAAAATGAAATGTCTCATTGCGTGCGAAACTTATATAATCCTTTTTGTATCAGCATCCATAAATGTTTACTAGTATCTAGGTAGTTAATTTGCAAGACGTGGAAAGCTTTAAAGCAAACATCTAAAGCTTCTAATGTAGATTTTGTAGAATATAAAATTTCATCTATATTAACATATGATTGCGATATGTTTTCAATTTGACCCACAACTAATATATGTATAAGGTTGTACAGATGTTCGCATTTCTTTTGCTTTATTACTGCTTTTCTCACGAATTCTCGTAATATCACCACAAGTCTATAACAAAATATTCATATATTAAATTTATCAATATTCCATATATAATATTTAAATAAATATTTAAATAAAAACTTTCATCAATGTACTAACAGTTGCACATTTTATCATGCTATCTCTTGACGAAACAATTGATGCTTTATTATATTGTTTAGATTTTTGTTTAACTCTTTGCTTTGAAGAGAGATATAATATATGAAAGAAGTTGTATAGCAATTGTCAATTTGGAATCTGAAAAATTGTACAATAACAAGTAAGTACATTTGCACTACGTACGCTACAAGAATAATGAATTATTTTACCTTCAGATATGTCTAAATTTAATTTTTCCATTAATTCTATAAAATTATCATTTTTACGAGTAATTGAAATATTTTGTGTAATCTTATTGAAAAACTCATACTATTTTTCTACAGTTAAAACGAGATCTGATAACTGCATTTGATCAAAATCATATTGGATAAGCTTATCCCACTAAACCTCATAATGATAAAGAAAATGCGGCAAGTACATAAAAAATATGCCAATTTTTATACAATAAAAAAGTTTAAAAAAGTATTTACCCCTAAAAAAACTTAAATAAGTTTAAAAAATATTTACTCCAAAAAAACTTATAGAAATAATTTTCCTCTAAAAAATAACCCTAAAAAATAATAAAAATTAAAAAATAATTTTCTCCTAAAAAGTATTCTCTAAAAAATAAAAAATCAAAACTAAGCATGAAATCAATAATTAGCCAAGTATTTAGAAGCAATTCAATTTGTGAGGGTTTGTAATTTGAAATAGTATTTGCCATAAAATCAATCTTGCATTTATAGAAATAGTATACATAAATTCTCTCCATGAAATCAAAACGCTGTAACGATCCCCCCCTCCCCCCCCCCGACGATCGTTCTACCCGGCCGTCGATCCGCCGGAAGGTTGCCGCCCGGCGAACACCAGCCGGGCAAGGTGCAGCGGCGCTATGCGCCCTTTTTTTAATTCTTATCCTTGCGAACGGATCCGAGCCGTTAAACGGCCGCCGGCATTCGTATACCGAACCGTCGTCTCGGCACGCCGAACAGCTCCGAATTCCGTCGGAAAGCGCCGAGCGGCGGTCCCGTCCGCCGCCGCCGAAATCCCGAATCCGACCGAGCGTTTGACAGTTGTGCTGTCAATTAACGCTGAAACAATCGGGCCCCCGCGATTACTTCCGAAATTACCCGAACGGGTAATTTCGGAGTATAAAGAGAGCGGCCCAATGGAGCAATAATCACTCCGGTTCCAGATCGTCTAAGAGCCAGTACGGCGCCTAAGACTCCGATTCAAAACACGCTCTCGAAAGAGATAAAACGAGGTTGAGTGAACTCAGTCTCATCCGAAGCGATCTCGGCGATTCTCTCCGAAAGAGCTCCTTCTCGACCCGCGAACTCCGAAGACCAGGAAGTTGAGCGAACTCAGTCTCCGCCGAAGCGATCTCGGCAATTCGGCAATTCGCCTATCCTAGCCATACCTTGCGGTGACAGCTTCCACAGGTAGAAGAGATCTCTGCCGTTGACGAGTGCTCTCGTCTATCGCCGCATCCTGAGGAGATCCTAACACCTAAGCTAATTACACGCTTAAGGCTCGCGAAACGTTACCGCGACTTATATCAAAGCGCCTCTCGCGCTCTCGCGCCACACGCTCTCTTGCGCCACGCGCTCTCTTGCGCCACGCGCTCTCTTGCGCCACGCGCTCTCTTGCGCCCCGCGCACTCTCGCGCCCCGCGCACGCCTACCGCTGTCCCTCGACACGCGCCGTGGGCTTTAAACCCGACAAAAACTGGTAAACACGTGCCGCCGGCACGACCCGCATACCAGAGCGAGATAGTAATTCCGCGCTTTAAATACGTCGTATTGACTATATCATCGAACGCAGTAAAATATCTATACCGCCAACGCGTTTCATACACACTGTACACATTTACCGCTTGCATTCACGCATCGCTATACCGCTCACACGTTTCATATATACTGTACATATTCACCGCTTGCATTCACGAATATCTATACCGCTCACGCGTTTCATACACACTGTTCACATTTACCGCTTACATTCACGCATATCTATACCGCTCACGCGTTTCATACACACTGTACATATTTACCGCTTGCGTTCACGCATATCTATACCGCTCACGCGTATACACACACTGTTCACGCATCTCTCGACACTGGGTAAACCTTTACCTTTACACAGTCCGCCTCAAATGACTTCCGTTTGACCTAGACGTTGACTTTGACCTCTAAGGAGGTCAACCTAAACCAAACCAAATTTTAGTTTTAAATCAGAAATAGGTTTGAGTTTAGGTTATATTTTCCGGAAGTGGAGTTCGCCCGTAGGGAGGCGGAACCCACTGCGTCCACGCATATACTTTACAACGCGAAGCGAGGTCCATCGAATACCTCCCTGTGCTTTGGATGCGAAACGAGGTCCATAATTGTACGGTTCCACATGAGTTTCCAATTTTTATAACTTTTTTTACTAACCGAGCGACGGAAAAGGTGAATGACCTTGACCTCCTTAGAGGTCAAGGTCAACGTCAAGGTCAACCGGAAGTCATTTGAGGCGGGCTGTGTAAAGGTAAAGGTTTACCTTAAAATTTGCAAATTATTATCAGAAATTATCAACTTGTTAATAAAAATACATATGTATATGAGTTATGCAACCGGGGCACGCCAAGTTTTTGTATGTCACTTTGTGCCTTAATTCCTTTAGTTCCGGGCCTACTTGGCAAAGCTTATGATTAATTTCAAAACAACAATTTCAAACATTTCGATCAATTTGGCACAGGGCACTTTTAAATTTAAAATTTACAATTATTGTGATCGACGTCATAGCGTAGTGGGGGTTAAGTAGTTTTATATTTGTAACGGTTCGCCTTTCCCGACGCCGCGGATCAGGCTCGCCGATGCCAGGATTCGGGAGAAGGGGGAAACTCGAACTCGCTTTCCTTTGTTGGTAATAATGATTCTTTATTGTTAGCTTCGTTAATAGTGTACAGAAGACAGGCCCGCATATGGCTGTCAAGCTACAGACAAGCAATGATCTTAATTCTACGTGTAGCAGGCAAGCAGCAAGCTTACGACTAGGCAGAAGGTGTATGTACAAGCGGGAAGCCACGCAGAAGGCGTGTGAGCAAGAAGCTGCCGAGCAGCGTACAAACGGTGAACTTACAACTACGCGGAATGTACAAGCAGGAAGCCACGCAGAAGGCGTGCGAGCAAGGAGCTGCCGAGCAGCGGACAAGCTGGTGAACTTATGACTACGCGGAATGTACAAGCGGGAAGCCACGCAGAAGGCGTGCGAGCAAGAAGCGGCCGAGCAGCGGACAAGCAGGTGATCTTAAACCTACGCGGAATATATATACAAGCGGAGAGCTACGCAGAAGCTGAACCAGCGACCGGGTACTCCTGGCGTCACAGCGAGAACGCCCGCTGCCTGGCTTTAGCGGTATCGGAGAAACGGAACCAGCGTCCGGGTACACCCGGCGTCACAGCGAGTACGCCCGCTGTCTGGTTTTACAAGGAGTAGTCTGGGATCCGGAGTCACGGGAGTCGGGATCGGGACTGGTGCCGAAGCGCTCGCCGGCGCGCCTTATATACCCGGCCGCGCGTGGGGCGGTCCCTCCAGAGCTGCCAGATCGTAGGAAATGGGAACCCCCACCACTCGGCGCAGAATCTTACTAACCCACAGATATAGCGTGTAGCCGAAGTTGTGTGGCTGTGGCCACAGTTCGGCTACACGTACACGCTACATCTGTGTTAGTAAGATTCTGAGCCGAGTGGTGGAGGTTCCCATTTCCCACGATCTGGCAGCTCTGGGTCCCTCCGGTGGGGGCCGCGCCACTGGTATCGGCGTTTGGAGGCGCCATGGGCGCCGAGCTTCGTTTTCGGGCGGATGGTTGGCCCGAGAAGCCGTTTAGTAACGAGGCATATCGTGCCTCGTTACATATTTTACTATTTGTAATAAAATTCGTGACATAATAATGCTATTTTACATATCAAAATATTTATCATACAAAATTAAACTTATTTTAAAAATCTGTAACAATCCACCCTCCGCGATCGTTCTACCCGGCCGTCGTCCGCCGGAAGGCTGCCGCCCGGCGACCACCAGCCGGGCAAAATGCAGCGGCGCAATGCGCCCCTTTTAATCGTTGCAAAGCGCGTCCGAATCGGGCCGTTATACGGCCACCGACATCCAAATCCAGGGCCGTTGTCTCGGCGCTTCCGAACCGCTCCGAACTCCGACGGAAAGCGCCGAACACCAGTCCCTGCCGCACCGCCGCCAGGGCCGCCCGAACACCGCCGAATTCGTTCGGGAATAATTACCCCGATTAGGAAAACAATCGGGCCCGACGAATACCGCCGAAATTACCCGAACGGGTAATTTTCCCGGATAAAAAGAGCGATCCGGCACAGAAAAGATCATTCCACTTCCTGCTCCGCTCATAGCCCGTACGGCGCTTGATACGAGTCCGGAACACCGACAGCCTCTCTTAGGAGAAAGAAACCAAGGTTGGGCGCACCCAGCCTCCGCCGAGAGCTTGCGGCATCTCCGAAGAAGCTTCCTTGAAAACCCTTGTCGAATACACGAGGTCGGGCGCACCCGGTCTCCGCTAAGAGCTTTCAGCATATTCGGACGATCCTACCGAACCACGCGACGACGATACTCTACGGGTAGGAAGTCACCTGCCGTTGACGGGCGTTTCCGTCTAATCGTCGCATCCAGATAATATAATAATCCCGTCCAGCAATCAAGGAGACCAAAGCATTTATTACCGCGATTATAGTACAAGCGCGTCTTCGAGCCCCGCGCTCTCTCGCCTAGCGCTCCCGCGCCCGCGTGCCCGCACGCCCCGCGCCTATCGCACTCACGCGTATACAAACCGCACGCTCGGCATTTAAAGAGCCGAGGGGCACACAAAAACGCGACGACAACAAGCCGACCCGTCGATCAAGTTTCCACGAACTTTAAATCGCGAAAAGCCGACTGTATTTATGTACGTCGGACGAATAAATAAAGACTGCCACCGCCCGATCTAAGCCGGCCGTTGCATTGTAAATACGCATCTCTTGCGCACTGTAACCAATTCTACCGTTCACAAACACATAGACATATACACCGTTCACGCATCATCTGCACACTGTACATATATCTACCGCTTGCACACACGTATACATACAGACCGTTCACACACATCTTACACACTGTAAATACTCACTGCTCGCATACACGTACACATACATACCGTTCACGCATATCTCCTGCACATTGTAAATATAATTACTACTCGCATACACGTACACGTGCATACCGTTCACGCACATCTTACACACTGTAAATACTTTTACCTCGCACACTGATTCATATTCATTTTGTACATGCTTTCTGATTAATTAAATAAACATTTAAACATAACAAGCACACATCTGGTTATCTCGTAGCCCTTTTCGAATCCTGATCCCGACTGAGCGCATACGAGCCGTGCTCGAAAAGTGGCACGTTACAAATCAATTTTCTTAATAATAATAAAATGCGTTTTGATTTCATGAAGAGAATTTATGTAAAATATTTCTATAAATGCCATATTGATTTTATGGCAAATACTATTTCAAACCCTCACAAATTGAATTGTTTCTAAATACTTGGCTAATTATTGATTTCATGTTTAGTTTTTATTTTTTATTTTTTAGAGAATACTTTTTAAGAGAAAATTATTTCTCAGTTTTTATTATTTTTTAGGGTTATTTTTTAAGAAGAAAATTATTTTTATAAGTTTTTTTAGGAGTAAATATTTTTTTAAACTTTCTTAAGTTCTTTTAGGGTTTTTATATACTTGGTGTATTTTTTTTACCTTTGTAAGATTTTTTTAATAAGATATCACTGCTTTTTGTAAAAATTTATTTAATCTCTTTGTTACATACAAGTTGTGAAATTTTTATATACTTGGCGTATTTTTTTACCTTTGTAAGGTTTTTTTTATAGGATTGATTTATTCTAATTAATATAATTACCTGATATGTTAAACATAATATTTAACAACATAAAAACAAAACTATATAATTATGTGAATTTTTCCACCATAAATGTACAATTCATCTTTGATTTCCTTTCCAAGATCCTAGGGAGTTACATATTCTTTACCATCATTGGTAAATTTATTATTCAGAAACTTGTTTTCTATGTTGTTATAATCTCTATACAATTTTGT
Source organism: Lasius platythorax (assembly GCA_963971435.1). Lineage (NCBI taxonomy): Eukaryota > Metazoa > Arthropoda > Insecta > Hymenoptera > Formicidae > Lasius > Lasius platythorax. Next base: position 2,017,918 of record OZ020547.1, on the reverse strand, counting down.
TCAGAAAGTCTGTAATATAAATTTAATTACATTATATTGCTACAAAAAATGATAAATATTATTTCAACTTATGAAACATACAAACATAATGAATTTAATTGAGAATTGTTATTTTTAGTGTTGCGATATAAATAAATCTAAAACTGATATAAATAAAAAGAATTTTAACTAACGAAAAAATGAGTAATTAAACAAAATTTTAATTTGGATCTTAATTATAAAAATTAAATATATATTTTCTTATTAATGTAATAAATTATAACACTACCTAATCGTATTTATATAAAAATCTCATATTGAATAAAAATAAAATTATCAATATACGAGGGAGAGTCGAAAAGTTAGTTGCACTCGCATAAAATAAAAGAACGTTGTATGAAAGTACAATGCAATTTTATTTATATGAAAGTACAATGCAAGAGTTACTTTTCTACATAATCACCAAGTTTGTTTAAACACTTATCGTAGCGTGGAACGAGTTTTTCCATTCCTTTTTCGAAAAATTGCCGTCCAACGCGCGATAACCATTCTCACGTCGCATTTTGGATTTCTTCATCTTCTGACTCGCCTGTTTGCACGAATCAATTCGTTAACACGTTCAACGTTGTCATTCGTCGTCGAAGTTGTCGGCCTTCCCTGCCGGAAATCGTTCTCGATATTCGTGCGCCCATTCTCGAACAACGCGTACCATTTTGCGATTGCCTGGCGCGAAATCGCTTTGTTACCGTACACTTCATTCAAATGGCGATGAATTTCAGTGGGGTTATACTTTTTTGCCCATAAAAAACGAGTTACAGCGCGAATTTCCAATTTGGACGCTACTTGCAACGGACACATCTTTCATCACTGATAACAGACGAACTGTTCCTGCCATGTCGAAAACGTTAATACGAGTTTGAAAAGAAAGTAAGAAACAGTGTTGCCAACAACTTTCATCAAAATATCTCCTGTAGAAAAAAAATTCTGGGCGAATGCAACTAACTTTTTGACTCTGCCTCGTATTACTATCAACATTCCATATACGCAAACTAACACTACTAAAAAGCTATATGTAAAATATGAATCAAATAACAAAAACATCTGTAATTTTAATATGATTTATTCGATCGTTTAGCTACTATGTACTTACTTTACAGAGATTATTACGAGAACGAAATTAGATGATCCATATTATGGAGTGCAGATCATACTTTTGTTCTCGTTTTTCGCTCTCATAACTGATAGCTTATTTCTCGCAAAAAGAAGAAAAAGTCAAGCTTGATCGGCAGCCAGCCTCTTAACTTTTTCTCAATCCATGCGGGTCATTTTTGTCTCTTCATAACCGAAGAAACGTGTGGCTCGATAAATAATACTATTAAATTTAATAGTATTAAATTTTTAAATACTATTAGATATTTAATGTAGAAATTTTGAACACCAGTGATAAAATTAAAAAATAATTGAACACCCTTCACTCGACCGTACTGGCAAAATTCTGTTTATTGTTAAGTGCACATCACAACGTTTCGACCTTAGTTTTAGGTCCTTATCAAGTGATCTATAAATCATAAGAAAAAGCACGAAGAACAATTAACATTACAAATAGTAGTAACGAATAATTAAGATACAATATTGAAAACTAGATATGTACATAGAACCGAGATAGTTTACCAAATTAACTGTAAAGATTGTGATTCCTCATACATTGGACAGACGAAGAGACATCTAACGACACGCGTTAAAGAACACTTTAAGAATATTAAAATGCATTCGAGCAATCTTTCGGTCATTAGTAAACATAAAATTGAATTTAACCATGATTTCGACTGGGCTAATCCCAAGATTTTACATAATGAAAAACATGTTAGAAAAAGAGAGATTGCCGAAATGTTCTACATAAAGAAAAACAACAACACTTTAAATTTACAAAAGGACACAGACAATTTAAATAACATATACGACTTTATAATAAAGGTTGTTTAGTTCCTCTCAGTTCGTCTAATGTATCTGACGTGTTTGTCTTTCTGACACAATGAATTTTCTATCTTTTGACATCTATAAAGTACAATTATATTTCGCAAGTACATATCTAGTTTTCAATATTGTATCTTAATTATTCGTTACTACTATTTGTAATGTTAATTGTTCTTCGTGCTTTTTCTTATGATTTATAGATCACTTGATAAGGACCTAAAACTAAGGTCGAAACGTTGTGATGTGCACTTAACAATAAACAGAATTTTGCCAGTACGGTCGAGTGAAGGGTGTTCAATTATTTTTTAACTATTAGATATTATTATATAATATATGATTATTATTATTAGATTTTACTATAGTAAATGTGTAGTATAACGCCACCCCTCCGATTTTCCTGAAATTTTGTAAATTTGTTCATTTTTACGTGTAAAATATATTCTGAGAAGGAAAATCGTCGCTCATGTCTCGTTTCTTTTATTTAATTTTAAAGTTTTATGATGACGATAAGTAGGAAAATGGTAATTTACGGCTGTATAAGATAATGCGCATGCTCATTAAATAATTTGTTTATTTTCTGCGTATGCTCATTAATGTTATAAAATTATAATATTTTTTTAACTATGAAGTTACATGAATTTTTAGTGTTGAGTAAAAAACAAAGTTTAATTAATTTTTTAATTCAAGTTAATGTTATAAGTGAAACTTTAAAATGTGAAATTTGTGGAAATATTATTAATTTAAATATTGATAGTTTAGAATTTAAATGTAGCAAATCATATTATGTAATTGATTTTTATAAAAAGAAGAAGAAAGTAAAATGTCAATTTCGATAAAGTATTCGAAAAAATATTTGGTTTTCCAAAAGTAAAATGTCCCTTGAAAAGATTTGTATATTTGTCGCATATTTTATAATGTTAAAACCACCACGACAAAATTTTAAAAAAATGAATTAGATCTGACCAATCACACAATAGTTGATTGGCAAAAACTTTTGCCGTGAAGTAATAATATAATATTTATTATTTCTATCATGGGATCGAAAGATGGCGGTGAAAGAAAGGTGACGTGAGTGTGGTGTGATGTGAGTTTTTCGGAGAAGAAAATGGAAAGGAGGAAAGTGGGAGAGTTGGAAATGAAGGAGTTGGCGGGAGAGAATGTGAGGAACGAGGGAAAATGGAGAAGGCGATGGGGAGGAAGGAAGAAAGGAGTTAGGTGGACGGAAACGAGTTCGCTTATCTAGCTGAAGGAGAATTCGGAGTAAGGAAGAGAAAGACAAGCGGTGGCGACAAGAAGGAGGATTAGAAGATGGAAGAACTAGGAAGAGGAAGGGTCGGTAAGGTTGGTCGGAGCAGAGATTACCGACAGATGACAGGAGTTATGAAGAGGGCGTCACGAGAATACCGGCAGGACTAAGGCGAGACATGTGCGCGAAACACGTGTTACATCAGGCAGCGGATTGTTGTGATTTACGCAGTAGAGAGTGACTTGTGTAAGTGAGGCTAAGAGGCAACGCTTGGAAAAGAAAGAAGAATGAGCGGTTTGGAGAAGGTTATAAGGGAGTTGAGAGGAATTAGAAGAGAGTTGGAGGAACTGAGAGGCATTAGAAAAGAATTAAGGCTATTGAGAGTGAGAGGGGTAAGTAATACGAGCTGGATAAGGAGTGACAGCGAAAGTGATTTCGTGGTGGAGAGTGATAGAAAGGACGAGGAAGAGGACATAACGAAGGAAACGAAAGATGAGAGGAAATATAAAGGAGAGGAGAGGCACGAATTTGGTGAGGGAAGCGGGAGGGAGAGTACGGAAGTGGGAAAGAAGAGAAGAGCGGAAATGGAAAAGAGGAAGAAAGAGGAGAGAGAGAGAGAGAGAGAATGCGGAGACAGAAAAGATGAAGAAGGAAGGGAAGGAGCTTATTGAAGAGAAGAGGAAAAATTTAGAGAGGGAAAGGTGGAAGGAGATTACGGAAATAGAAAAGACGCGGCAAGAGGAGGGGGAGGGAGAGGGAGCGAGGAGAAAAATGATGAAGGAAGCGACGGAGGCGACAAGCGGGGAGAGCCAAGAGGTTAAGAAAGTAATGAGAGAGGAGGAGGAGGATAAGGAGAGGAGGAGGAAAGTGGAGAATGAGAAGAAGAAAACAGAAAAGGAGGCAAGAGAAGGGCTGGCGAGAATGGAAGAGTGGAAAGAAAATCCGGAAAAGAAAAGGAAGAAAAGAGAGGAAAGAGAAAAAGAAAAGATAGAAAGGATGGAGCAGAGGAGACAGGAAGAATGGAAGGTGAAGGTGGAAAAAGAAAGGAAGAGAAGAGAGAAGAGAGAAAGAGAAATGACAGAAAGAATAAGGAAAATGAGCAGATGGAAAAGACAGAAAGAAGAGAGAGGCAAGTTATGAAGAGGAGAGAAGAGGACAGAAAGGGAAAAGACGAGAAGAAAAATGAGATGGAGAAGAAGGGGGAGGAAGAGGAGGAGAAAGAGGTCCTAGAGGGTGGGATAAAGGGCAGTGAAGAAGGGGAGATAAGAGGGTGGAGGGGGAGTGGAGGTCAAAGAAAGATGTGAGGGAGCAGAGGAAAGAGAGGGGAGAGTGGATACAACGGGAGGGAAAGTAAGTAACGGGGAAATAAATTAGAGAAGAAAGAAGAAAAGGATAGGAGGAGCTGGTAGAGTGAGGCTGAAGAAGAAAAGGAGGAAGTGAAGGAAGAAGTCATGATGAAGTGGGAAAAATCGATGAATAGACCAGAAAAGAAAAGGAGAAGAAGAGAGGGAAGGGAAAGGGAAAAAATAGAGATAGAAAAGAAAGAGGAATAGGAAAGAAGAGAAAGGAGAAGGGAGAACTTGATATGGAGAGGAATAGAAGAAGAGAACAGGGAGGAAAGAAGAGCGGAGATGGAATGGATGGTAGAGGAAGTTTTAGGAAAAAAGGGGAGGGTTAAAGGGATGGAGGAGAGGACGGGAGAAGGAGGGAAGATAGTTTTATTAGTAGAATTAGAGGTGGTTCGAGATAAAGAAGAGATGTGGGAAAATAAGGGAGAGGTATGGAGGAGATGGAAGGTTAAGATAGATGAAGATTTGACGATGGAGGAAAGAAGGTACAGATGGAAAATAAGGGAGAAGGCTAGGCTACAATGATGGAAGGAAAGGAGGGTTGAGACGACGAACAGGAGGAAATGGATAGAGGATATGGATAGAGAATGAAGAGTACTGGGATGAAGAGGAGAAGAGGTGGAGAAAGAAAGAAAGAAAGTAGAGAAGTGGTACTGGGAGGGAGAGGAGAAGAGACGGAGGGAAGAGGAGGATTAGACGGGGAGGAGAAAGAGGGGATGGGGGAGACTGAAGAGGAACGGAGGGGAGGTTTAATTTTAGTTTGACAAGGGGAGGATAATAGACGGGAATGAGGCGGGAGGAAAGGGAAAGAGAGGATGGGAAAGAGAAAAGAAGGTTTCTTTCTGTTATGTATGTTGTAGAAGCCCAGGCGAGCTGAGTTGCTGCATGGAAGAGGAAGGACGGAAGGAAAAGGAAAACAAGGTATGCGTTTATTGGGCTGAGTCCCATTCTGAGAAAATTGGAGGTGAAGGAATAATTGTCAAAATTGATGAAGCGAAAATTGGAAAAAGAAAATACAACAGAGGACGACTTATTGATGGAAAATGGATTTTTGGAGGATTTGAAAGAAATAGTAAAAAAATGTTCATCGTACCTGTGTTCTTGACAGAACAGCAGAAACATTAATAAGTGTTATTAAAGAGTGGATACTCCCTGGAACAATTGTAATGTCGGATTGCTGGAAAGCGTACAAATGTTTAGAGAATGAAGATTTTAAGCATTACACCGTCAACCACTCATTAAATTTTGTCGATCCAGATACTGGTACAAAATTTTAAATACTAGGGTGGTTCACGTCAAAATCGGAATTTAATTTTTAGACAGGTAAAGAGACAAAATTAAACCGGTAAAGAACATTTATTTTTTAACGTAATCTCCATTTACATCACAGTATTTTTACCATCGACATACCAATGCATTAATATCGACAGAATAGAAGGATTTGTCCTGACGTCTGAACTACTGTAACACACACGTCTTAAACTCATATTTTGACTAAAATTGCCTGCCGCCCAAATATTCCTTGGAGGAATCAAACAGACGGAAATCTGAAAGCGCTAAATAACTTAGGGGGGATGTGGAAAAACTTCCCAACCGAATGTTTGCAGTTTTTCCCTGGATTGTGGCATCTGAGCCTTCTCTTCCAGCGTTGTCACGAACAGATTCGCGCCCTTCTTTAAACCGTTCATATCATTCATACACCTGTTTTCTTCGGTTGGGAAGACTTTCCACATCCTCCCTACAGTCATTTAGCGCCCTTAGATTTCCATCCCTCAAAGGAATATTTGGGCAGGCGATTTCAGTCAGAAGATGAGTATTAGACGGGGATTCGAGCGCTGACTACGGACGAGTGAACACGTGCCCTCCTAGTGAGGCTTACTTTTATACTACGTGATAGAGTCCTGAGTTCTCTTTTAATCATTATAGTGTTGCATTTTATCTTGCTCGAATCCTGTTGCGTGTAAATATCAGGGACATTGAGATTCTCGAGCGAACTGGCTGCCTGATCACCACGTGCTTTGTCTGAGATTGTCGTGCGCAGTTACCCGCCATCTTGGCCGACCGGCTATCCGACCGTGCAATTTTCGACTGTCATGTCGATTCAAGACACAAGGGGAGATCCCCCTATAAATTTAATCTAATTAATACATTGATTAATTAATTATTCAGTCGCTAGTGGATAACTAATCAGAGTTTTAAATAATTGACCAGAATTAGCTTCAAAAGATTTATTAAAAAATTCACGACGTTTCGACCATGTGGTTGTGGTCCTTTTCAAATGAATATACTGAAAGTACATATATATAATTAGATTAAGTTGTTTTTACAAATTAGAACAATTTTGAAGAAGAAAGGCAGCCACTTACAAATAAACGTTGATTGACAATTGTTACGGAATGCTCACGGTCGCGATTATAAATTGTAGACACTGATTATTCTGCTATTCAAATCGCGGATAAACGGCCGTCGAATTGTCTACAGGAGACTATTTACTTGTTACATTCCATTCCGTGACTTTCTCACGCCCGATACATAACGTTAAGTGTGTGCGAAAAATAATAAAAGCCTCGCAAACCTTATTTGGTAAGGTATGCGGATATCGTCTCCGGATTGGTTCCAACACCAAAATATGAAACAAATCTGTGTGAATTACAAAGGGTCAGGTGTTCGAATTTACACGGTTCAAGTCAGTCTGACGACAATAAGCGACGAAGAAGCAGAAACCCTTGTAACTGAGTGACCAAGAAGCATAGACAATTCGTGTATCAAAATTATAAAATTAGATTATTATTTCACAGTCAAATTAAATTCCTTCTTTTTTTTCTTGTAAGATTGAAAATAAAATAGTGTTCGTTGTAGAAGAGTCTGATCGTTACTTGAGAGTCCTTCGACCCACCAAGAGCTGTTTCCAGCCGAGCCGGCCTTCAACATTAATAAATCTACTTATTAATATTCTTCTATAACAACAATTAATATCCAACCGTGTCAAATTTTATATAAGTTGAGTTACAGATTAAAAAGTTAAAACGAACAAGCAACATGTCACGACGAAGGATCGTCAGTTTCTGTTTAAATTAAGATAAATATGTTTAGATGATCTTTATTATTTTGTCATATATACTATTCAAACATTCTGTGTCCCTTTGTGAGTTGATCGTGTTGCCAAATTTTTTAATAAAGAACATCTCTGCTAACTCTCTCTTTCTTAAATGTTTTTCGCTATGTAAAATATTATAAGTTTTCCAATCGAAATCGTGCGCAAATTCCGATCTATGCTTACTTATGACAGAGTAAGAAGACGGGTGCAGTTTGATATTGTTGCAATGTTCTTTAACGCGTGTGCTGAGGTGTCGTTTAGTCTGGCCTATATATGAGGCAGTGCAATCATTGCATTTTATTTGGTAAACCACGTTCGTATGTCGGTCTTTAGTTAATGAGTCTTTGCCACGCTTTATTATAGTATTAAGTTTTTTAGGTAGACTATAAACCACTCTCAAGCCACTATTTTTTAAGGAATAAGCAACATTGTCAGTAACATATTTGACGTATGGTAGCGAAATATATGGAATTTTATCAGATGATTCACAATTAATGGTGTTACTTGTATTATCATTATGTTTCAAAAAATTGATTCTCTTGTGTATAAAACGCTTAATAATTTGTTTAGGGAAACCATTATTTAATAAAATTTCTTCAACTATTTTGATATTATCTCTGTGGAAGCGGTCGTCCGATAATAATAGAGCGTGGTCAACAAGATTATAAATAGTGTTACATTTATATTTAAAAAGGTGGTTGGAGAGATAATTTATATATCTACCCGACCATGTGGGTTTTTTGTACCAATTGGTTATAAGTTTATTTTCCTGACGTATAATAGTAGTATTTAAGAAAGTAATTGAAGAATTGCACTCAATCTCATGTGTAAACTGTAAACGTTCGTGGTACTTATTAAACGTAGTTAGTATTTCATTAACCTTGGTGCGTGGTACTATAGCGAAGATGTCATCCACGTATCTATAATACATTGAGACGCAAAAACCCAACGACTTTAAACAGTGTGTTTCTAGATCATCCATCACTAAATCCGCTAAGCCATTTAAAAAGAATTAATGACAATAATTTAGATCCGTTTAAGAATATTGATAACTCCAAATGGTTGATTAATATCAGTAGCAAAACAATACCTGACACTGTTTCTAATATCTTGAATCTTGGTGACAACTTCGCTTTACCGATACAACAATCTAATAGGATTGATCGGTTAAACTGTGCTTTGAGTGTTGTGAAGAATTTCGAAGCGGTTTCATGCAAAATACCTACTGATGTTTTAACAGACGCTAGGAACTCAATTGTGCAATCGCTGCATAAGTTTCTTCGAGATAAAAAACACGTTACTCATGTAGATAGAATTTTTCTTAAAGATTTTTCACAATGCAAAGAGTTTTTACGTAATAATAAAGATATTTTAATTACTAGAGCAGATAAAGGACAAACGACTGTAGTTTTAGACAGAACCGACTATTTACAAAAAATGCGAATGTTACTTAATGATCCCTCTACATATAAGAGATTAAAGAAGGATCCGATAAAATCTCTCACTAATAAATTGAACTCGCTTGTTAAATCTTGGCGCACTAACGGTCGCATCGATGACAGTACGTATAATTATCTTAATTGTACTAATGGTAATCTCCCACGTTGTTACGGACTCCCGAAGATACATAAGGATGGTTTCCTGTTGAGAATTATAGTTTCGTCACTTGGTAGCCCATTATATAACATATCGAGTTACATCCACAACATAATACATTGCTCTATTAAAAAACCAAATTCACATATTAGAGATAGTTGGTCTTTCGTTAAAATTATTAAGGACAGAATTATAGACGAAAGTGAGTTGATGATTTCTTTAGATGTCACCTCTCTTTTTACCAACATCCCTAAAGACTTAGTTTTGAATGCGATGACAAAAAGATGGGACGACATATCAGTGAATACTAATTTAAATTTGGCACAGTTTTTATACGCGATTGAAACCATTCTAGAATCAACAAGTTTTTGTTTTGATGGACTATATTATGAGCAAATCTTCGGCAGTCCGATGGGTTCCCCTTTATCCCTAATCTTAGCGGATTTAGTGATGGATGATCTAGAAACACACTGTTTAAAGTCGTTGGGTTTTTGCGTCTCAATGTATTATAGATACGTGGATGACATCTTCGCTATAGTACCACGCACCAAGGTTAATGAAATACTAACTACGTTTAATAAGTACCACGAACGTTTACAGTTTACACATGAGATTGAGTGCAATTCTTCAATTACATTCTTAAATACTACTATTATACGTCAGGAAAATAAACTTATAACCAATTGGTACAAAAAACCCACATGGTCGGGTAGATATATAGATTATCTCTCCAACCACCCTTTTAAATATAAATGTAACACTATTTATAATCTTGTTGACCACGCTCTATTATTATCGGACGACCGCTTCCACAGAGATAATATCAAAATAGTTGAAGAAATTTTATTAAATAATGGTTTCCCTAAACAAATTATTAAGCGTTTTATACACAAGAGAATCAATTTTTTGAAACATAATGATAATACAAGTAACACCATTAATTGTGAATCATCTGATAAAATTCCATATATTTCGCTACCATACGTCAAATATGTTACTGACAATGTTGCTTATTCCTTAAAAAATAGTGGCTTGAGAGTGGTTTATAGTCTACCTAAAAAACTTAATACTATAATAAAGCGTGGCAAAGACTCATTAACTAAAGACCGACATACGAACGTGGTTTACCAAATAAAATGCAATGATTGCACTACCTCATATATAGGCCAGACTAAACGACACCTCAGCACACGCGTTAAAGAACATTGCAACAATATCAAACTGCACCCGTCTTCTTACTCTGTCATAAGTAAGCATAGATCGGAATTTGCGCACGATTTCGATTGGAAAACTTATAATATTTTACATAGCGAAAAACATTTAAGAAAGAGAGAGTTAGCAGAGATGTTCTTTATTAAAAAATTTGGCAACACGATCAACTCACAAAGGGACACAGAATGTTTGAATAGTATATATGACAAAATAATAAAGGTCATCTAAACATATTTATCTTAATTTAAACAGAAACTGACGATCCTTCGTCGTGACATGTTGCTTGTTCGTTTTAACTTTTTAATCTGTAACTCAACTTATATAAAATGTGACACGGTTGGATATTAATTGTCAATCAACGTTTATTTGTAAGTGGCTGCCTTTCTTCTTCAAAATTGTTCTAATTTGTAAAAACAACTTAATCTAATTATATATATGTACTTTCAGTATATTCACTTGAAAAGGACCACAACCACATGTTCGAAACGTCGTGAATTTTTTAATAAATCTTTTGAATCTAGTTCTGGTCAATTATTTAAAACTCTGATTAATACATTGATTTTCAACGTTTTTGGATCTAGAACTAATGACGTGTCGACGGTTAACGACGAAGAGAAAATAAATTATATTGCTTCCTCTCTCCCTTCCCTCTCGAGCCCGATGTTGAGATGGATTCCGATATCGAGCATTCCCATAGTGTTGCATCTAAAAATTTATCATTTTTAACGGCTTCATCTGAGCCGACGTCGAGGGAATTCGTCGACAACCCTCGAAGTGGCGTGGTTAAAACCAAGAACTCGAAACGCAAGATAGTGGAGAAGAAGAGTCCGCTTGTCTCGACAGGTGTCGGGGGTGAGTCGAGGGAGGGGGATAATCCGAAACCAAGTAAGACAATCTTACGTGCCTCTGATGATAGAGGTTTGCTTGACTTTTCTTTCCTCTCTGAAATTAATAAGTATGACAGGACCTCGAGAGGCCCTTTCGACGTAACAATCCAATCTCCTGAGGACTCTTCCTCCTCCATTGACCCGATTAATATCGGCCATTTACTATACTCAGTCTCAAGAAGAGACATTGTGGAGATCAGAAAAATCGGCTGCTCAAAAATAAATGTTCAACTAAAATCTCGTGAAACAGCAAATAACTTTGTAACAAACCCAATTCTTAAAGTAAAAAAATACAAAGTCTTCATTCCGCTTTACAGAACAACTAGAAAAGGCATTAACCGTAATGTCCCTTTGGTCCTCTCCGAAGAAGAAATTCGCAGAGGAATAGACAGCAGAGTAGTGGTGTCGTCAATTAAGAGATTTAATAGAAGAAAGAGGAACTCAGTTTCTTCGCCCTCTGATGTTGTCGATGGTGACTCAGGGCTAACACCTTCCAAGACTGTTTTGGTAATCTTCAAAGACCAAATATTGCCAAGGTATTTATATCTAATCATGGTTAGTCACGCAGTCGAGCCTTTTGTTTCCAAAACTTCGCTTTGTTTTGCTTGCTTACGCTTCGGCCATCTAAAATCACAATGCAAAGGTCACCCCAGATGTCAACACTGTGGGAAGAAATCTCACGAGAACCCAATTGTATGTCCAAAAAAAGACGAAATGCCTTCTTGTATCAACTGTAGAGGCCCACACAAAACCACCAGTTCCACCTACCCGGAATACATTTTCCAAAAGAAGATTAGAGAACTCTTTGCACAAAAAAACATCACTCTTGTTAAAGCCAGGAGCCGTCTTCGTGGTAACTCAGTTTATTTGAACACAAATCTTCAGTTTAATTTCTCAGATTTTACTTCCCTCGGTACCCCGTCTCTTTCCTCCCTCTTCCCGTCCCCCTCCCTTCTCTCTTCCTCTTCACATCCTTCTCCCACAATCCCGTCTTCTCCTTTATCATGTCCTCTTTCACAACTATACAGTTATAAACTATCTTCCTCTAACAAAACGTCATCATTCCCTTCAACTTCCTATGCCTCCCCCTCTCCCTTCTACTCCTCTGCATCCTCTTCCTATCCCAGTCATGCAAGCCCCAGAAACCCAGTCTCCCAATCAATTCACTACGCTTCTAATCCCTTGTCCAAACTAGCTCAAAATTCTTCTAATAACCAAAACTCTTTCTTAATTACACCCAATGGAAGAATTCCTACTTATTCTCATAACGGTATAATATTCAATTCCCAACCTCCCCCATCCTATTCCCCTTCCCACCAACCTCCATACTCTAATTTTAATACTAATTCTAACCCGGAACTTCCCGACCAACTTCTCAGTCTCATCAATATAATAATAAAAAAAATTTCTCCCATTCTCAAACTCCTGGGCCTTCACAATATTTTATCACACACAAATTGTATCAGATTTTCTCAGCTCATATTTACAATCACTCGACTCCAGTAACTTTAGATCTAATTTTACATTAAATGACCAATTAAATGCAAACTAACTATACTAGTAATCAAGCCATCAAAATTTTACAATGGAATTGCCATTCACTAACAAACAAAAAAGACATCTCTGACATGTGTTTCAGAAACACGACGTACTAGCCTTATCAAAAACTTGGCTAAGTGGTAACTCCCAGATAAATATTCATGATTTCAATGTATTCCGGGCAGACTCAAATACACAAATAAACAGCGGTGGATTACTCTTGGCGATCCGTAGATCCGTTCCATACAGCATGATTGATAAATGCATACACTTCAACAAGCTCGAATGCATGGCCGTGTCTACCCACTTTGAACACTTCGAACACTTTGATCTTACCTTAATATCTGTGTACAGGCACCCGCATGAGTCTCTGACATCCTCGGAATATGACGCTCTTTTTGCCTATTGCAACTCTTTCTCTCACGTCATTTTACTGGGGGACTTTAATGCCCATCATCGGGAATGGGGTAGTGGAAGAACTAATAAGGAGGGATCCCTCCTTTTGACATCTGCTTTTGCTTCCTCTTATACTTGTATTAACAAGGGCTCCTCTACCTCTAACTCGACCTCACCAATCCAAATCAGCAATCGATCTGGCGTTCGTCTCTCCTTCAATAATCGACTTATGTGAATGGTTCATCTCGAATGATACTCACCTAAGTAATCACTTTCCAATAACAATTAGATTTAATTTTCTACTCAAAAAGATAAAATTTTTCTCTTCCAAAATTAAACTCTCAAAAAGCGGGAAAGTTCAATTCCTTTCAAATTTGCACTCAAACATAATAATACTAGAAAACCATTTAGAAGACACGTCTCTAAACGCGGTGCAAAAATATAATATTTTTATACGTCACTTAAAAGACCACCTTCCAGTAAAATCAGACATTGATTTTTCAAAAGCCTCATCCCCTCACTCCGCAAACACTAGAAAAAAGGAGAAAAACTCTTCCCTGCCAGCTCCCTGGTGGAACGACGCATGCCAGTCGGCAGTTGACTTAAGGCGCAGACTACTTGCAACTTTTAAAAGATCCCCCTCGTATAACAATATTTTGGCCTTCAAGAAACAGAAAGCCATCTCAAAGCGCATTTTAAAAACCAAAAAGAGGAAAGGATGGAAAAACTTCTGCCAGAACCTTTTACCAAATACTCCTATAACCTATATCTGGAAGATCATCAAACGGTTTAAAAATCGGCATCTGGCATCTCTCCTCTTCCCCCTCTCTCCAACCACATTATTTCAGAAGAGATCTCGGAAAGTGTATCCTCAATGTTTCCTCCATCTTCGCTACATCAATCTTACTTCTCCATAAAAGATTTCCCGTCGGAGTATTCCTGTAAAATTTTCGAAAATCCATTCTCGATAAGAGAAATATTATCTGTAATTAAAAACTCTAAAAAGCGCTCTTCTCCAGGTGCTGACCAAATAGACTACAACATAATTGATACACTTCCTGAAAGACACCTTCAAATTCTACTTGACATACTCAATGAACTGCTGAATATGGGCCTGTTTACTCCTTTCTGGCACAAATAATTAGTATACCTAATTCCAAAGAATTTTTCAGGAAAATACCGCCCAATTTCTCTCACCTCATGTATATTAAAAATATTGGAAAAACTAATTCTGACTCGCTTGGATTGGTGGGTCGAATCCTCAAGAATCCTTCCCTCCTCTCAGTTTGGTTTCCGCAAAAAAAGATCTTGCTCAGACAATCTGGGCATTCTCTCCACGGAAATTCAGTGTAATTTTGTGTCTAAGCAATCTACGATCTGCTTATTTCTTGATATATGCGGTGCCGTCGACAATGTAATTCCAAATATTCTAATTGAAGATCTTATAAAAATTGGTCTTCCGCTAAAAATCTGCTGGTTCGTTTATCAACTTACCTACTTCAGAGATGCTCAACTGGTTATTAATGGAACTTTGTCTTCGAGCCTTGTTTCACATAGGGGAGTTCCTCAGGGATCAATATTAAGCTCGTTATTGTTTAATATCTATGCTAAAGAATTTAAACGACAGCTTTCAAAAAACTGTCAAATACAATTCGCAGACGATATTACTCTCTTTATGAGATCCGACGATTTAAAAGCCTCACTCAAAATAATAGAAAATTCGGCTAATAATCTTTCAAAATTTCTGTTATCTCGAGGCTTATCCGTCTCTGAATCCAAATCTGCCCTAATGATCTTCACCCATAAAAGAATCAACATACACAGCTACTCAATAACTCTAAACGAAAAGACCATTAAACCAACGCTTTCACACAAATTTCTCGGAGTTTACTTAGATTCCAACCTAAATGGTCGCACTCACGCGCAATATCTTATAGAAAAATGTGGCAAGCTAACTAATATCCTCAAATCCCTGAGGGGGACATGGTGGGAGCGGACCCACGCACTCTCTTGTGTATTTACAAGGCTATACGTGGATCAATCGAGTATGGCTCCTTTTTGTTTCCGATCCAAAACAACAACCTAATGGAAGCTGTAGAAAAAACTCAGCGTAGAGCGTTAAGACTCTGTATCGGTCTGAGGAAATCTACCCCCACAAACGTTGTCCTTGCGGAGGCGGGAATTGGCCTTGTTCGCCACAGGTTTATGTTCTTGACCTCTAAACTTCTCTTGAGATCCTTTTGCTTTTGCTGACAGTGTTTTGATTGACAAGCTCTACGATCTCCAAGTAGCACTTCTCATTAACGGTCACAACTACTCATTCAACAAGTTCCTACTGTACAACGTAATCTGTACAGTCAAAAAATTCAAACAAAATCGCTTCCTTTACAAATATCCCGTTGTATCTGTTCTCCTTTGAAACCTCTTCCTTCCTTCCTTGTACCGTATAATCTGCTGTATTATGATCTGCTGTAGTTGTTACGATCTTATAAAGCATCGATAGTAAATATAAACATTTTGTCCTTCGCTCAATTTCACACACATTTAGGAGAGTCTATATTATTATTAATTTTCAAATAATATCAGTTTCATAAATGCGTTAGTACTCTTAATTGTGATAATTATCTATGCTTTAACCGAAAATTTATTAGAGAAATGACAATGATACACATTATTAATTAGAACCAAATAGTATTGCCCTTTTCTCCTTAATGTTTTTGATCAGAGTTTCTTTTACTATTTTTATATATCTTATTTTTATTATTTTTTTCATAAATACTATAAATGTTTTTGTCAATCAGACAATTCATTGTTATAAAATCTATTTTTTCTGTTTTAAAATCGGTAAGCACAACAAGATATCGATTAATGTCTTCTTTTCGCAGGCAATTAAAACAGATCATCGCGATATTGATAACGAAAATCGCATAGAAAAAGTTGCATAAAATCAATTACAATTACATACTCAAATATTATTGAAATTTGGATAGAAAATCACTAATTCTTTACAATGCATTATAATATTTTAATGCATATTTTAAAGCAAATTTTATATTTATTCGTATATAATGTTCTTTCCATCTCATGGGTATCAGGTAAGATGATGATTCATATACTAATACTATAATATATATTAAAATGAATAAATTAATTGATAATAATTGTTGTTATTATCGATTTAATTTATTTATTTTATATCGAATATAACGGGCTAAATGAGAGCCAAGCGCTGTAAGAGGTGCGCAAATAAGTTTTACTACTTAATGGTTAATGTGTAAAAAAACCTTTTATTAAAACCGTACGTTTCGGTCCTCCTTTCGGACCATCATCAGCGATGTCAATAATTAAATGTAGTATTCGTTAGTTCGCTTATCCACGGTCATCACTGACCTTACCGTCGATTCAACGAAATAATTCCTCTCCCGGTTCCAGTCGTGAAGGAAAAATTGCCGTGAGTCTTTGTGGTTGTAACCATTTTGACTGTAATTCATCGAGCGGTGACAGGACCGTGAGCCGTGAGAGACAGTACACAACTGAAGTTGTGTACTGTCTCTCACGGCTCACGGTCCTGTCACCGCTCGATGAATTACAGTCAAAATGGTTACAACCACAAAGACTCACGGCAATTTTTCCTTCACGACTGGAACCGGGAGAGGAATTATTTCGTTGAATCGACGGTAAGGTCAGTGATGACCGTGGATAAGCGAACTAACGAATACTACATTTAATTATTGACATCGCTGATGATGGTCCGAAAGGAGGACCGAAACGTACGGTTTTAATAAAAGGTTTTTTTACACATTAACCATTAAGTAGTAAAACTTATTTGCGCACCTCTTACAGCGCTTGGCTCTCATTTAGCCCGTTATATTCGATATATTTATTAACAGAGCCTATTATTTACATTGTTATTTATTTTAGTAGTCAATTAATGATTAATGGATTATTAATAAAAAGTATTTTTTTTAGTTTTTTTAATATCCATATTAATAAACAAAACAGACAATGCTGAAATGATAGACAGTATAAAAACCTGTATAAAAGACAATAATATAGCAATAGAACATGTCCACCAATATTGTGAAAAATTGATATCAAAAGAATTTAATAATAAGGAAGTATCACACATCTCAAAAAATTTATTGTTATATATGATTACGGGAATCATAGTAATTTTTCTTAATAATTTATTGCTTGTGCAGGTAAACCGATATTAAGTATTACGGCTTATACATATTTTTTTTATTAATTTATATATATGTACATATATGTATATATTATTTCACTTACTAAGTTTATTATTAAAGAAAACAATTAACATTTTTGTACGATTTCTGATTTTAACAGATCACATTGGAATCGTCTTCTAATAAGATTATGGGAGAACTTGAGGATCATATTAAATAGGCGATTCTTACGCGCGCTTCCTGATGCCGAGCCACGCGTACATCATCAAGACGACGTTGATTTGAATGAGATGGCATTACCAGGAGTAAGTAAATATAGACAGTAAATTATAGACAGAGTCTGTTTCAATTCGGTATAAGTACATTTGCTCTGAGATACTAAAAATAAGCATAATATAAGCATACACACACGAGTCCGCTATAAACACACTAAACGTTTCAGAAATAAACGGCCAAACTTTAGAAGCATATTGTACTCATCGTAGAAATAAAAATAATTTGGATAAACATGAATCCAAAGATGTTTCTTTTTTGAGTTATAAATACGTTTGTTTAGAGTTTTTGGCAACACTTCGTTTATAAAAAGTGCAGCAAATAATTATTTTTTTGGAATTATCTATGTCTTTTCAGTAGTTAATAGGAGCATAAGCAAAAATTCTGTAAGAAATCCTTATAAATAGAAATCTAAAGGTTTTAAATCGATAAATTTAAGCAAAAAGAGATTAGCAAAAAGAAATTGACAGTCCTAAGAAATTAATTTTTTTCATTGAAGTGTTCTTGCTAAAGTCGTTAACAAAGAGTGTTTAAAATATGAAAAGAAAGCGGTTCTGCACTTATGTTCATATAACTCCTTTCATTCTTATAATGAGTACAATAAACTTATAGCTTCTAAACTTACTGCTTTTCTATCTTTATTAATTATATCTAGGTATGCTAGTTATTATTATATTAATAATATCTTTAATCTTGCAGCCGCCAGAAAACGAACAATTGTAAAATTAATATTAACGTTTTGTCTTCATCGTCGTCAACTTGTATATAAAGAAAATGTCTTTATTTTTGCTCTATAAACGGAGATATCATGATGCAAAGTCTCAATGTGAAAATTTTCCTTTAAGAAACGTCCCGGTCACCTCCGTCTAGAAAATGTACGTTTCCTATGTTTTGACGCAAGATGACGCTAACGTCGCTCGCAGCCGATATATAAACCTGTAATCTGTATACCGACTGTATCATTTGATATGTCAAATATTTATTTATTATTTACATAATATTTTCATATAACACGTATTCATAGAAACGTAGAGCAAAAATGAGGACATTTTTGTCGTACGAATCCAAGTTATCGAATAAGTATATTAGAATTTACGTGTTATTAAGATTCGATAATCTAAAATATTTTCAACTCGGCTCGCACGTAAATTCTACAAATTTATTAATTAATAGTTTTAAATCATGTGTATAGATGTGTTATACATGGTGTTAAAAAATTAGACCGACAAACTTTGAAGAGAAAGAGATTTCAAAATAAACATTTTTTATTAATATTTTTCTCTCCGACGTTTTTTTTAAATACTACATGGTATGAAAGGAGTTTGTGACATTGATTGTCTCACACACTCGAAGACTGCAGGAATATTTTGAATCTGATCTGTCGCAGTATCTGTCGCAGTTATCCGGGCTAACAATTCTGTTTCTGTTTTAATGGGAGTCATAACTCATAAATAAGAGTGAGACAATCAATGCTTCGACGATGTCATCTTTGTATTGAAGTTAATGGGTAAGTTTTGGGTAAAAAGTTTAATGGGTAAAAGTTTTGAGCATTTACTATGAAAAGAGTGAATCACTTTTATATATTTGTTCCGTTTTTTTTGTTCAAGATTAAAATACAATTTGATTTTTTTACCTATATGTTTGTTTATTGTTTTAAGTCACAAACTCCTATTTCATGTAGTATTAAAACTAAACGTCGGAAAGAAAATAGTATTAACAAAAAATGTTTATATTGAAGTCTTCTCTTTCCCTTCAAAGTTTGTCGGTCTAATTTTTTAACACCCTGTACATATACTACAAAACGTATACTACAAAAAAGAATGATATAATCCCTCAAAACTTACCTTTTACCTTTTTAAAAAATGTAAAAAAAGGCGCGCCAAGTACACGCGCCAATTGTGAAAAACTGTTATGTATTTACAAAATAGTGTTATTTTAATCTACAAAATAGTTATTTTTATCTGCACAAAATAGTGTTATTCTAAACCGTTAAAAACTGTTCTACAAATTATTTTAATTGTGTAAAATATATTCTACAAAAATAATGTGATATTAAACAATAGCGATAACTGAAAATAAAAACTTAAAAATATTTATCCAAAAAAAGTTGTACAAAATAGTTGCTTTAATTTCCTACAAAAATTATATTATTTATATTATCAAACACGAGCTGTGACATACAAACATAGGAGAAAAAAGCCATATATAATCATATATATATATATATTGTGACCGTGATTATTTTCGGGGCTAATTATAAATATAATTAATCAAAGGGTCGATGTTAATGACTACCGGCACACCTTCGGCGCGATGTACGTAAACCGAACGGCAAATGAAGCGAAACAATTATACTATAAGCTGGGCGCCAGGCGCGACTATTCGCGCCGTCGACAACAAACTTTACGAAAATCACGAATTTTGTATCAGTCGGAAATCGCGACGGACGATACGCGGCTATTCAGTCAACGGAATTGGTAGAGGGGGTGGTCCTTGCGGGCGGGACGGGAGAGAATCGAGATAGGCATTAATAAATTACACAGAGAGCTTGATATGGAAGAATATAATATATATCAAATCGTATTTGAGAAAGTAATTAATAGTGAACTGAGAATGACAGAGGAAATATTATTGAAAAGATTTTGACAAAGAGAATTATTGAAGTGAAAATATATGGAAATAGAATAATCTAAAAGAAATAATAATAATAGATACAGTTCGTAATATTATGGCCAGCTGTTTGTCGGCCGAAAGGATTCTCGCGATCGAGCGCAAGGGTATCGAATTTCACGCGCGAGCCGAAAGTCAATTCTCCGGCGAAGAGTTTTACCGCGACTCGAGGCTTATCCGGGCCTCGGCAGCGAAGAAAATTCCTTCGTAAGCCGACGATTAACTTGCGCTCGCCCGCGTGTAATTATCAAATTCTCACAAAGTCAAACAATAGATATAAATAGGCGCTTAGAGCAGCCGTATACGCCGCGACAATAATATTGGTCGATATATTCAATCAATATCGCGGTACGACTCGTATTACGGATCGGAATTATACGCTGAATGAACTGCCTTTACGACAGCGACGAAAGTTTCAATCTAATACCACGATAAATAACAATGTCCCGGATTTACACTATAATTCGGAAGCGACTAAATAAGATATTAACTTTTACGCGACACATATAATTCCGTTACTGCACAATACGAAACGAACATACGATTTTACGGACGCGTAATATACAAGGCGGTTACATGTACGAGCTCAATAATATCAAAGATCACACACGATAGCGAGAAAGAACAATTAAGTAATTAACAAGACGCAAAATTATTGACTGTCGGCGGCAAATGATCTCAGGAGAGAGAGTACTCACGCGGATCCGTCGGCTCGGATGAGTCGTTTCGCCGATCTACTGCGCAATAAATCGAAATAACTAAAATCGTGTAAAATAACGATGCAAAACCTTACTCACGACAGCGATGACTATTGGGCGCGACTCATCCGAACCTTACTCGAAATTTTGGCAGCTTTACATGTAGTCGACGTCAGTCTCACCGGCAGGAACTCTCAAAATCTCCTTCTTATCTCCTCAAGAAAAAGGCGTCCGCTCTCTTCGCTCGCTCGCCGGACAGTGACGAACGGAAGGCCCGCAGGAGGCACGCCGGTACATTAATATGTAATAGGGCCACGTGTGGCGCTTCCGAATTACGCAGGGCCGTGGCGCGGCCTTGCGGGTCCTTGTGGCCTTCGCGCTTCTAATCTCCGGCCCCCGTCTTCCTTTGCTCGCTTCTTATTAATTTCCGGCCTCGGAACGCACTCATTGCGGCAGCGTATGGTTGTATCCGGCCCTCCTTATTCTTTATTAGCGGATGTGTCGGCGATCGATTTCCTCTTCGATCGCTTCGTCTCGCCAAGAAATTCGGGCCCGCGCTTCGGATACAGTGCCGTAGCTCCTCCTCGGGGCTCTCGCGCTCCTTGCGCTTGAGTGGCCTTTCCCCGTGATTGCTTCCTTCGTGCCTGCGAAGCGTAATTATTAAACACAAAGGGCGGCAGCTTCGATTCTTTGGTTAATTACAGTAATTCGGATTATGATTTGATTATTCTTACCGGGCGTGCTCCCCTTTTACGGTGCCGGCCTCCCTGTGTCCTCGACGTTAACTTTGCCCCTCTGGTCGTTCGCCGGATGAGATCCCGTCGACCGCATGAATGCCACCGTCCTTACGCTAATTCTTCACCAAATGTGAAACGCTAATAGAAAATACCCGATAACCGCGGGATCGCGTCCGATCCCGCGCTCAGACCGCGCTCTCTCTCCCTAAATCGAGAGAGCGGAGGCCCGCGCGACCGATCCCGGCCGGGCTTATCAGCCCTTGTGACGGACGTACAAAACGTCACGTCACAATATATATATATATATATACATATACATATATAATATATATATAATAAAAAATATAAATAGAATTATATATAAAATATATGTCCATATATGTTTTATTTTCTTGTATAATTTTTGCCCCTATATGCAGGAAGAATAATAAGAACAATTGAAAAATAATTGAAAGAATAATTTTTACAGTTTTTTAGAAAAAATAAAATTAGGAGAAATAAGAAAAACATGTCTATATATAATTATATAAAAGAAAAAATTGTTTATATATAGGCAATTTTTTTTATTTCTTTAAATATCACTTTTTCTAAAAAAAAAACAATGCGAAAATTATTCTTTTTATTATTTTTTCTGTATGTACAGACAGAGATTATACAAGAGGAAGAAAATATTTGAACATATTTTGTATATAATTCTATACATATACATATATGATTAAGTACGTGTAAGCGTAATACGCGCGCGCGCGACGCGAGGAGCATGAAACAAAGCGACCTGAAAGAGAGAGAGAGAGAGAGTGTTCGTGAAACACACTTTAAAGTTTTTCGCCGGTGAGACTGGGCACAGTCGACGGAAGATCAAACGACACACAAACTAAAGAGTCGAACAGTTGCAATTGATTGACACTTTTATTAATAATTAAAGAAATTTTTCATACACATTGTCAATTAGCGCGGAACTCAGTTTTTGATTTTACTCGTCACAAAGAGCGTCTCAGATAGATGACCAAATTCGCGAAAACAGTAAAGCAAATGGTTCGCGAAACGAACGCTAAATACAGTACTGCTCGATAGATCTCCGTCAGACTGATCGCTACTCGACGAGAGTCGGACACTGGTGCCTCGTACCTTACAAAGTTTTTCATCAAATTCTTTCGTAAGAACCAATCCGCGCGATAATCGTGTCGTATGACCAGAAAGGAATTTGACAAACAGCCTGATTCAATACATGAATAACAGCCTGATTCAATACATATACATCGGTCAAAACAAAATTCCTTCAGGAATATTTCCTGACTGTTAGCGAAATTAAATCCGTCGAAAATATTACATTCAGTAACAGAGAGGAAGACAGAGTGAGTGTACGACGAAGAGAGGAAGAAGATACGATAAATTGCAATGTAGTATGTACATGTATATTACTCTCACACGCATGAAAGAGACAAAGATAGTATGATTGTGTTTGTCCTTGTCAATTAAACAGATTGCAGTCAAGGCTGCTAGATTGCAGCTCCGTCTATCACGACATCACGCAACTAATCTGCTGCTCTGTTTTACTCCTGAGCCGTGATTTCGCACACACACATATGCACAAAAATTTTGCGCATACTAATCTTTTTTACTCACATAACCCTGCTCGCCCTCCCCGGGGCGGTAGGGTATGCGACAGACGCATTTCCTCACGTTAAGAAAAAAGGCTTCTATACTTATTTCTAAAGGTTTACTAAAACTTCATGCAATTCCGAGTGGGAACCTATCTTATTTTGTACGTACAAACTGCAAAAAATTCTTATATTAAGCAAATTTTGTTACGATGTGAAGCCAGAAGACGATAAAAAAACTGTAATTTTCTAATTTTTTTTTAACATAAAATCGCACGGTCCCCATTTTATTGTTATGTGTACTTTAATGTGGAAAAGCATTTATTATTGTATCCAACCAATAAAAAGATTACCCAGATAGCCAAACGTGCCACGCACGGACAAGGCACGCAGTGCTGTCACTACGTGCGGTCTCTGTGCTGCCACTGTGTTTTCACTGCGTGGAAGCGCACGCGGTAACTGCACGGTCACGGCACCAGAAGGCACGCCGTGTAATGAAGGGGGCAGCACTAGACGCAGCACGGCGTGCGTTCACTGTGCCTTCACCGTACCCTCACTGAATGCGTTTATTCCACGTGTTTTGAAGCTTTTAAGAGAACAGACACGTGAATGGACGGAATTCCGTATATTGTTTAATTATATAATATTGTTACGTCCCTGGTCTGTCATCCCCTTGGATACATCGTCAAGGGGGTTGTTGATAGACAACCTGCGTGTCAACTGTTTTCCGGCTCGAGGATAGATTTGGTCTAGCCGACGCATCGAGCGGACGCATTCGAGGCCAATGAGCATTATACAATATTATATCTTATATTGTGTTATTTTGCTGTACTGGGTTTACACATTAAAGCTCAGTACCATCCTAAGAGCATTTATTTGTTCCGGGCGTGTTCCGGGTGTGTGAGAGTGTGCGAGTGATTCTTTTGCGACGTTCCGGAGACATAACAATATATATCTTCAAGGTTTTTCTTTCTTCACGATTGATTACTTTTTGCGGTAAGTATATATATTCTATAATATCATAATAATATAATAATAATAATGATAATAATAATATATATATATGGGGCATTCCACGTGAAAGGGGTCCACCTAAAAATAAACTGCTTGGGATTTTTTAAATGATCATAAAAACATGTTAGTGCACATATTGTATAAGGTTAAAGGTAAAAAAAATAAGATTTATATGCCTTGTATCTAAGATATTGAAGATAGGTCGTTTTAAGAAATTTTTCCTTTTTTGACATTTGTAGCTGAAATTACAAAATTATTATATAAATATACAAAATTTTTATAGACATGAATTTTTTAGGATGTTTCCCGTGCTTTCAGACAAAAAAATTAATTTTAGTGAGAAAAATTTAATAGTATAAAAAAAATCAATTTTTTAGTTTCAAGTAAGAAAATGAAAAATTATATCCTCTTTTAAAAATCTGAAAAAATTCTCAAAAATACTTCAATATGTGTAGAATATGGTAGAATAAAGGAAATTTTGGGACCGCAATGGGATCCACTCGTAAACGAATATTATTTCCGAAACAAAATTGGAATTTCAGCCAAAAACTCGATATCAATTTTTTGTCTCATTAATTAATCTAATTATTTAATACTATATATAAAATAATAATATAATAATATATAATAATATTTTTTTAACAAATAATTATAACAAATAATTATTTATTTATTGAAACCAAGATTCGCATTAGCGAAAACTACTCCGGGTACATTAAAATATCATTCGATTATTCGTGCGAGCAAAGATCAATTAATTTTAAAAGAATTTAGTTTTGATAAGAAAGAAGACTTTTTTCTCTCTCTCACTCTCTCTAAAAAAAAAGAATTAAATGAGTTTTAAAAAAATATAAAAAGACCAGAATTTTTATATTTTTTGTTTCATAATTATTTGTTGAAAATACATAATTTTGTTAAAAATATATTATTATTTTACATGTAGTATTAGTTATTTAGTAAAAATATTATTTTGTTAAAATTATATTATTATATATTATTATATTATTATTTTATATATAGTATTAAATAATTAGATTAATTAATGAGACAAAAAATTGATATTATCGAGTTTTTGGCTGAAATTCCAATTTTGTTTCGGAAATAATATTCGTTTACGAGTGGATCCCATTGCGGTCCCAAAATTTCCTTTATTCTACCATATTCTACACATATTGAAGTATTTTTGAGAATTTTTTCAGATTTTTAAAAGAGGATATAATTTTTCATTTTCTTACTTGAAACTAAAAAATTGATTTTTTTTATACTATTAAATTTTTCTCACTAAAATTAACTTTTTTATCTGAAAGCACGGGAAACATCCTAAAAGATTCATGTCTATAAAAATTTTGTATATTTTGTAATTTCAGCTACAAATGTCAAAAAAGGAAAAATTTCTTAAAACGACCTATCTTCAATATCTTAGATACAAGGCATATAAATCTTATTTTTTTTACCTTTAACCTTATACAATATGTGCACTAACATGTTTTTATGATCATTTTAAAAATCCCAAGCAGTTTATTTTTAGGTGGACCCCTTTTACGTGGAATGCCCCATATATAATTTTATGAAGAAAAAAGTTATATTAAATAATAAAATAGTGTAACTGCATGTGTGACTGTTTTTTACTACACAAAATTAAACAAAATTACAACAAAATTTATAAAATCAAAAATACTTTAATTACTTATTTTTACTTTCAAATTTATCTCACAGTGAAAGAATAACCAAACTTACATATCACCACATCTAAATTTGTATATAGTGATGTACATTTGTGCAAATATTTGCCGTAAGTATTGAAAAATAATTATAAAAGGAAAAAAATCCACCTAATTGTGAGTATTTCTGTATGATTTTTTTTTCCTGGATTGTTAAAAACAAATGCCCTTTTTTGGTTTGTTACTGCATTTTAACATTTAAAAGTTTATTTTCTTTTCACAGTAATAGTGTTACATAAAATTGATTAATTTGTCACGCATTGAAATCTTTGTATATTTTTTGCATTTTTTCAACATTGTTCATATTGTGTGCTTATTTTACAATTGACTATTATTTTCTACTGTGCTAAATATTCCAAAATAATTTTCTTAACAGTGAGAATTTCCTTTTTTCTTTTTTTTTTATTTTCACCTTTTTTACTAAAATATTATAATTGCATGCATTGTTTCTGAGATTATTATAAACATTTAATTTGTAAAAGAGGTTTTTGGTATTCACACAGTTAAAACGTAACAAAGAATCGCTTCCATTAATATTTGTTGTTTTTCTTGTTACAATAAATTCTTATTTTTGGTCTTATTAATTCATAAATAATTGTTGGTTTTATTAATTGTTTCATTTTGTTTTGTCTTTTGATATAATCATTGTCACTTTTATCCTCTATTACATTCATTGCAAGTATTTATATTGTGTGGGTTTTCCTTGTCATCTTTAATTATTATTTCTGGATTGAGATTACTGTTTTCCTTTTTCATTTTTTCGGTTGTAGAATAATTTTTCAATTTTATTTCAATAGTTGTTTGAGTCAAATTGGGTAAAAATAGGCCAACATGTCGTGCAGTTCTGGGCCGTCAGCTTCGATGAGCGAAAGAAGAAGGGAGAGTAATGAAAAGAAAATCCATCGCAGTAAAATAACAAGATGTAGAAAAGTTATTTATGATTTATCTGAACGGCAGCGTTCTCGTCTTGAGAAAAAGGCCACTCTTCGCGCGACAAATAAAGATGACAGTAGCGAATGTTCCCAAGCTGAATATGATTTAGATAGTATTGTTGAAATTATTTTCGAGGCATGTTCCATACCGAATGTTCGAGATAATGCCAATGTAAGTCCGGTTAATGATGAAAATATTATTGATGACACTGTTACGTCCTGTGGACTCCACGATTCTTTTCTTTCCTAACTCGAGCAAACACACGTTTGTTTCTTTAATTTCGAAACATCGTTTGTCGAAATAAATCATAATAAGGAAAGGGACGGATCTGAAAAACAACTTGCCTCACCTTTCTAATAAAGATTAACCAACGTTAGAAATTAAGAAATCTAAGCAAATAATAACTGACGAATATACGCAACCATTAGACAGAGATCCGAAAAACATCTTGCATCACGCGCCTGATAAAGGCAAGCCGACAGACAAAACAAAGAAATTAGACGAGCATCCGATGCAATAGAAGTAAACGACCAGTTAATCCCCGCGAACTCTGTACTAAAGTAAGAGTTGCCCAACCGATCAAAGGTAACATTAAATCAATATCACCGATAAATTATAAGACTTTTTATTTTAAAGGACGTCCTCTGACTCATTACATTATCACAAATTATCCCACGGAAGGGATAAGTAAGAACAGAATATAAACCGAAGATTTTTTCACCTAGGATACCATCACTAGTGTACCACCTATCGAACTCACTATTACTAACTATCATTATCAAACGTTACCGTGAGACTCACCGTTAAGAATATATATATTAACCAAATTCTTGAAGTGCGAAATACGCGAGTTATAAACTCAAGAGCAGTGCTCACGAACTGACCGGGCGGAAACAACAAGGACCACGTCCACCTGAGCCAATTGCATATAAATCTTGTCAGCAAGTAGTAAGTGATTTATATATCTCAAATTTCCATCTATACTCTATAATTTTGAAACAATACTTGGGTCTTAAAAGAAATAAATTTTATCCACCATAAATTAAATCAAAACTTGATTTAATCTGAATTTAGTTAATCATTAAATTTAACAATTAAACTCTCTTTTGAAATCTCCATCCTCAGCGACGGATTAACACTAGAGGCAAACATAGGCATTTGCCTAGGGCGGCAAATTGGAGGGGGCGGCAAATTTTCGAAGACAGAAAATTTTCGCCGCCCCTGGCCGCTTGAGGCTCGACGGCCGAGCCGATGACGACCGAGCCGCCGACGGCCGAGCCGCCGACGACTCTACCAATGGCTGCGTTCAGCAGACAGAGACAGAGCAGATCAGTGAGCGCTTAGTGATTCTTTATTGTAATTGGTTTCTGCACTTAGATCTAACAAAAATCTAAATGCAAGAACCAATTATATTAAAGAATCACTGAGCGCTAACTGATCTGCTCTGTCGCCTCTGTCTGCTGAACGCAGCCATTGACGACCGGTTCAAGCCTCGAGCGGTAGTGGGGAGATATTAGGCGACGAGCGACGAAGCGACGCTCAGAAATCAACTCCACCCACCAGAGCATTTAATTCCGAGCATTGTTGTAATGCGACGCGCGATCAGCGCGACCGATTCCTACTCTTCCTTGTCTTCCTACTGCAATAATTCGCCGCCGCGAGACATATATCATTTAGTTCGCCGCAGAACATTGGTTGTTATTTAAAACATCGATATTTTTCGATATTTCTGCATGCCTACTTTCAATTTTTAATTTATTAACGAGGCTTCCTGCTTCCTCAATGATTCTGGATTATTATCCATAAGCCTTTATTGTCATAAGATATTTTCTCTGAAAATTGCGAAGTTGCAAAGTTATAGTAGATCACTCTAATAAAGTTTTCATTTTTTCAAGATTTTGAGTTTTTCGTTTCTGGTTTCTGGACAGTTAAAAATTTTAACTTGAGACGACCCGAATTTGGCGGGTTAAAATATTTATAAATATGTCCGGAAGGAAGAAATTAAGTGGATATCAATATAAAAAAAATGCATTAATGAAGAAAGAGCGCGAAAATGAGGTCTTATCTAAAATGCGCAAATTAGATTCATTTGTTTCATCTGGAAATGATTCTAAAGTTACAAATAGTAGTAATGATGAATACGTTGAACCTAGTAAAAACGTTATGACAATAGTTAATATTAACAAAACTGATCTTTTAGTTGCAAGCACATCAGAGACTACCACTACTTCCAGTACTTCCGAGAACGATTGCATGGACGTAAATAAATCACACGAAATTACGGATAATAATGAATCGCGTAATTCAGAAAACGATTGCATAGACGTGGATATATCACATGAAATTACAGATAATTATGAATCGCATAATTCAGAAATTCAAAACAAAGAAGTATTTCCGATAATTAGTAATGATCCAGCAAAGTGGATATTGAATGATTTTACAATTGAATACTTATCCACACATAATATTCAACAAAATATAGATGTCGATTTTGGGAATTCTAAAAGATATTATGGTAATACAAGTCGTACTTTAACAAAAAATGTTTTTGAGCGGCGTCTTCTAAATGGTGAGATAATGCCTAGAAAATATCTTATATATTCAGAAAGCAAGGGAGTTGTGTTCTGTGCCCCGTGTAGATTATTTGGAGGAACCTCCAGTCTGGCAACGAATGGTTACAATGACTGGAAAAATGTCTTCGTTCGAATGCGCGAACATGAAAATTCAACTGAGCACAAAACATGTGAACTTAAAATGCTAAAAAGAAGTAAGATTTCTGAGAGAATTGATGCTGATTTAGAATTTCAATTGCAAGAAGAAATAAATTATTGGACAAATGTATTGAAAAGAGTTGTGTCAGTTGTGAAAAAACTTTCAAGTAGAGGACTTGCTTTTCGAGGCAAGGATGAAAAATTTGGGTCACTTCATAATGGTAACTACATGATGGCTCTTGAACTTATAGCGGAATTTGATCCATTTTTAGCTAACCATATAAAAAAATATGGAAATGCAGGTCGCGGGGTAGTCTCTTATCTTTCTTGTCAAACGTGCAATGAATTTGTAAAATTGATGGCAACAGAAGTGAGTGCACAAATTATTACAGAAGTAAAGAAAGCCAAATATTTTTCAATTAGCGTTGATTCAACTCCCGATATATCGCATATTGATCAATTATCTTTTATATTAAGATATGTAAACGACAATGATGGTATGCCGGTAGAACGTTTTCTTTGTTTTTTACCAAATACTGGTCATAAATCTGAACAATTAGCTGATGCTGTCTTTTCTACGTTACTTAATTATGATTTGGACATTGCCAACTGCCGAGGGCAGTCCTATGATAATGCCAGTAACATGTCTGGCAGATATAATGGATTGCAAGCAAGAATAAAAAATAAAAATCAATATGCGCTATACGTGCCATGTTCTGCGCATTCTTTAAATTTGATTGGCGTATGCGCAGCAGAAAGTTGTCATGAAGCATGTAATTTTTTTTCAATTCTCCAGCATCTTTACACATTTTTTTCTGCGTCAACTCACCGGTGGGAGATATTGTTATCCACTTTAAAACCAGGCAATATAGTAATAAAAAGAATGTCTGATACTCGATGGTCATCTCGAGCGGAAGCTTGTCGCAGTTTGGTTGAAAACTGGGACTCCATAATTAAAGCTTTAAATACAATAAATTTAAATACTGCCGAGAAACCGGCTACTCGTAGTGAAGCTGCAGGACTATTGAAACAAATGAGTCGATTTGAAACTGTCTTTATGGCTGTATTTTGGAACTCAATAATGAATCGATTTCAAATAACTAGCAAAAAATTGCAAAGTGTTGATATTGACATACAAACAGTTGTGGAACTTTATAGTTCATTAACAGGATACATTAATTCACTACGAAATTTATTTGATATGTTTGAAGAGAAAGCAAAGGAAAAATCTGAAGTCGAAGATTATGAATTCGACACAAGACGAAAAAAAAAGCGTAAACTTCCATTTGATGAGATATCGGAAATTGAAACAGAAATGTCAGAAATCTGTGGTAAAGAACAGTTTAGACGAGATACATTTTTTGTTATAATAGACCGTATAAGTTCAGAATTAGAACGTAGAGGTAATGCATATAAAGATATTTTTGAAAGATTTGAATGGTTATCTAAAATTACTTCGATATCAACTGCGGATTTAATAAATAAGGCTAAAAAATTACAACAGTATTACCCTTTAGATTTAGAAGAATCGTTTGTTGACGAATGCCTACATTTTCGAGCGTATTTGGAAAGTACCAATATACTCGAAAATGAAAGACATTCCCTTTTAAGTTATAGTAAACTTCTTCGAACTCGAAATATACATTCTATATATCCAAATGTCGATATAGCTTGTCGAATATTTGTCTGCACGCCGGTTACAAACTGCTCTTCCGAACGGTCATTTTCCGCGTTAAAAAGAATTAAAAACTGTTTAAGGGCTAATTTGGGTGATGACCAATTAAATAATTTTTCTATTCTGACAATTGAAAGTGATCTAACAATCTCAACAGATTTTAAGAAATTAATCAGTGACTTTGCAGCAAAGAAGTGTAGAAAGAAACAAATACAATAAAAACAAGTAACTAACAAAAATGTAGTAAAAAAGATAAAAAGAAATACAAATTAAAAAAAATATATAAAATATAAAAAAGAAGAATAAAAAAAAATTAAAAATACAAAAATACAAAAATACAAAAAAAGATAAAAAGAACAAAAAATAAAAAAAGAAATAAAAATAAAAAAGTAAAAAAAAGTAAAAAAAATAAAAAAAATTAAGAAAGTAAAAAAAAGGAGTGTAAAATCCTATCTGCAAACCTCCTCGTGGTGCACTCTGGGGTCGTGAAAATATTTAAAAATATATTACGTTTTCACCAGCTAATGCAGGGGTAACAGAAAATTGTTGATATTTTGTACTAAATCTTTTTTTTTTTGCTTTTAGGGGCGGCAAAATGTACGCTGCCTAGGGGCGGCAAAATGTTTAATCTGTCGCTGTCCATCCTCCATCCGTGACCTTCCTTTATTTTAATAAATCATTCCGGATTCATTGCTTTCGCAGTATTGGATCCGCGATTTTCCAAAAGTCATTCCGGATTCATTGCTTTCGCAGCATTGGATCCGCGATTTTTTTGAAAGTCATTCCGGATTCGTTGCTTTCACAGCATTGGATCCGTGACTTTTCCCAAATAGTCACTCCGGATTCGTTGCTTTCGCAGCATTGGATCCGTGGCTTTTCTCAACGGTCAGTCTGGATTCACCGCCCTCGCAGGTTTGGATCCGCGACCTTTTCCTCACTAATCTTTCCCCCCTTTATCATTCTCATCAAGAGAAAAAGGCACACACATATATATATATATAATTCAATTTCGAGTAAATTAAACCCAAGAATTGTTTCTCGACCAATTGCGATTCCTTTTTTTTTTCTCTACCATTTTTATTATTGTTCTCTCAGTGGAGAACACCTATAAACGAAGATCGCGAACGGCGATCAAGCATAAGCGGAACCGTCGCAACAAACAAATTAGGAAACGATTGGCTCGGGCTCTAGCGGAATATATTCAGTCATCTACATTAAATAATAATTTAGATAATAGTAACAGCGACACACGTAGCGACATATCCAATCTCTCCGGTCCCCGGTATTCTCCAGTTCCCCTCACCGACCCCCCTTGTTCTTTCCCAGAACAAATCAGTTCCCCTCCAAGATCCCCGTCTCCCGCTTCAACCGTCATCCTCGGGGATTCCCCCTTCTCCTCCCCTCGTCGTCCTGAGTCCCGTCTCGAGGAAGAACTCCAAGACCTCGAAACAGGAGAGAGATTCTCGGAACGGGAATCGAGCGATCCTGAATTGATCGAAATCAATGACGAATCGTCCGATTCAGAGACCGAGTCCTCCCTGCCCGAGAAAGAATTGAGTGACCACCAGTTTCGCGACTGGCTGCTATCTCAGTTCCCTCCCCTCGAGCTTCCTCTACCTGAGGGAATATTTTGCGTAGGGCCTGACGAAGTAGATCACGAGGAACTACGCAAAACATTAATCGAAAGTCCTCCAGATACACTTATCCCGTGGTTTATCCCCGGCCGTCGCCATCCAATCGGAGTCCCTATTCAAATCCTTTGGAGGAAATATCCCCCCTCCACAGTTTCCTTGGAAGAGATCCAATAACTCTTTACACACTACTATACTCACATTTTGATTTTATTTTTTTTTCTCTCCTATTCATCATTGTACGAAACCAATCGGAACTAAAAATTTAGACTTTAGAATCTCCCCCACTATATTCCGATTGACGACCTCCGAACTCATGTAACACCCGCGCAATTAAACAATTACATACACACACACTCACACTCTAATGTATATATATTTATAAGAATTCCTTTTTTTATTATATTTGTTTTAATATGAATAAACTAAACTTTTAATTAACTAATCTCATAATCCTTTCTTAACCCGTTCGCACTTCCATTCTCTCCGAAATCGCACAGGTCCCGTCCCGGGTAATAAGGATTCATTTCCTTTACCGAAAAGGGACCACCGAACGAACGGGCCTGCCGACAGCGTAAAAGCGACCTTTTCGGTCGTTGACCTGTTCAGGCCCTTGGGTAAGATCGTTCGACTCGAGAGCACGCGCCATACAGCGTTTGCTCAGAGATTACGTAGATTACGTCCTTCCATTGACTCTCCCTTCCACGAGTCTGGACGTAACATATGAAAAATTGGGGGCTCGTCCGGGATTGTAATGTGCGATTTGTGGAAGCAGGAATGAGCGACGGGACTAGAAGCAAAAGTAATAAAGACGAAGTAGACAAACTCTATAAAGTTGCTTTAACAGATAAAAAATCTAAATCTAAACTTATATCGTCTACTTCCGGTACAGTACATACATCCACTCCGATAAGGACTCCTAAAGACATATCTAAGCAAGTTGACCTTTCTTTAAACAGTACTCTAACTGAGGAAAATCTTAGCGATAGCACTTTAATTGCCGATTCGCCCGAGCCAGATTCCGACGGTTCCGTTGATATAACGATTCAAAAATTTACTGCGCCTACTAATATTATTAATAAATTTGAAAACGATTCTGAAATCTTTGAAACAATGGCTTTACAAAATCCTTTTGCCACATTGAAATACGCGGTCGAAGCTGTTCCTTTTTTCGACGGTAAAAACATTCCGATTAGTTATTTTATCGAAGGATGCGAAGAAGCAAAATCCATGCTTCCTAAGGAAGCCGAAGCGCAATTTACAAAAATCATAAGAACTAGAATAGTCGGCGAAGCACGACGAACCATTCAAGATCAAGATTTCGATTCAGTATCGCGATTAACCGAATTTTTGAAGAAAATTTACGGTCCTTCAAAGAATGCTTATCAACTACAGGGAGAGCTTGGATGCGTATATCAAATGAAAGAAGATGTAGTTACTTACGCGAATCGAGTAAAAATCTTAGGAAAACAAATCTTAGAAGCAATGCGAAGCTCAGGTCACGCCTTGCCCGATCAAAACATAAAGACTTCCCTGGAAAAGGATATGTGTAAATGCTTTATCAGAGGTTTAAAACCCGAAATAGAACAACGAATCGCGAGAAATCTAGACGTACAAGACACCGTAGCTGACGCGCTAAGAATAGAAAGAGAGCTTCGAGTGATGACAGATTTACGGCAGGGACAAAGCATCGATTCAGGTCAAAATCAACACACAACTCGGTCACGAGAAACCTGTCAAATCTGTTATAAAGAAGGACATACGGCGAATAACTGTAGGAAGCTTAATCACAATCAGTTTACTCCGCAACTTAATTTAGGAACCGATATCCTAATTTGTCAAATTTGTAAAAAACGCGGGCATAGCGCGGATAAATGTCGTCTACGCGATCCTCGATCTCGTCAAACAATAAATGTAATTCAAGAGAGAAATAGTACTTGCCAACTATGCTCTAAAATAGGTCACAATGCGAAATCATGTCGACAGAATATTACTAACCAACAACCTACTAAAACATCTGTGATTTGCCAGTGGTGCGACAAATCCGGTCATTCAGCTAACAATTGCTGGAAAAAACAAAACGAACAGCGTAATTTAGGAAATAACTTTAAGGTTGTTTGTCAAGTTTGCAATAATTTCGGTCATATCGCCAAAAATTGTCGCTCTAAAGCAAATCAAGCGTCAACATCCAATAACAATTTATTCTGCCGATACTGTAAGGAGCAAGGCCATCTTCTCGACAACTGTCAGGTACGAAGTGCGAGTAATAACCGCCGAAAAGAAAAGGAACAGGGAAACTACAACGGACCTTCGACGTCGGGTGTGCAATCGGGGTCCGAACGGACTACACACCCATCCACACAGCGGGAAGCCAAATAGACAAACAAAAAGCCGAGATAAGACCTGTAACAGTGAGCCTTACTAAACATAGTCGCGTGCCTACTGTTCAGGTCAATATTGATAAAGTAGATAACCATATAACTCTTATGCTAGATACAGGATCCGGACCGAATATACTCAAGGAAAATTTTATCCCTAAAGATATTAATATTAATTATACCAACATTTTAAAACTAAACGGTATAAATAATTATCCTGTTTACACTCTAGGTGAAATCACGCTGACTCTTTTTGAATTACCCGTATCTTTTCACATCGTATCTAGCGACTTTCCGATCCCACAATCAGGAATACTGGGAAACGATTTTTTCAAGCAAACTTCTTCGAAAATAGATTACGCCCAGAGACATCTAAACGTCTCTGGAATTAACGTGCCCTTTTTCTCTCCGGAAACCATCGTAGTATCTCCAAGATCAGAATCATCATTTTACGTAAGAATAGGAAATCCTGAAGTAAAAATGGGATATATACCAAAATTAAAAGTAGAGCATGGGCTTTATTTAGGGGATACTATTGTGGAAAACAACTCGGGAAAAGCGCATTTAAACATCATAAGCACTTTAGACGAAGAAGTGGAAGTTCGTGTACCAACTCTGCGTTTAAAACCATTAAGCGAATTATTCGACGACCACGAATCGGACATCGAGGCGTTTGATAATCAAAAAGGAGAAGCGCCAATTATACTAGAAGAATCTGTAGGCATCGATGGAACCAACGTTAATGAAGAATACCGCGAATGCGATATCATTAACAAAATTCAAGAGGAAGACGAAGACGAAATATTTGAGAACGAGGAAAATAAAACTGAAAATAAAAATAAAATTAAAATTAAGAGAGGAAATAAAAATTATTCAAATAAAAATATAAATAATCCAAAAATCCTTGGAGAGAGAAGTTACCAAACCTCTCCTGAAAATACAAATAATTCCAAAATCCTTGGAGAGGGAAGTTACCAAACCTCTCCTGAAAATTTAAATAATCCAAAAACCCTTGGAGGGGGAAATTATCACACCTCTCCTGAAGGGAATAATTCTAGAATTTCGGAGGGAAGTTCCCAAACCTCGTCAGGAAATTCTAGCTCCGTTGATTGCGAGGAGGGAAGTTACCAAACCTCACTAAGCAACTCGACACAATCATATTCCAAAAATCCAAAGGGGAGAAGTCTCCTATCCTCCCTAAATATCAAATTTCCAAAAATCGGATTATCCACAAAAGTTAAGGATAATAAACAAAACACCTCTCATATTACTATGGAAGACCTCCTTAAAGAGACCCAAAAATATAATCTAAACATTAAAAATTTAAATATTAAAAACTCCAGAAGCATACCGTTTTCAAAAATTTCAACATCCTCGTTAAACAAGTCTCAAGAAATTATAGACAAATTTCTGCGGAAGCGAAAATCAAGAAACAAAGAAAAACAACGAATTGACATTGCAAACTTCGATTTACGTAACTGTTTAGTAGTATCCGAAGAAACGAAAGAAAATCGATTTACCAAAATCATAGAATTATTACGATTGGAGCATTTAAATAAAAAGGAACAGGAAAATATAATAAAATTAATGACAAATAGTCAGGACAGATTTTATATTCCCGGAGAAAATTTAACCGCAACTCATGTATTACAACACCAAATATCGACTACGGATGATCAGCCAATTAACACTCGTCAGTATAGATTTCCGCAAATACATAAGGAGGAAATAAACAAGCAGGTAGAAGAACTGTTAGAAGGAGGCATAGTAAAGCAATCACAATCACCTTACAACACGCCCATATGGATCGTACCAAAGAAGGAAGACTCGAAAGGAAACAAGCGCTGGAGAATGGTCCTTGATTTTCGAGCTTTAAACGACAAAACCATTGGAGATGCTTATCCACTGCCTAATATCGTAGATATATTAGATCAATTAGGAGGAGCTCAATACTTCTCAGTGTGTGATTTAGCATCTGGATTTCACCAAATAAAAATGGATCCTGCGGACGGTCACAAAACGGCTTTTACCACTCCTTTCGGTCATTACGAATTCGATCGCATGCCTTTCGGGTTAAAAAACGCTCCTGCTACCTTCCAACGCTTAATGGACCTAGTATTAACAGGATTACAAGGCGAAGAATTATTCGTTTATATGGACGATATTGTTATTTACGCTACCTCCTTAGAAGAACACGAACGAAAATACAATGCACTAATAGAATGACTTCGTCAAGCTAACCTAAAACTACAGCCAGACAAATGCGAATTTTTAAAAACCGAAGTGACATATTTAGGACATGTAATCGGTAGAGATGGAGTGAAACCAGATCCGAAAAAATTAGAAGCAGTACAGCAATTTCCACGACCCAAGACACCTAAGAATATTAAACAATTTTTAGGCCTTGCCGGATATTACAGAAGATTTATACCAAATTTTTCTAAATTAGCGAAACCACTGACTACTTTATTAAAGAACAATGTTCGCTTCGAGTGGACAACCGCACAAGAAGAGTTATTCGAAATCTTAAAACAAAAATTATGCGAAGAACCAGTGTTACAATATCCTGATTTTTCCAAACCATTTATATTAACCACTGACGCTTCCGGAATAGCCGTAGGAGGAATACTTTCACAAGGTGAAATAAACAAAAACCAACCTATTGCATACGCTTCTAGAACTCTCACAGATAACGAACTAAAATACGACACATACGAAAAGGAAGCATTAGCTATAGTATATTGCGTCAAACATTTCCGATTATATTTGTATGGAAGAAGGTTTACCTTAGTTACCGATCATAAACCCTTAATGTGGTTCAAAAACGCTCAAGATGCAAATATGCGAATACTTCGTTGGAGATTAAAATTAGCCGAATACGATTATGACGTCGTATACAAAGCCGGAAAAACTAACGTAAACGCGGACGCTCTGTCAAGAAACCCAATAAACCTTGAAGAAATTGATTGTAAAATAATAAAGGAACAAAGATTTTTTAATCCAGACAACCCTGAAGACGCAGAATTAATTTCGAAAATGTTAGAAGAATCCGATAGCGAAGAGGAAGAGCAAGAAGACGACGACTTTCATTTACACCTTTCGGACACCGAAGAACTCGAAGATATAATACCTGAAAATAATTCTTGCAAAAATGAAACCGATATTTTATCACCTACTCCGGAAGAATTGAATAAACCTTCTGAACCACGAGTTGCAGTAAAAACTTTAATACAGGATCGCCCCAAACAAGATAGAATGCAGACAAGAAGTCAAACAGCAAGAAGAAATATTAAGGAACTTCACAATAGCAACATCGAAGAAATTGAAGAAACAAATGATGCACCAGACAAGGATTTCGACACCGAGGAAGAAAACAAGAAGGAAAAAGAAGAAGAGGACGAGAAAGAAGAGGAAGAAGAAGACATTATCAATA
This sequence comes from Lasius platythorax, assembly GCA_963971435.1. NCBI lineage: Eukaryota > Metazoa > Arthropoda > Insecta > Hymenoptera > Formicidae > Lasius > Lasius platythorax. The sequence goes on along the minus strand of OZ020547.1, from coordinate 1,978,978 downwards.
AAAACTTGAAATCAAGAAAAATAAAACCTACAATTATCGAAAATAAACTAATTAAAAGCAATATTATAGATTCTCGTGAATTATTGTTTTTACGAAAAGACAACGTAGCATATTTCGTCGATATTCAGGGAAAACCTTTAGATTCCGGTTCACAGAAACTTTTCGAACGAAACGAACTTCCGAACTTGGGATCTCTCGTCTTAGGTAAAGCTAAAGCCATAAAATATAAAAACCATTATCACGTGGCCTTACCCATCAGTGAAGAAGAACGGGAAGGTCCCACAGTAACTCTCAACCATATCGTTAAAACTATAAAAGATTTACGACGCATAACTGAAGACCTGAAACTAGAAACATTAAGCATCGCGAAAACCGAAATCATTAATAATGTTCCCTGGAATAATATCAAATCACAGCTGCAACGAATATTTATTAATGCCGCTACTAAATTAATCATTTGCAATGGACAAATTAAATATTCACCAAAAGACTTACGCCCTGTTATAATCGGTGAAATGCATTGTTTACCAACAGGAGGACATCGAGGAGTAACAAAAACATATAACAGAATAAGACATAATTATTACTGGGAAAATTTAAAATCAGATGTTCAAAAACATATACAACAATGCTTACAGTGTCAATTAAAAAAACTTGTTCGAGTTAAAACAAAACAACCTATGATAATCACAGATACACCTAAATCTTCTTTTGATAAGGTAGCCATGGATATCGTAGGCCCGTTACCTAAAACTGAGAGAAGCAACGAGTACATTTTAACATTACAAGATCAATTAACTAAATTCTGCATGGGAATACCGTTACCAGATCAAACCTCCGAAACCATCGCAGAAGCTTTCGTGGACCGCTTTATCTGCGTGCTCGGAGCACCGAAAGCAATATTAACAGATCAATGAAGAAATTTCATTAGTGACTTAATGAAGAAGGTCTCTAAATTATTTAAAATTCGAAAATTCCGCACAACAGCTTTTCACCCTCAATCAAACGGATCATTAGAAAGATCAAATCACGCATTAGGCGAATATCTAAAACAATACGCAAACGAACAAAAACAGTGGGATAGATGGATCGGTCTCGCTATGTTTAATTACAACACCAGTGTACATGAAGCTACTAAACATACTCCTTACGAACTAGTTTTTGGAAAAATAGCACGAGTTCCATCGAATGAGCTCCTTCCCCCCGAAGATAAATTAGCAAGTTACGAAGAATATCTAATAAATCTTGTTACTCAATTTCACACAATTCAAAATAACGCACGCAAAAATATAGGTCCGAAAAGTCTACTCTCCCTGAAAAATATTCTTCAAACTTCGCCCGTTTAATTTATTTGCTAGTATTGGTCGAGTAGTATGAATGTCTCTATGTGAATTTATTTGACTAGCGGTTAAAAAATTATTAATTAGTTAATTTAATTCGCTCCTGGACCTAATTATGGAGCTAACACACAATATTAGAATTTACATCTTTCACCATTGAGAGCCGGTAAAACGTTCTCAAATTATTGTTTACTAACATCTATTAAAAAGGCAAGATAAAAGTATAGGATCGAAAGGGTCTGAATAGCTTAGATGGTTAAAGCAGTCGCCCGGCAAGCGAAAGACGCAGGTTCGATTCCTGCTTCAGCGACTTTTCGGACCTATATTTTTCTCGCCTATTTATTCACGGGATTGTTGGAGGATGATCAAGGGAATCTTGTAATCTCAAACCAAGAGATACGTCTCCCTGAAAAATATTCTTCAAACTTCGCCCGTTTAATTTATTTGCTAGTATTGGTCGAGTAGTATGAATGTCTCTATGTGAATTATAATATATGTATATGCTGTGACGTTGCCGTCCCGCGAGCGCGTCCACCGAGTTCCTCCCTAAGCGCGAAGCGCGGACCGAAGGGCCGCGTCAGGCGCAACCTAACGAGAACCGTGTCGCAGCCTCCAGAGAGGCGTCTGTTACCGTTGATTCCTTTCGAGCGTTATAGAATTTTATTTTATTTTTTTGGTACGAGCGAATGAGTACGGAGGCAATCAAGGCAGAGGAGAAACGGAAGGCCCGGCTAACGGAGAAATTATACGGGGATCGCGGGCGAAAAGCGAGCGCGAAGGAGAGCGGAGAACACGGAGCAGGAACCGAAAGTGAGCACCGGAAGCACCCGTGGCATCCGGCCGGAGAGAAATCAGCTGGGGAACCTTTGCGCCGGCTCTGTCCAACGGGCCTTAGCCGAATAATAATCGGAATACCGCGGGTACCCGCGCCCCCGACACGGTCTTGAGCGTGTCGCATACCGACGTTGTCGCGTGTCGCATACCGACGTTGTCGCGTGCCGCCGCGCGATTGGCCGCGATAACACGCACCCCGCGTGCGCAACCTTGAGGAAGGCCCAGAGCCATCGATCCTGGATCGCAAGAATCCGGGAATCAGCCTGTCGCGACCCGTGCTGACGAGAGGAGCTCGGACCGCCGCTGTCGTTTTCGTTCTGATTGCCGTTTCGAGAAGGACGAGCCGTTGCCGTCCTATCAAACCTGAGTGAGCCAAGGTGCCGATGAGGTTGTCCTCCGTATTTCACGCCACGTGCGATCGCGCCCGGGATCGCTGCACTCTGTCGACGTCGCCGCAATTTCTTTTGTGTAATTTAGTGCGTGGGCTATGCCCGATAATTAATAGATTTCTTTTGGCGACGCAACGGCGCCGGCAAGTGACCTCGATCCCCGGAGCCCTCAAAGCACAGGCCTTGTGTATGATAGTTAATTTCTTTTGATCACGCTATTGTATTAAAGTCTTGTCGTCTCTCTGGAGATTCGCGTCGCGGATCTGTCGTCGTGGGTAGCTTATGCGTCGTTACTGAGTGTCGAATGTGTGTCGTACGAGTGGGAGAGTGATCGATTGTCGCGTGAGATAGGCAAATACCTGCGTTAGCGAGTAGAATGCGAGTGTGAATGAGAAAATTGTGCCGCGTTTCCTAGCCGCCTTTGACGGCGGATCGAATTCGAGATTGTTCGCGTCTGTATGGAAACTTTCTAAGCGGTCGGCGAGGCCGAAAGATTGTAAATCGTTGTAATTTACTGTCGGGAAATGTCCGACGTATTTCGTCGTTGTAAGAATTTCGGACGCCGGAACAAACACCCAGTCTCGTAAGCAAATCGCTACCGTCGAACGAGGCGAGCGTTCATTATTACGGGTGGTTATTTTGATGTCTTGCGAATCTTGTTCTTATCAATTACTATGTTAACCTTTACTTCACTTATCTTTAGTCGGGTTTAACATCTTCCAATATTATTCATTCTGTTCGCCGATTTTCTGATCCGAGATTGTCGTATCTTTAATATTCCATAGTTCTTTATTATTACTTTTCTGTGCCGCTTTCCTCACCATTATTTATCGGTCCATTATCACTCTGAAACTGTTTATTCTCAATTATCTCTGATTCTTCTCTTTTATTATTATCGCCTTTAATTGACTCTTCTTATTTTCATCTTTTATTATACCCCTCTTTCATTGAATTATTACGCTACTCGATTGTAATAAACCCGCTTTATTTATATTATTTATTTGCTTTTTTCTTTGTGCGTCCGTTACTGTCTGTATTGTCCGTCCGTTTTTAGTGCCTACTGTATCTGTCGCCTCTTGCCTAATTTTGCGCGTTCCGTCAACCAACACCCTGCCCCTCTGCCGTTAGGCGAGCTAGCCCGCCCGTGACGAACACCGGTAATTAACGTTCGCGTAATTTAGCGCGATATCGCGAATTGACGCGTGAGAGACCGCGTCTGGCGCCCAATCTTCGGTTTTCGCGCTATACCTTAGGTTCTCGTCACGGCACGCGTGGAACTCCTACCAACCCGTTCCTTTGCGGCGCGTTATCATTTCCCTTGATCCTTTCGCCCTTTTTGTCGGCGACTTTCCCGTTCGACTCTCGCGTTCAACGAGGAAACTCCCCGTCGTTGGCGCAAGAGAAGATCCGCGCGACGGCGAGAGCGGGATGGCAATTAAGCCCGTTCACAACGGGAATATAAAGTCGTTGCAATGCATTATGTGAGACAGTACATATAAATGTAAACTTTCAAGAATGATTATTAAAAATGTAATTATTATATTGATACAGGAAGCATATCAGTTCAGGTGGTAATGACCGTGAGGTTCGGTGCTCCCTTGACGGCTGCAAGGCTGTGTGGAGAGAACTTGCGGCGAGTCTACTGACTGCCAAAAAGTCGACGATTCGTAATCCTTGGTGCCATCGACTCTAGGCGGTGAACCGCGACTAATGCCGATGCCCGGCGCGCGCCGTCTTATATGCCGCGCTCAGCGGCTTTTGTCCGCGGAAAAGTATTCCGCTGCTGCGCCGTGTAGCGGCGCGGTTCCGAACCGCTGCCGCTCAGCGAGAGCGCTTGCAGGAAAGCTTTGCTTCCCCGGTTGCGCGCGTGTAGGCGCTTTGTGGCGCCATTTAGGCCGCCACAATACAGGATTATTTCTCTGAAAAATAGAGTATTCATATGTACACTGCAATATAATTGTAAAGATGATAAATCGGTTTAGAACAAAATATTATCAGATTTTTCTTTTGTAATATATAATGTATAACATACTGCATTTGGATATGACATGCTAAAGCACTGTCTTCACTGAATTCACTAACTGAATAGCAATACAAATATTTACTCAATCTTCTAACACGTCAACAATACAAAATCATTATTGCTTCAACAGATGCTGCAAGTTAATGAGTGAGCGTTGATCATTCCATTACAGATCACAAGATTCTATTAGCGGAGACTATAATATTGAACTCTCGCTTAAAAGAATTCAGTGTTTTGTAAGTTGATTTGCTTTTTATTCCTGTATACAGGAATGTACAAGTGGATTCTTGCTTTTTTAAATAGTAACTCCATAGAATATGTTGTCTTGTTGACGGAGTTAGTCAGCAAAATATATTTTAGTGTAGAATACAATACTTCATATATTGAAATATTTTCACAGAACAAGTTCCAGCACTTGTATACAGAATTAATTCTTGCTAAAAAAAACAATAAATAAACAAAATATTGAAAAATGTTTTATGCAGTTTAAATATGACTTCAATATCGTTGTGCGTCTGTGATGCAATACTATAGGCAATAAAGTATTAATACACAAATTTCCTAAATTCTCTCGCATTATATTGAAAATAAACATAATCCCTTATCGGTATGTTGTTAAGGTAATGTGCCTATCTAAAATTTTCACATTACTCACAATAAGTATATATCCAGACAATCTTGCATAATTGCAGAATGCATATGCATAAGAAAATTCACCAATTTCGCATCTAATGTATGTACGTGAAGTTAGCACCGCCATTTTGTAAAAAATAAAAAATAAAAAATTGTGCTGTGTTGTGCTACATTGTGCCGCAAAAATGAATCACATATCTAAAAAAAACAAAGCGTTAGATTATGTGTGAAAATGCGGCAGATTCTCTCCCGATTGGGAGACGGCGCGCGGACAGGTGAATGATTCAACTCGGCACTGTGGTTTAGACAACACCGGCTTTATTCGCGACAGCGTTAATAACAATTTTTGTACAGAGTGGTAACGAGCCACGTGTGAGCACGATAATGTCGAGAATGTTCCTTGCGAACGACAGCGAGTGAACAGGCCGCACATAAATGACACGACACCTTGATGAACTCAACTAATCACAATAAGTAGCGGAGCACAGCGTGTAACTCCGTATGAGCAGATCTCGCAAATGTTCAGTTTCGGTCGAGGGTCGAGTTGAGCCTCGCCGGAGCTACGCCGTTTCGCACTGGTTGTTAACCGGCACCGAAGAGAATTACTGATTCTCGCGCGTTGCTGAATTGTCTTGATGTTAACGACGGCGACAACGATGCGATTACAATGCTCGTCACGTTTAGCGAAGCCCGGTAACTATTGATTGAGATTTTACCGAATGGCGACTTGTCGAGATGTTCTCGCGCTCACACGTGCTTTTTGCGGCAGTACAAGACTCTAGAATAATGCGAACGCTCGTCACGGGGAAGAAGGCGGAAGTCCGCGCTCGCGAATTCTTATCGGCCAATGATTGATTGCCAGCGCGATCAATCGACCGCGATATTGGCTAATCGGCAGAATCATGCGCGAAATACGAGGCTGACGATATCCGGCGCGGGGCGGAGCGCTCGCGGTTCGGAATACCGAGCAAGGGTGGCGCCAGGATTATCGAATTGATCCTGGATCCGCGACAGCTAAATAGCGGCGCGGAATCACGCACGAAACACGTGATTTACAGGCGCCCCTTTATGTAATTCGAACAAGACGGAACAGATTACAAAAATCATTTTTTTGCCACCACCGCCATTTTGTTTTAGCGACAAAATAAAATTTGTGCTGGATAGAGCTTTAGCTACTGTACATTGTGCCGCAAACATCACAACCGTATTTCCTCCCGTTTCAGAAAAAAAATTAAAATGTTAATTTTTCAGATGTAAAACTTTATAGTCTTATAACTTTCAAACCGTAATAGATAATCAAATTTCTCAACTTGTTCTAAGTTGTGCTAGTCAAGACGTATAAAAACCGTACAAGAGAAGTCCCGCTGCCCTCTAGGGTTAGCCAAAAATTATTCAAAAAGGGTGGGGGTGAAAGAAAAATTTAACTTTTTCGAATTTTCTCCACTTGTGCCAGATTGTGCTAGTCGAGCACAACTTTTTCTAATGGCAAAATGACGTCAGACAATCAGAATTCGCAGTACAGCCACAATTATAACATCGATTTTTCAAATGCAAAACTTCATAGCCTTATAACTTTCAAACCGTAATAGATAATCAAATTGCTCAACTTTTGCTGAGTTGTGCTAGTCAAGACGAATAAAAACTGTACAATAGAAGTCCCGCTACCCTCGAGGGTTAGCCACAGATCATTCGAAAAGGGTGGGGATGAAAGAAAAATTTAACTTTTTCGAATTTTCTACACTTGTGCCAGATTGTGCTAGTCGAGCACAACAACTGTTTCTAATGGCAAAATGACATCACACACATCTATTTAGTTCTCTAATCAATTTTTTATTTCATTTTTTTACTTTACTAATTTGTACAGAGACATGTGCTCTGTCTCGCGGTCCTGCCGACTCTGCAACGGATACATGCAAGTCTGATCAAATCTCCATCTTATTTTGCTATTAATGTAAGTAAATGTAACAAAACTAAACGAAATTAAATAGATATAATGTAATGAAATTAATGTAAACATATCGCACTGCGTGGTTTAGCCATAACTAATAAGCCTATAGAAACTAAAAAATTAACTTATTTTTTTTAACATGTGAGTTACTTGGTTACTCTCATCGGCGGTTAATCTATTTATTTAAATCCTATAAATACATAGATTTTAAAACTAAGAAGTATATGTGTAACATATTTTATGTTTAACTTACGAGGTTTAACTTATGTTTTACTTAATTATTTATAGAAGATATTTTTTTAAATTTTTATGTATATATTTCATTTATGTATATATATTTTTTTTACTTTTTTAATATTTTTGGCTCGACAGAGCGGATCAATGTATGATATTTATATGCACTAAAAATAAAAAATCGAAATTGTGTGTTTGAAACGTAAAGTCTCCTTTTAAAATGTTATATTTGTTAAATACATATATATAGTTTAAGAATATTGAAATGTTCTTTTAATTATGATTTCGCGATAGAGTGTAAATGCATACGTGGCCTTTGACCAATGTTTGTTCATCAACAACTCCTGATTTACCTTTACGCGAATTGTCATCGTAATAAAGCCATTTTCTGCCTGTTTTAGTATAAGCGATGTAATGACCTACAGACGCTACATCATTACTACCTTCATATGCAATTACACCAGATAAGATGTATCTGTTGTCGCAAGTTACACATAGTTCTACGGGATATTCGGACAACATTGTCGATCTTTGATCACCATATTCAGTTTCCATAATTAAATGCGGCCCGTACATGATGTTTGATTGCTGAGGCTTTCCGCAACATATTCGGTGCATGTTAAGTCCTTCATTTAATGCTTCCTGTAGAAATCGCATTCCTTTTTCGCGTATTATCGTGTAATTGATATTAATGTATAGAACATTTCTACGTATTATTACACGATTGCATGTGTCACACGTATTCATTTCAGTAAAACTTGGAACATCTTCGAGCAACCAAGTTGTGAGATTAGCTATATTAGAGATAGCGCTTACTTTTATTATAGAATTTTGTCTAATATCCGGCTTTAATTGATTGAGATTGCACAATATTTTAGCGCGTTCTCTAAAGAAATGTGCACTTAATCCCTCTTTTACGAACACTTTAGCGCATGATATAAATTTTGAGGATGTTTCTAATAATGCATTATTGTATGCTTCGTTATTCACCAGGCTTATAAATAATATTTGACATAAACTGTCAAAACCACAAGTATTTGTTACTATTAGTGTAACTTTTCCATTTTTGACATTTTTGCAGTAATTTGCATTCGGTATTGCAGGCAACGTTACGTGTTTATCGCTAATTGCGTCTAAATTGGGGCATGCATCAGCATAGCAACAAACAACCTGTTTCTTTATGTTTTTGTTACGCCAATTTTGTTCGGCTTGTAGTTCCGTTAATTTTGTTGAATCGTTATCTATAGAACCATTATCATAATCGGGAATATCAATGGATGCAAGTAAGTTATTATTTTTGTTAATTTCACTTTTGTTATCTACGTTTATAGAATCCTTTTCTAACTTTCCCGCCATTGCCAATTTTATTGTACCTGATAAACAAGAAATATGTTTACTAACAAACTTATCGGCTCTCATAGGAAGAGACACATCTCTTAACGTACGGTTTTTTAAATCATTAAATTCTGATTCCACCGCCGCCGACGTCACATTTATAGAGCCATAACCAAATATTCCACGCATAATTTCGCTAAACAACGGAAAGTACTTTAATAAAACTTTAAACTTTTTCGCAAAATCTATGCAATAAAATCCATTAATATTGTAGGTTTCTTCCAATCTACTTGTTTGAGAGACACAATTATTATTATACATTGAATCAACCCAACGATGTATATTTGTTTCGGCTGCATCTACATCGTTTAATACATCTTGATTGTTTTTATATTCGGCAAATATTGGCAGATTTTTATCATTTATTGATAATGCATCTGTATCGCCTTGTATAAGTAATGTTAAATTGTTTCGTGCTCTCTCCGTCAAACTGTTAGACTTTTGATAAGGACTTATCGCGAGAATTAAAATATTACACGCAACTTCTTTAAATTCGTGGAATGTCTTCTGCTTTCTTAAAACTGCCATTGCACGCATAAAAAATGATTTTACTATAGATAGTTTACTAGAAAAACAGTTCCACCTAGCAATCATATTCATAAAATGACACAAATCTAATCGTAAAAGGCAGGGCGGTATAGGTAACTTTGCACCAGTTAATAAAGCGAAACATGTAGATAAATAATCGTGTAATGTAATAGATGTCGCAAATGCTCTTGCAACAGCTCCGAGCAAGGCTTTGTCAAAGTCAGTAACTACTTCTTTAGGAGAAGGAAATGTCGAGTTTTGCATAGCACCGGTCCATAAAAATTCTTGCAACCAAAATACTATTGTATTTGTATTTTGTGATGCGGAAATCATTTGAAAAATGGGAGCTGTGTTTTCAGAAATTTGTGCAACTGCTTGATATAAGTATATGTGTGAATACAATTCGCTATTTGGTACTTTAATTTTTTTTATTAAAGATCCAGTGGCATCAATATATAATGTCATGTAATATTTTTCATATACAGCAAATTGTTCTCGAGTCCAATAATGCACGACTAACGGATCCAATCCAATAAATTTAATCGCGTCTTCGTACCGTGAACTATATTTCATTAATAAAAGACTTTCAAACATATTAAAAGATGTTACACCCAATAATTTGTCTTGCCGTTCTTGCTTGGCTTTGCGAAGTACGTCACTCGTGTATAAATGTGCAGGCTCGTCATTTCCAACATCCATTAAAATATCAGCTTGTTTTCTTCTCCACATACAAGGTAGTGTCTTACCCTCTACTAATTTATAGGCAACTTGTTTACGATCAAGACCTTTTAATTGTCGTCTTTATTATGTTTTACACTTGAATCGTAATCATGTATTGTACATTCCATTTTTATATCATCTTTTTTCTGTGGTGCGTTTACAATTTGTCCAATAAAATCGCATTTACAGTCAACACATTTGCCGGTAATAGTTAAAAAAAATCCCAGTTTGTGATATTTTCGCACACTTGAAAGTTAGTGCGCACGGCAATTTTGTTTCATTATACAATCGCTCGTAAAGTATGCTTGTCCATGCGTGGCGCCGTAATACACGTATATTACGTTTACCACGATTTTTAAAATCATATTTTACGTTTTCGTCAGAAATTTGCGGCCATATATCTGTAACGTTAATCGAAAAAGAAATCGTACGACTATTATTTAATGTATCAACCATTGTATCCGTGATGCTTGAATCATTTTCTTCTACTTTGATATTACGTATTAAAAGTAAATTTTTATAAACATTGTAACGATTTAACTTTAAAATAGTATAAATATATTTCGGACTTATTGAATAATCCAATGCAGCCGAAAGTTGTTTATATAAATTAGAACTCGGAGGTTCAATGCGACCATCGTTTCCTATTACATCTTTAAAATCTTCCGACTGTAATAACGGCATCAGCTTTAAAATAAACGCCATTGCAAGAAACTTGTTCGTGTAGCGCTCAAGCTTTCTACCGAGATATGAGCAGAGCTAGAGATACCAGAATGCAGATGCAACAGCCAGCAGCACGCTTATAGAGGTCCACATATCCCCTCCACACTCCACAGCCAACAGCACGCTTATAGCATGTAGTTGTTTTAATAGTTGTTTGTAATAGTTGTTTGTAATAGTTGTTTTAATTTCCTACAAAAATTAAAAATTTTTAATTAAAAAAACTTGGCGCTGCTAAATTTCAAAGTATATATTAAACCAACAAATAAATTTAATTTAGATCTAAATTTAATTTAGATCTAAATTTAATTTAGATCTAAATTTAATTTAGAACTATATTTAATTTAATTACATCAATAACTGCAAAGTAAATATATTAAAGAATACGTTAATTTAAGCATATTATTTAGTTTAGCAACGCCAAGTTTTTTTAATTAAAAATTTTTAATTTTTATAGGAAATTAAAACAACTATTTTGTACAACTTTTTTTGGTTAAAATATTTTTAAAAGTTTTTATTTTCAGTTGGTGCTATTGTTTGATATCACATTATTTTTGTAGAATATATTTTACAATTAAAATAATTTGTAGAACAGTTTTTAACGGTTTAGAAAACACTATTTTGTGCAGATAAAGATTAGAATTTTGTAGATTAAAATAACACTATCACATAACTACATAACAGTTTTTCACAATTGGCGCGTGTACTTGGCGCCTTCTTTTTACCTTTTTTTAAAAAGGTAAGTTTTTAGGTGTACTAGAACAACACAAAGCGCGCGCTTCGTGCGCGCCATTTATTCTTTTTCATTATACATTTTTAATGATATACACTTACTGACAAAAGTTAAGAAACAAAATAATCATTTGGTAACTACTGTATGTTCTTTATTTTCTGAGATACATAGGTTGGAAGCAAAAATAGCATAAAGAGATAACATTTCATACATCAACATACTACAAGTTTTTTTTTCGATTATACTTGTATAAAGACTACAATTAATATTGAGTCGAAGAAACGAAATAAAACTTTGTGACAAAAATTAGGAAACATAGTTTACTTACCCACTCGGTATGTAATATTTCTGAAACATTGCTGCAATATTCCATTTGAAATATTACGCCTTTCAGCAATATTACAGAAATATTTCACGACCGTTTCTGCAACATTTCTGCAATGTTTCAATGTCCGCAATCATTTCAAATGCAACCTTGCTGAAAGATTTCAGCAATATTTCTGTAATATTACTGCAATATAATAGACATATTTTGAAATAAATATATCTCAGAAATATGTCTAATACATTAACATTGATTATATTAATAGAAGTCGCTTACCAGAGAAGTACATTATCATATAAAAATGCGTGTAAAAATACATCTTTATCTCTTAATATTAGCCGCTCTTTGCAAGCTTTATATAATTCTCATGAATAAAACTTAAATACGAGATAGATAGCACATCGCACGTCGCATAGCGGTAAACGAACGAACTAGCGACTGAATACTATTTTTTGTAATGTTTCTGAAATATTTCAGATGCAAAGTTACAATTGAAATGTTAATGAAATATTTCTGTACCATTTCCGAACATTACAATATTTCAGCAATATTACATGCCGAGTGGGTAAATAACACATGTATGCATGGTCCTGCGTTCTGGGAAACAAAAGTCGTTTCTTACGTAATTTTGCTCGCAGAATCCGAATCTGGCCGCAGAATTACTCTATCACGTCAGGTTCCCGAGATAAATGGGTTGAAATAGCCAAAAAACAGCGATTTTGGCCATATTCATCCTATTATTAATAACAAAGCAATTTTTTTTCTTAAAAATACTCAATGGCATCTTAAAGTACTGGTTTTTATCTTGAAAATGAATTTTGGTTTCCAACAGTACGATTTTTTTTTGCTGAGATATTCTATTTCGAATGTAGAGAGTTTATAGTGCATTATAGCATAGCATTTTAGGCTAATAGATCACATTTTCAATTTCTGTAACCTTTCTTGTGGTGTGTGTGTCACAATTATCCTTGTGACACACACACACACACACACACACACACACACACACACACACACACACACACACACACACACACACACACACACACACACACACACATGGCCGGCAACTTATATGTGGAGAACTCTACACTCGGATTAATTTCAGTGTGGAAATTCCACACTCGGAATTTGGCCAATTTGTTTCAAAATTATTTATGAATTGCGACGAGAGTTACCGATATGCCATGGACTGTAACATTATATGGTAGAGGTAGAGGGCGTCAGATATGCGTGTGACGAAACGTCTCTGTCGGCGCCTCATCGTTCATGCCCGAATTGGTGCCCTTTCCTCTTACATCCGTATAGTTCGTGACCAAACTGTGACCAAACTCCTTTTATGTTGCTATTATTGACCTGAGATTGCGGTTCCTTCAAGCCCCCTCCCCAACGTATTATCTCTTTGTCACCCATGGACAAGTTTGTAGTAAGAGACAGAAAGCAAGAGCCAGCTGTTTCTATAGCAGCTTCGAAGCCTAGCTGTTCAAGCAGTAAGATAGTCGGTAGTTCGAAGTCGGGGTTAGAAATCACGGAAGGAACAAGTTATAACGACACTCAACAAAACCCAGACAAAGAATATTTTGCGTCTAAAAAAGCATTAAACAAGTATGTTCGTTTCGAGTAAAATAATTTTTTGTATAAATATATTTAAATAGTTGATAAGTTTGGTACTTACTTTAAAATATAACATTTATATAGTATTAAAATATTACAAAAAAATAATTCCGAAATCTTATTTAAATACATTTATAAAATTGCCTTACAATTTTATAAATGTATTTAAATAAGATTTCGGAATTATTTTTTTGTAATATTTTAATACTATATGAATGTTATATTTTAAAGTAAGTACCAAACTTATCAACTATTTAAATATATTTATACAAAAAATAATATTATTTTAATAATTAATAAATTGAATATTGAATAAAAATAAAATATCCAAAGCAGAGATGCGATGTTTCCTACCGGGCTCCCGGCTCCCGAGTCCCACACAAGCGAGAAGCGCGTACATGTGCTGCGCAAAGTGTTTTGCGAAACACATGTATGCGCTTTTCGCCTGTGTGGGGCTCGGAAGCCGGGAGCCTGGTAAGAAACATCGCATTACTGATTCAAAGTTTATCATAAATTTCATAAGCCTGTTAATAAGATTCTTCATAATAAAATGTACAAAAGTATTTAGAAAAAACGTAAACAGTATATTGTTGTTTTTAGGTTAAAAAAACCATTATCTTTTGCAAGATGGCAAGAGCTACACAAATGGCTAGAATTTAATTCAGCGGGTAAAGCAATCTGTAAAGTATGCTCAGAAGCAGTGAGCAAAAATATATCATCAAGTTTAGATAGCCGTGCTATACGCTCAGTGGAATCATTTGTCACGAATGGCTTTAATTGTTGGAAGAATGCGCTAGATCGCTTTAATAAGTATGAAACAAGCAATTTTCACAGAAAGTCATTCTTAGAATTACAAAACTTACAAGATAAGTCTATTGTTGAGTATATTTCTCATGCAAAAACTAAAGAAATGGCTGATTCTCGAGTCGCATTGCTAAAGATATTTAGCACTGTGAGTCTTTTAGCACAACAAGGTATAGCTCTCCGAGGAAGCAATAATGACGAATATTCAAATCTTATCAAATTTTTGAAAATGAGAGCTGAGGACATCCCAGAATTGAGGTGGTGGCTAAGTAAGCCAGCAGGTAGTTATAAGTGGCTGCATCACGATTACGTGAATGAAATATTGGAGATGATGGCACATGCAGTCATAAACGTATATATAACAGAAATAAAATCCGCGCAATATTATGCTATCATCGTGGATGAAACATCGGATATATCCAGATTGGAACAAGTTTCCATTAACTTTCGAATTACATTGCCGGATTTTACTATAAAAGAAATAATATAAAAGAAATTCTTAGATTTTTATGAAACCAGTAACACAAAATCGGAAATGCTTCTAAATATCATAAGAGATGTCTTATTACGATATGGGTTAGATGTTACGAAATTAAGAGGGCAATGTTTTGACGGCGCCGCAAACATGAGCAGAAAATGTTCTGATGTACAAACGCTACTTCAGAAATTGGAATCAAGAGCCCTTTTTGTTCATTGTACGGCGCATACGTTAAATCTGGTCGCTCAAGATGCTATGAAGAACATAGAAATGATTAACAACTTTCTTGGAGTAGCCAAAGATATGATAACCTTTATTCGCGATTCTCCAAAACGAATTGCAATATTTAAAGATTTACAGGCGACATGGGAGGAAAATTTACCGACTCTATCGCCGTTTTGTCCAACAAGGCAATACTCAATTAATTATATTTATAATATTTAATAAAATAAGTAAAAAAACTAAATTACGCACAAAATAATCTAAGTTATGGTTGTTGATTTAAGAATCTTAGCATCTTTTAATTGTAAATATTTTTACATTTTAATTAATCACATTGAACAAAACTTATTTCTTTTATTTCCAAACTCTTTGTCAATATTGCTAGATTTTTGAAATTAATTAAATATTTAATTATTAATTAATTAACGAAATAAATTTATCACCAGACTAATAATTTACCATTTTTTTCTCGTATAATTTTCTCTTAAATTCTAGAGCTGAAATATAATTAAAATTCACCAAATTTAATTGAAAAAGCTCTTCGAGTAGATCTCTCACGATCTTCGCCTATCTACACCCATGGTCGAAGTATTTCTTACTGCATTTCGGCTCTCGAATTTTAAAAAAATTGACGTGTAAAAATAGGAATTATAAAACTGTGCCAATAAATTAATTTAATTAATTATTTATTATATAAATAACAATTTCCAAATTTAATGCTTAATAAGTAATTATTACTTGGAGGAGGAAAGATGGCCGGCGGAGTAAGGTGACGTGATTCTGCCACAGTGATAGTGTGTGGAGTGTTTGACAGGATGGGAAGAGGGTGAGAGGTCGGTGGGTGGTGGAGTCAATGGAGGAAGAGGAAACGAGGCGGAGGGAATGGAGGAGAGGAGGGGGATGAAGCAGAAGAGGAGTTGTGGGTGGAAGGAAAATTCGGCTGGCATGATTCAGGAGATTTTGGAGCAGGAAAAGGGAGAGATGGTGGCGACAGAGGAAGGATTGGCGGCCGGAGTGTGGAAGCGAGAAGAGTGGTCGATAAAGAGGAGAGGGGTAGAAGAAGACCGTATGTACCGGCAGGTAGCAGGAAGGAGGTTTTGAGGCAACAGGTGGTGGCGACACTGGAAGGCCGGGAGGCCACGTGCGCGGAACACGTGTTGCGACGGGTTAGAGGGATACGCAGTTGAGCGGCATACGTGCGTGGAGCTAAGGGTGATAAGTAGTGGTGCGTGGAGGTCGCAGTATAGAAAGGTTAAGAGAGAGAAAGTGGTGAGATTGTGAATTTAGGGGCTGGGAAGAGGACTGGTTGAGCGAGCTCGGCACAAGAAAAGAAGAGGAGCAGGGGGAAAAGGAAAAGTTGGTGGAAGGGAGGGGAAGAGAAGAAAGAGGGTGGCGGTGTGGGGCAAGAGTGAAGGGGAAGAAGCAGAGGAAATCGCAAAGGAGCTGAGGTGGACGAGGAAGAAAGGACGGAGAATAATGGAGAGAGAAGAGGATGAAAATGACAAGATGCAGAGCGAGGAGGAAGAGGAGACGACGGAGGAGGAGACCGAAGACGCTGAGGAGGAGAAAGAAGAAAAGGAAAAGAAGAGAGAGGACGCTACGAGAAAAGAAGAAGGGGCAGGGGGTAAAGGAGTGGCTGGCGGAAGTGAGGGGGAGGGGAAAGAGAGCGGCGACGTATGACAGGGTCGAGGAAGGGAAGGGAAATGAGAGACAGGAGACCGGGAAGAAGGAAGTGAAAGAAGGAAGAGGGGGAGAAGTGGAGGGACACGGGAAGAAGGAAAAGGGGGTGGGAGGGTAAGAGGGAGGGGGAAGGATTCTTTCTGCTTTGTATGTTATAGAGGTCCAGGCGAGCTAAGGTGAAGGGGAAGAAGCAGAGGAAATCGCAAAGGAGCTGAGGTGGACGAGAAAGAAAGGAATGAGAATAATGGAGAGAGAAGAGGATGGAAGTGATAAGATGCAGAGCGAGGAGGAAGAGGAGACGACGGAGGATGAGACCGAAGACGCTGAGGAGGAGAAAGAAGAAAAGGAAAAGAAGAGAGAGGACGCTACGAGAAAAGAAGAAGGGGCAGGGGGTAAAGGAGTGGCTGGCGGAAGGGAGGGGGGAGGGGAAAGAGAGCGGCGACGTATGACAGGGTCGAGGAAGGGAAGGGAAATGAGAGACAGGAGGCAGGAAGAAGGAAGTGAAAGAAGGAAGAGGGGGTGAGGTGGAGGGACACGGGAAGAAGGAAAAGGGGGTGGGGGGAACGGGGAAAGGGAGAGGAAGGTGTCCTTTGCTTTTACTGTTACAGAGGCATAGAACATTGGAGTCAAGGGCAGAAAGGAGAAGAGGTCGCTAAGAAGGAGAGGATGAGGAAAGGAGAGTAAGAAGAGACGGATGGAGGAGGAAGGACAAGTCTGGTGGAGGGGACGAGTAAGGAAGGTGGAGGACGCAAAAGGGGGAAGGGAGCAAGAGGACGAGAGAGGCGGAAGGTGTGGAGGTGGAAGACAAGGGGGGAGGGGAACGGGATGTGGAAAGCGGGGGTGGGGGGTAAAAGAATGTAAGGGTCGCTCATGGCCAGGTCGCGAGGGGGAAATGTTTTATTTATTTTGTAAAGGTTCGGGAACGCTCCTTAAAAGCGCCTTCAAATCCCTGAGGGGCTGAATAAAGACAATGAATGAATGAATGAATAAGTAATTATTACTTTTTAATAGTAACAATAATAATATTATTTTTTTTTTTTTTAGATGGTGCATAAGAGTAAAATCTTTAAAAACATTCGCTGCTAACTATGAGCAAATGTTGTTATTTTTTGATGAAATATCTACAAACAAATCAGAAGTTAGCAGTAAAACTAATGGATTTTTAAAATATTTGAAAAGTTTCAAATTTTATTTTTGCCTACTAAATTCTATCCAAGCATTGAAGAAAATGGAAATTTTAAATACGCAACTACAAGAAAGTGATTTAAATTTGTACAAATCACATGAGAAAGTGAAAGCCATATTAGAGTGTTTTGTAGAAATGAGACAATCTGGTTTCGATTCTCTGTGGGAAAAAACGACAAATGGCGCAAAAAAACTAAATTTAGAAGAACCTAAATTGCCTCGCACTCGTAGAGCTCCGAAACGTTTTGAGACAGCAGATGTCCACGTATTTAAATCTGTTGAAGAATATTACCAAAAGAATTTTAATGAAATATACGATCAATTGATCTATTCATTAAAAGAAAGATTTAACTCCGAAACAATGGCATTTTTAAATATATGCGAAAATTTCATTACAGGTAAAGTCAGTGATCCGACTCCTATTGTAGAGTTTTATAAAAATGACTTTGAGGAAGAAAAATTGAAACTTCATCGTGACATGTTTCTTGACATTGTCAAACAAAGAAAAGTCGCAATAACTACTCTGAAAGATGTGAAATTTTTAAAAGAAAATTTGCCTGTAAGTGAATTGATTAGTGACTTTTCTAAATTTATTAGGATTTTGCTCACAATCCCGACAACGTCATGCACTGCTGAGCGGTCGTTTTCAACTTTGCGAAGATTAAAAACGTATTTAAGATCAACAATGTGGCAAAGCCGCTTAAATAGCATCGCAATCCTTCACGTTCATCGCGATGTAACTGAAAGCTTAGATTTGAACGAACTTGCAAATAGATTTATATGCGCAAATGCAATTCGACGATCAACGTTTGCAGATGTAAACAGCAATAATAAGTAAGATAAATTTCATTTATTGATCTAAACTGTATAAAGAGATTTGATTTGAACTTGTCTTGCACTAATACTAATATTGTCATTTCATCGGTTCGACAAATGAAGGAATAAGAATATGATTAATTAATATAATTTTATTTTATTTTCAATATAATATATATATACACTACGCACAGAAATTAGAGGAACACTTAGATTATCTTAAAAAATAGGCAAAATTCAGGCAGCTGTAATTTTGTTAAAAATGAACGAACTTTAAATCAAGAAAAAGGGTTTCAAAGCTTGAAATCTCCACTTTCGAATGATTACTACTTTTTTTAAGTTCCTATGAGTTTGGTAATTTTTACATATAGAAAACTACGAGCTGGACAAAATTGGAAATTTTCTTCTCACTTTGTAGACCTGTTACGTGCCCCAAAAAAATCTGCCGAAATTTTCGATTTGCTAATGTGAAAGCTTAAAGTTTTCCCTACAAAATCGTTTTTTAAAAATGTTTCTAAGTTTTTTTGTTACTGAGTTATCGCGAATTAAATAAAAAATGAGCATGTTGGCTTTGATTGATCATAACTCCGTTAAAAATAATCGCACCTCAATTCAAGAAACAGATTCTTAAAGCTGAAACTTTGCTCTATCGAATGGTATAATTGCCAAATTTTTTTAAAGAACATGTAGACATGATACAAATGGATGAAAATAACGTAAAAATTTGCAATTTTTCCCTTTTTCATGTATGTATGTATGTATGTATGTATGTATTTGTTCCGTCCCCTTGGGGTTTCGGCTTCCAGTTACCGTACACCTTTAATACAGCTTAAATCTACTTACAAGTTACCTTATCCTAGATTAAAACTATCTTACTCGCTATCTTAAAACTACCTTAAAACTACTTATTTCTAACTTAAAAATAAAATCGCAAGAGAGAGAGAGAGTGACCGCTCTTATGCCCTACGGCTTCCAGTTCCACCACGCATTCCACTCACTCCACATTCAACCTCATCCGTTTCACACCTTCCCCTCCCCTCCTCCACATTCCGTCTTCCTTCCTTCTCCTCCTCCACCCCTCTTTCCTTCTCCAGACCTCTCATCCACCACTCTCCCTCCCCCTCCTGTCCCAGAATCTCCCTCATTCTTTCCCACCAGCATCCTCCCTCTTCTCTATCTCTGCATTCCTCCAGCACATGTTCCCATGATTCTACTCCCCCCCCGCAGACTCTGCATAACTTCTTTTCCTCCACTTCCCAATATCTCGCATCCCTCATTTCGTTTCCTAACCTAAACCTGGCTACCCTCCTCCATCTACTTTCCCCCCAACCCTTCTTTAGGTACTTCGGCACCCCTTCTCCCTTAATCTCCCCATACCACCTGTTATACCTCGATTCCCTAATCCTTTCCCATCTGTCCTCCTTCTGTAACTCTCTATCCTTCTGTTCTAAACCTTCATAAATTCCCTCCCCTCTTTCCCTTCTCTCTTCCAACTCCTCTGCCATCCCACCCTTAATCTCGAAGAATTTCCTCCTCTCTTCCTCCCAGCCTTTTAACTCCCTTCCCTCTCTCACCCTCCTTTTAATCTCCCAGAAACACTTTCTCGCCCATATTCCTCCTTTTCCTTCCTCTAATTTCTTCTCAAAACCCACCGCTCTCTTCCCTGCCGCCAAACGGAATTTATCCTTCCCTATCTCTTCCCTTACCATATACCCCGGCGTACACCAATCCACCCCCAGCGTCCATTTAATCCACCTCTCCTGCATCGCTTCCATTTCCCTCCGTTCTAACCACCCCCATATCTCTGCACCATATTCCATCACTGTTCCTACTAACCTTTCACATAACCATATCCTTCTTTCCCAGTTCTCCGCAAACCTCCTCTTCCCTATTCCCCATACCTGCCTTATTACCGCACCTGCCTTCCTAACTCTCTCCTTAACGTGTGCCTCCTGCCCTCCATTCCGTTGCAACTTGTATCCTAAATACGTGAACTCCTTCACCTCTTCCACCTTTTTCCCTTTCCACCACCAAACCATCTTCTTCAACCTTCCCCCCCCTCTCCTAAACCTCATCACCTTAGTCTTCTCCACGTTAACCTCCAGCCTTTTCTCCTCTAGATATCCCTCCAACTTCCCCATCATATGTACCATCCCTTCTTCATCTTCCGCTAGGAGCACCATATCGTCTGCATATGCTAGGCAATACACCTTCTCCTCCCCTAACTTTATCCCCCCCCATCCTCCCCTTCTCAGGACCTCCTCCACATCTGCTATCAAAAGATTAAACAGATGTGGGCTCATCGGACACCCCTGTCTCACACCTCTTGCCGTCCAAAAACTCTCCCCCATTTCCTCCCCTACTCTCACCCTACTCCTTGTCTCTCTATATACTTCCTCGATCCTGCACCTTAACCCTTCCCTTACTCCCCTTTCCCTCATCGCCTTTCCCAGCATCTCTCTGTCCACTGAGTCAAACGCAGCCTTCAGGTCCACAAAAGTCGCCACCACCAGCCCCCCTCTCCTTCCTAATTGCCTATTCACCAAAAAGTTTAACACATACACATTATCCATAACCCCCATCCCTTTCTTAAACCCCGTCTGGCCCGGTGGAAGCATTGTCTTCTCCTCCATCTCCTCTTTTAACCTCTCCGTCAGGACTCCCACGTACACCTTATATAGAGTTGGCATCAGCGTCACCCCCCTGTATTCCTCCACTCTCTCTCCCCCTCCCTTTTTCACCAGCGGAACAATCACCCCATCCTTCCACTGCTCCGGCCACCCTTCCCCCCTCCATACTCTATTGCAGAATCTCCATGCCCACTCCTCTATCCTTTCCCCTCCAAGTTTCCACACCTCATTTGGGACCCCATCCGCTCCTGACGCCTTTCCTTTCTTTAACCTTTCTATTACCCTCTTTAGTTCTCCCCTATCTATTTCACCCTCCTCTTCCCCCAAAATCCTCTTCACCCCTCCTCTTACTACCTTACCCTCCACCCCCCCTAGCAACCTCATGAAGTGCCCCTTCCATTCTTCCATCTTTATCATTTCATTTATCCCTTTCCAGCATTTCCTCTCTCTGTTCACTATCTGCCATACCTCTCCCTCTGTTCTTGCCTCCTGTGCCTCCCTCAACCACCTTCCATTTTCCTCCTCTTTTTTCCTCTTACACAGCAGCTTATATTCACCCCTTAATTTCCTGTATTCTTCTCCACTCCCTCCCTCCTTTCTCCATTTCCTTAGCACCTTCCACACCTCCTTCCTTTTGTCCCCGCATTCCTCATCCCACCATCCTCTCCTTCTTGCCTCTGTACTTTCTTTTTCTCCTTCTTTTAACTCCTCACCAATTTGTTTTATCTTTAGTCCTAGCTCCTCATTTATTTCCCTATCTTCCCCTCCATCCCAGCCTTCAGTCTCCCTGATTCTTTCTCCTCCCCTCTGCGTCCATTTTCCCCTTCCCCGTTTTCCCTTCCTCACACCTGATTTCCTCCACCCCATGCCCTTCCTTCTTATCCATATCACCAAAGGATGGTGATCCGACTCTACAGAATCACCTACCTCCATCCTCACCACCCTTTCCCTCACCCTTTCCTCTCCTATTATATAATCAATAACCGATTCCCCTCTCCCCCCCGTGTACGTAAACTCCCCCTCCTTATCCCCTTCCACACTTCCGTTTAGAATCCCCCACCCCGTCCTCTCCAGCTCCTCAGTCAGCTTCTTTCCCTCACCGTTTATTTTTCCATCCTTCGACCTTCTTTTTCCAATCTCCCCCTCTTCTCCCCCCCATAACCCTACCCTCGCGTTAAAATCCCCCCCTATCATTGTCCATACGTTCTCTTCTTGCCCCTCCAACCACTCCTTCATCACTTCCAATTTACCCTCCATGTCTCCATTGATATACACCCCCACTATCCTCCAACTCTCTTCCCCCACCCTCACATTAACCACCATCACCCCTTCCTCTCTCTCTTCTATCTCCTTTACCTTTATATCCGTCAACTCTTCCCTAACCCCCACCACCATTCCTCCCATCGGCCTCCCCTTCTTACTTCTTCTTTTCGCTAATTGCTTCTCCCACCTATATCCTTTCGGAAGTCTTCCTTTCACCCTCTCCCAATTTTTTCCATCCAACCAGGTCTCTACCATTACTACCACATCCCATCCTCTTATTTCTTTCCAAGAACCTTTCTCCTTATTCTTTACCCCGGCCACATTCCAAAAACCTACTACCCACTCTCCCACTTCTCCCTCTCTCCTCTTTCTCACCTCTCTCCTTTTACTGTCCCCTGTCCCTCCCCGTTCCTTCCCCTCCCTTTTCTTTTCCTTCCACCACTTTTCTTTTTCCCTTTCCTCCCTCCTTTCTTCTCTCCTTTTTTCTTTGTTCCTTAAATCCCCTCTTCCCCCTGCCTTACGCTTTCCTCTCTTATTTCACCCTTCCAGTTCATTAATTTACCTACCTCCTCATCCCATCTCCACCAACAATCATTGATTCTTATTTTTCCATAACCTGTCCATACCCTACTGCCTTTTCTCCTCTCCTCTTCTGCAATCTCCCTTATCTTCCATCTCACTTTCCTCTCCTCCCAAGTCAAATCATCCTCAATTCTTATCTTACTACCCTTCAAACTTTTCTTTTTCTCCATTACTTCCCTCTTCTGCTCCCTACTGCCTAACTTCACCACTACCATTCCCCCCTCCTTCCCATATTTCCCTCCCACCCTTCTGACCTCCTCTATCTTTGATTTAACCCCTATCCCTTTTAGGACTTTCTCCACCCCCTCTCTTATCCCCCCCTCCTCTATTTCTAGGCTACGAATCACTATGTTGTTCCTCCTTTCCTCTCTCTCCTTTAACTCCATCTTCCTCCCTATCCCTTTCATTTTATCTACCATTTCCTCATCCATACCCTTCTCTCCTCTTCCCCCTCCCTCAACTGAACCTCCTCCCTCCTTAATCTTTCTCTCTAACTTCCCTTCCATTTCTTGTATCCTCATTTCCAGGCCTTGAATCTTTTCCTTCATCTCCCTCTTCTCCTCCTTCCATTTCTCCTCCCTTTGCCGTATCTCCTCTCTCATTTTCCCCATTTCGTCGCTAATTCTCCCCATCACCTTCTCTCCCATTACCCCGAACATTTCTTCCAGTTCCTCCCTCCCCAGGCTTCTCCCAATTTCTTGTAACCCCTCCACTTTCTTACTTCTTTTTGAACTCCAATCCTCCTCTTCTACTTCCTCCCCCTCTATCCCCCCTCTCTTTCTTTTCCAAAACTCCTCCAAACATCCCGTACTTCCCCTTCTTTCTTTACCCAACTCCTCTACCTTTTTTGGCCTTCCCACCCTCTTTTTTTCTTCATCCCCCACTATCTTTTTTCCCTCCCCCTCCATTCTTTTCCTTTCCCCCCTTTTTACTTTGCTAAAGAACTTCTATCTATTTCTCCGCTGGCTCAAAATGCTCCGTCTCACTCTAATACCTGCTACCACTTGCGCCTGCGCCTATCTCACCTCGCCTGCCTGTCGCCTATCTACTATCTTACTTATCCCCGCCTAACGCCGGCCGCTCGCGC
This sequence comes from Lasius platythorax, assembly GCA_963971435.1. Lineage (NCBI taxonomy): Eukaryota > Metazoa > Arthropoda > Insecta > Hymenoptera > Formicidae > Lasius > Lasius platythorax. The sequence goes on along the minus strand of OZ020547.1, from coordinate 1,954,795 downwards.
TCGAGCAGAACCCGCCTTTAACCTCCCACCGCCTATCTTCTAAACACTTTACCACAGGCCCAGCGCCTCGTGCTAGCCTCGCTCTCCTACCCGCCACCTAACCTACTATATCTTTTTCCCTCACGTACTACTCCACCCCTCTCTCGTATTCACCTTCCCTTCCCCTCCGCCTTCCTCTCGTATACCACAAGCGCCTCCACCCGTACCACACGCTCACAACTCACTCCTTTCTTCGCTCTTACACCAAATTCTAACACACTCTCACACACCTGTCACTCGCACACAGTCCGGAACCGGAAGCCTTTTCCCTTTTTCATTTTGACCCAAAAAACAATTGTGTAGGAGAACAAAAAAAAATTTATTCTTCACGTTTTTTTGTACTTTTAGTACCCTGCATTTAAAAAAAAATTTGCCGAATAGCTATGAGATTTTTTCATGGTGGCCACTATGGTTTTATGGAGCAAAACGTGCAAAAAATTGGGAAATTGGTTAATTTCAGTGGAAAAAGAATGGAATAAGTTCAATTAATGTTAAAAAAATTAACTTCCAATGCAATGACATTACATTGACCTTTACTAACAATAAGTGTCAGCAAGAACAAAAAAAAATTTTTAGTTTTTTTTTCACTGAAATTTAAAAAAATATCGCCGGTATTAACGTTATTCAAAGCGTACCACGAGGAGGCCGCACGGTCGGATTTACGTTACGGATTACGAATTTAGGCCGAGGGATGCGGTTGGAAGGGATAAGAAGAAGTGCGTCTTGTTAAGAGCGAACAAATGCATGCTACTCAGGCATGATCTACAATACGCGATAATGTGCAAAATTTTTATGTAGGGGATAAGCGCTATCGGTAATTCGCGGCTTTCCCGCGAGGGTTCGCGGACGTGTTCCACACGCGAACCGCGGAACGCCTCGCAAGCCGTGCCTGCATTGCCGTCCGGCAGATGCTTGTGTGATGATCGGTAGATTGCCACATTTTCAAACAATTGAGATATCCCCTACATAAAAATTTTGCACATATCGCGTATTGTAGATCAAGCCTGACCCGAGTAGAAATGTATCTAGCCAATCTTAGTTTACAACTAGTGGCTGGATCACGCAGGCTAGATATGTTACCTAGCCATTGACTAGCTCAGTATTAGCTATAATATATGAATAATTCTTCGCTATCTAGTACTTGTCTAGCCCCTGCACTGTAAATATTAGAATAGATGGCGCTGGAAACTTTGAAAAAATTAGCCAGCCGTTGTCTAGCCACTACTAGCTAAAAATTTGTTAGATTTGAAGTGAGGTTATGTGACATAACAAATTTTTAGCTAGTAGTGGCTAGACAACGGCTGGCTAATTTTTTCAAAGTTTCCAGCGCCATCTATTCCAATATTTACAGTGCAGGGGCTAGACAAGTACTAGATAGCGAAGAATTATTCATAAATTATAGCTAATACTGAGCTAGTCAATGGCTGGGTAACATATCTAGCCTGCGTGATACAACCATTATAATAGCTGTAGAATAAAATTAATATATTAGAAATGTAATTTGGGAATCATTACTATATGATTTATTGGTCAATTAATGGGATAGTTAACTTTTGTATGCTCATAGCAACATAGCCGAATAAAATTTTTTTATTGTATATTCTATTTACTTTTGGTACAGTTAATAAAATTAAAACATTGAAAAAATATATATAAAAGATACCGATTAGACACAATCACTAAACAGTCATTAGAGAAATTATTCAAGAATTACATAATATATATATAACTCACTGTTCAAATGTTAACAACTTTTTAAATAGCAGTAGCTAGTCAATGGCTATAGCTGTTAACATATCATTTAATGATTCCGCTATCTTCTTCAAAATTTTTTAAAGAAGTATTAATATCATTATCTATAATGTTATTTAATATGTTAATTAATATTCTTATCTATAATCTATTATTTATATGTACTGTGCAATATTAATTAATATAAAATGATTACAGTAAAATATAAAGGACTCGGACTTGGACTCGCGACTAAATAATTTTTTCGACGCGCGACGGTCTCAACGCTCCTATTATTTGTACCGCTCGAGGACGACTGACTCTGACTTTCCCTGCGGCCGTTAAAATCTAATAAAATAAATAATGAAGGACACAAACAATAAGTATCGTTGACTCGACAATTATACATATAAACAGGCAACACACGTTTAGCCCACCTTGGTCTAAAATTAAATATCCTAAATATATAGAAGTTTTTTATTTATAATTTATTTTTTAACACAATACTTTTTACTAATTAATAATTTTTATTTTATCGCTAGTCAATAAATTTAAATAGAGATATTCATACAACTCGACCAATACTAGCAAATAAATTAAACGGGCGAAGTTGGAAGAATACTTTTTAGGGAGACGTATCTCTTGGTTTGAGATTACAAGATTCCCTTGATCATCCTCCAACCCGTGAATAAATAGGCGAGAAAAATATAGGTCCGAAAAGTCGCTGAAGCAGGAATCGAACCTGCGTCTTTCGCTTGCCGGGCGACTGCTTTTAACCAACTAAGCTATTCAGACCCCTTCGATCCTATATTTTTCTCTTGCCTTATTAATAGATGTTAGTAAACAATAATTTGAGAACATTTTACCGGCTCTCAACGGTGAAAGATGTAAATTCTAATATTGTGTGTACAATACTTTTTAATTATGATATATTTTTAAAAATGCAAAATCGGTCGGCAATCTTTACTGAACATCTTTTATATACACAGTTTAAATTTTAATTATTTAACATATTCGTATTTAACAATATTGAGCATTTAAAGTATTAAATACTGTTTAGTAATTTGAAAAAATTTTTAAGTTCGTATTTTATATTACGTTATACCATATAAGGAGAATTTAAAACTTGCTTATTACAAATACTCGATAGCAAAACTTGAAAAATGCAGCAATTAATAAATCAAAGAAAAGAAAATTTATTTTTCCATATATTTTTTAATCTAGCCCAGGCTAGCTGATTACTAGATAGTTTTCCTAAGCTCGCTATGAGACAATATATTTGTCAAGTATCTAGAACTTCTAAGCGTTACATTACTAGACAGGGGCTATCTAAAACTCGTATCGGCTAGCTCATGACTGGAGTTCGGCGAGTCTAAATTTCCACTCGGGGAGTAGCATGCATTTGTTCGCTCTTAACAAGACGCACTTTGTTTAAGATCGCATTCGCGTTTGCATTAAGGGTGCAATTAATAATTATTTTTCGCATAATTCCTATAATCTGATTATTTACGAATTCTAACAACGACGACCTTTCACCTCAATTAAACGTTCGGAACTTTTCTTATATGTTATGTTACCTGAAAAATAAGAAACATATTAGCAGCGTTAGTTTCTTTACATACACAAAAAACATGTACAATAATAAATATTACTAACTGCTGTTAGCCGTCGATCGATTAATCGCGATAGAGCAAGCATGCGCAAAGGTTCGCATGCGCAAAGGTTCGCATGAGCCGTCAAATATCGATCACGCACACTGACGCGCACCTCGCGCATGTCAAGTGCGTGAACAATCCGCAAGACCCTTCGGCAGCCAATAAATCGTGGCGCCCCGGGGTCACCTTAAATCTTTTAAATTCTCCTAAAATTTATTGGCGATCACCAATAAGATGGCCCCTTCGCCAAATTAATAAAAGGAGCGCACACAAGCTGAGCGTGGTCAGCTATCGCTCACAAACCGCAGAGTTAATCCGCAGATAAACCGCTACTAAAACCGCATAAAACGCCGCTTAAATACTTAGTCGCGAAATACGTGTGGCTCGAGGAATCGTGATTTAAAAAGTTTCTCACGCAATTGCGTTTCGCGAGTTACATTGTCAAACGACTCAAACTCTTTCTTTCGCTTTCTTTTATTTTGTACAGTTATTCTTTACTACTTATTTTGTAAATACTTTGACTCTTGTTGTGTAAAATAAAGTGACTTTTTGTGTACTCATCGTCTAGTGTGCTCCTAGATTAAGCTCCCGTGATCCGGACGCTTATAATTGCTTCTCTCGCTCTTCCATATTACGCTCGCGAACAATATATATGTATATAAATGTTGAGATAAATCACACAATTTTCGCGCATATTAATCGCCATAACGATATTTAAATCACTGCTATCGCTTCGCGTTCAGATGTCGTTTGGATACGCATTAATTTCATTGACCACGCTCTGCTCCTTTATGTGCAAGTCACGTGTAAAATATATTCTCTCTATTAGCAAGATCTGCTCCTTTCTTTTTGTTTAAATACCACGAACCATCTGTCACAGCACGTTTAATCCAATACTTCCAAAGCTTGGGAGAATTTCGCTTCAACAGGTTATGGGCCCAGAGGTGTTTACTTTGTGAAGTATTGTATTTGTGAGATTGAGGTTAGTATTGCCACGTACTAAATTTATTAAACGGAGATGTCTGGTGTTACAATTAATGGAACTCGTATCAAATCTTTATTTAAAGACAATTATGATACTTGGAAGATCCAAATAGAAGCACTATTGATAAAAGGTGACTTAAAAAGGAGAATATGTTAATGATGATAGTTCTTTTCCAAAGGCTGCTCCGAATGCGGAATCAATAGTTGTTTCAGTAACTGCATCGGCTCAGGCAGCGGAAGAGAAATGATAGGAATGCCAGATCAGAGTTGATTCTGTCGATACATCTCTTACAACTTCTTCAAGTACGTAACTTGGAAACTTCTCGTGAAGTTTGGCTTAAATTGGAGTCGATCTATGCGTCTAAAGGTCCTGCAAGAAATGCTACGTTCCTTAAACAGCTGATTCTTCAACGGATGAGTGATAGTGAGGATGTGAGAGACCATATGGGTAAATTCTTCGATGCAGTCGACAAGCTAGCGGCTATGAAAGTCGAGGTAAATGGAAATTTACTATCTATAATGCTCTTGTATATTCTACCGGCTACCTTTGACAACTTTAGAGTTACAATAGAATCACGAGATGAGTTTACCTCAGTTGATGCTCTTAAGGTTAAAATACTTGAGGAATATGATGTCAGAGCTCAATCCACAGTCAGCGATGTCATTGAAGGATTAGCAGTCAAGACGAATACGAAGCATCCTTTAAGACAGAAGAAAATGAAGAAAGGTAAAGACTCGGAGAATACATCTAAAATTTTTCACTGTTATAAATGTGGTTTGCCCGGTTACAAACTTCCAAATTGTCCGGCCTGTAATAACTACGACAAGTCTGATAAATCCAAGAAAGATTCTGTGAAGCCACCAAATAAGCTGAGTGCCCATGTCGTGGATGATTCATACTTGGCTTGTCATACTGTTTTCCATAAGGGTTATCGGGTTTCAGTCACTCTACGAGGTCACGTGGTTGGATCCTGGATAGTGAGACCTGTTTCAAACACTCAAGGTCATAGATTAATTGAACTACAAAATGCCTTACTTGTTCCAGATCTCAGGTCCAATTTAATGTCTGTGGCAAAGATAATAGACAAAGGTGAATTTGTAATTTTTAAAATCGATTCAGCCTTGGTTGTGGATCAAAATGGAACAGTCAAGATGGAGGCGACTTATATTTTGTCAAGGAAAATGATGATTATGCTGGTATATAAGAAGTATCACACACTACCTCTGCAGTGTGGATTTGGCACAATCGCCTAGGTCACTTGAATGCCAAAGATTTGGTCAAGGTCATGTCCGATCACGGGCTGCCGCCACAATCGAAAGTAGAGCTTGAAAAATTAAAACAATGTGAGGTGTATTTCAAAGGAAAAATGATAGGCCGATAGACGAAGTAGACTTCGTACAAACAAGAAGTTTTAGATTATAGGAAAAATCGTGCTGAACAGAAAGACAAACAGCATAAAGGGAAAATGGATTTATTACCTGAAATGAAAAATTTAATACAGCAAGTAATGGAAAAAGAATAACGTTATACTTTACACAACTTTAATAAGACTGAAAGTTCCTAAAGTGCAAATTAAATACAATTATAGATAGATAGATTAACTTATTGTTCCCCTCGGGGTTACAAAGCGCTTTTATAAGGAGCGTTCCCGAACCTTTTACAAAACCAAAACTAAAACTTCACAAAAACTTCAACCCGGCCTGGCCCTTTGCGACCATTACATTCTAAATTCTCCCCTCCCCTCGCCATCGACCTTTTTCCCACTCCTTTCTTCTCTTTACTCTCTTCCTCTCCTTTTTTCGTTTCCATCTTCTCCTTCCCCTTTCTTCCTCCTCGTTCCCTTCTCTTCATCTTCTTTTTTCCGTTCTCCTCTCTTTCCTCCTCCTTTTCGTTCCCCTCTCCTTCCTCCTCTTCCTTCCTCTTCTTTCCTCTCTTTGCCTCCTCTCACCCTCTCGTTTCCCCTTTTCATTGTGAAGAAAAACAATAACAAGACAACACCTCTCTTCTTGTCCTCTCTTTTTTCTCCTTTCCTTTTCCGCTCTCTTCTTTAACTTTTTCCATATCTCCCATCCTCCTCCGTCCTTCTCCTCTTTTTCCTCTTCCTCGCTACTCCACCAGCTTCTCCCTTTCTCCCTCCTTTTAGCTACCTCACTTCCTTTTTCCCCGTTATCCTTTCTTCCTCCTTCTAAATCTACTCTCTTAATCTCCCCCTCCACCTTTTTCCTGGTACCCCTTTCTTCCTCCTCCTTTTCCTCCCCTTCCTCTTCTTTCTTCTTAACATCTTGCCTCTCCCTTCTTTTTGCTTCCCTCTCGTCCTCCGCTTCCTTCGCCTCTTCCTCGCTACTCCCACAGCCTCCTCCTTCCTCCCCCTTTTCACCTACCTCGCTTCCCTCTTCCCTGTTATCTTCCCTTCCTCCCTCTAAACCTACTCTCTTAACCTCCCTCTCCGCCTTTTTCCCGGTACCCCTTTGTCTCTTCTACTTTTCCTCCCCTTCCTCTTCTCTTTTCTCACTAACTTGCCTCTCTCCTCCCCTTGCTTCCTTTTCGACCTTCGCTTCCTTCGCCTTGTCCTCTTTTTCCTTCTCTCCCCCAGCTTTCTTCAGACACTCGCTCTCGACTCTCTCCCTTCCCACTCCCCTCACCCCCTTCACTCTTATTAACCTCAACTCTCTTCTTATCCCTCTCACTTTCTTCACCAGCTCCTCCATCCAGTTTATCTTTCCCTCTCCTCTCACTGCTCTAATCTTCTTAAACATTTCATCACTTTACTCTTCGTCGCCGTCTCGTTAATACGTAGTCACAGCTGATGCGACACGTGGTCCACGCACGTGATCCCGCATCTTCCCGTGACGCCACCACACATTATCCTACCGCCTCTTCTCATGGTAACCGCCGATAATAACCACTGCTGCCGCCATCTCCCTTACTTACCGACTCCTTCATTCCTTCTACTTCTCATTCCTTCCAGCCTCTTTCTCTGTCGCCACCTTTTCTCCTTCTCTTCTATTTATTCCGCTTTCTGCCTTCCCGATTCTCCTTTCGAAACACCTTACTCCTTTCTCACTCCACCCCCGCACTCTCCTCCATTTCCACAGCTTCCTCTTATCCTCTTCTACTTCCTCCGTCACCCCTAATTTTCCACCTTCTTCCGCTATCGTTCTTCAACATCCATTTCTTTCTCCGCTCCAACTACACGTCACCTCTTCACAATCCCAAATACAATTATAGTATTAGAGTTATAAACTATGTTGTATTAGAGTTATAAACTTGTTTATTTAATTTTATTTTGAGTTTTATGTTTACTTATATGTTCAGTTTGTGTAAAGTACATACATTAATGTTAATGTCAAAAACAAATCAAAATCGCACTCTTGCAACTATACGTACTAAAATATTATTACAAATATTATTATAAATAAACTCTATTCTTTTTCTTTAATATTTTATATAAAAATTATATAAAGATGTTACATGAAAATTTTGGTTTAATTGATAAATGACTATACTTATGTAAAGATTTATGTTTATTGTAAAAGTTTATTTTACATGTGATGTGATATAGTACATATAGAAGTAGTTACATAAAAATTTTGATTTATTGATAAATGACTACACTTATTATAAAGATTTGTTATGTTTACTGTAAAAGTTTATTTTACATGTGATGTGATATCGTACATTTTGTTACCTTAGAAAACATTTGAATTATAATAAAAATTAAAGAATAAATAATTATTATTGATATAACATATACGCAATTGCATTTCTTTTTTCAACTCCACCTTGTCCATCTTCTTCATTCTCATTATTTTGTACAAATCAAATACATTTATATTGTTTTCCTCTACAATTACAGGAATATCTATGAAGTCTTCATTTAAAATGCAAATATTATGAAGTACACAACATGCTATAGTGTGTTTTGGTATCAAGTCTATTCATCTCATATGTAATTTATCAGGTAAGCTACGAAAATGTCCTTTCAATAATTCAATAGCTGTCTCCACCATTACGCGAGCAGAACATATGTAATTGTTAAAATTTATTTGCGCTTCTGTCAAGTGATTTATTTTAAACGATACCATGACATGTTTTTGTAAAGCGTATGCAGCATCGCCTATTATGTGGGTATCTGCAGGAAAATAATTATCTGTGCATATTGTTTGGAAACCACTCAATCTAAAAACACGCATGTCGTGAACAGATCCAGGTTGTCCTACATAACAATGGATAAATTTTAATGTTGAATCACATATTACCTATAACAAAAGAACAAAATAGAAAAGCATTTAGACACATTAATATGTATTATTTATTAGTAACTTTTATTACATTTCTTCGTGTAATTATTAGACTGCATTCTAGTTTAGATTATATTTTTAGCTTTACTTACTTGCAATTGCACCGAGTGATAACCTTTACGATTAATATAGCTTTCGTCATGTTCATTAGGTTTAATTATTTTTATATGTGTGTGTGCCATCTATAGCACCTAAACTTTCGGGAACCCATACTTGATTTCAATGTTGATTCAGGTATATTGAGCTTCCTTCTCATTTGGCCACTTAATATATTGTGGTGCTAAACGGTAAAGAGCTGCACAAACTCTTTTAACAGCACGCCAAGCAGTTGCTCGTCCAACGTTAAATCGATCTATTATAAGTAGAATAATTGTATTAAATAGAGAATAATCACGATTTAAATATCTGTCTACACAATGTATTTTTTTGCTGTTTTTGTTTATTTATGTATATAAATTACCTATAAGAATCCGGTGTTGCTATAGTCCATATTGTTATCAACAATTGACCTTCTGCGGGAATTGTTCTTCGCCCAAATCTTTCTGATTGTTTTTCCAATCGTGATTTAATTGTATTTAATAAAAAATAAAAAACGGTACGCGACATCCTGCAATTAAAAGATAATAGTTTTTAAAAGAAATATCTTTTCTTTTAAAATTATTGTTCAAACTCAAGCCGTTAACGTGTTTTTCGACCTTTAGAAATTCTACAATATATTATTTCGGTCCACCGATGTGAAATCGATTTGTCCTCGCGACCCGTTATATTGATATTCCGAACGTATTGTTTTGGGCGACGACAAAACCGGCATTCTGAGAAAGCGGCCGACAATTCGAGGCAGCGAGCATCGCGCGTTTATTTTTGCATCCGATCAGCTGACTCCACGGATTTTCGATCGCTGAGCGTTAAAAACGAAAATACAAGCGACGCAAAGGTCATGCCTTTTTAGGTAGAACCGCCTCTATTTTAAACTCGGTACTTTAGATCGTGTCGAACACTCTCGCAGATAACACTTGCCAAAAGGAATCGAACGGCTGTCGCTAGCAGCACGGGAGATTAGTTGAAAAAAAGGGGATCGCGCGTATTAGCTCCAAATGTTCTAAAGTCGCTCGCTTTAAGAATACGAAAGAGACCCGTAATTCGCTTGACTCGATTCGCGCTTCACTGCGTCACTGAATTTTTTTGTATTATTTTTTCTTGGTGTACGAATAAAGAAGTTTTTTGTGTGTGTTTAAATGCTGTGTCCATTTCTTGTGCGTTCTCTCTGACTTCTCTCTCGCGCGCGATCTTGCATTCTCGCGTCTGATTAAACAATTATAATTTTGCAGCAGTATAGCAATATAAAAGCAACATAATATTATGTTAGTATTTACATTACCTAAAGTGACTTTTAAATTCTGTATTAGAATATTCATGAACGATATCCAAATAATTTTTTATGCGCGGTCGAAAATTTTGTATGGAAGAATATATTAAATCTAACAATTCATCTTCGTCGGAACTGTCAGCACTGCTTTCACATAATGTTTCTGCGATCGTACAGCATATTAGCATTTTCGCACTTATATTCATTTTTTTATTGTTATTTCTTTCTAATCTTCTTCTGCATATAAATTACGGCAAGCGGTTTTGCCCTGAAAAAGATTAGTTGCAGTTTGCAGTGCACTGCAAGTTGTTCCGAAATACGACGTCACAATTTTGCTGGCAGACTAAAATCAATTTTGGAATGGCTTCGGCAGTGTACTGTTTTGACGTCATTTCGACAGCACTGCCAGTAAAAACGGAACACGGCCATAAATAATACCAGACACATTTTATTCACATTTTTCACAAATTATAATGTTTCAAAATATTATACGCGAGATTTCAGATATAATATCATTACATAGTACATTTTTTCTTTAAATAAATTTGTTCGGATTGGAAAAAACGCAATAATAGCGTGAAAGCGAGGATCGCCCGGCAACCCTTGCGAGTAATAAAGAAGAAAGTTATGCAATTCACATGTGCTCGTATGCCCAGCCGGTCACCATGTGGATCGTCGCAACGATCCTTCGCCGTGGGCGGCGGGCAGCGAGGCAATGGTTGTCACGCGAAAATCGCTTTCACTGCATCGTGAAAAGGAAGAAAGCGACCCTTGGGCAATTGATGCAAGGGTCACTTTTTTTCCAGAGGTCGCGCTGCATATGTGACGCGATATTTATTGCAAGATCTCCGGATTCTTTGGTCCCCTGTGTCTCCTCGCGGTACTGACTTCTCGCGAGGAAACTCGCCACTCTTCGAAAAGCCGTGCGCGAAGTCGCTTGCTCCGCGCTGCATTCCGCTCGTGAGTCCGCCCTCGAAGTCGCTCGCTTTGAGCTGCGTCATTTAATTTGTGAGAAATTTATAATAAAGCATATTTTTATTGTGTAGAATAAATGCAAGGATCGCGAGTTTTTCATTCAGTACCCTGATTTTGATTCCGCGTACGCGTCGTCACAAAATTTATACTAGCATTGTACAAGAAAAAACATAAAGAAAATTTATAGTATAATATTCGTTTTATATCGCAAATATCAACATATATAAATGAATATGTAAATCAATATACTATAAACATACCACTATTGCGTATCCACAAATCTCGTATCCGTTTGTAATGGAAATCTAAATAAACGTTTTCCGTCTTTTGTCCTAATATTCGTGCAATTTATGTAAACACATTTATCATAAAATCGGTGCTTACTCGACATTGTAAAATAATAATAATAATAATTAGCACCAATACAAAACACAAAACAAAAAAAAGAAAACTAAGAACGAAACTAAAAAAACGGAACACTAACTACAAATAATCTAAACTAAAAAACATAAAACATTTTACTTTAAAAAAAATTGAATATAATGTTCTATCTGAATTGTTCTTTTGCGCGCGTTTGCATTCGTTATAGAGACAATCGTTGAACATAAGTATCAAAAGAAGATGACACGAATCGCTCTGCTTGGAAGTGTCAAACGAAGAAATTATTTTGAAATTCTGCAAAAAATTTAATTATTATATTACGTTATAATATACGAACCCGTAAAGTTGTAGGAAAGTAAGTGTTCGCGGGGGAGATCGAAATCGAGAAGATCTGCCCCCACGATAATTTAGAAGAGAGAGAATGCCGGAATCCGTTCAGAATTGAGCGCGAAGACGGTAGGTTGCGCGAATCCGAAGATCCGCTGAAGGATCAGTGAAGGGAGAGAAAATTATGAACTGTCGTGTCGTCTATAACATTTATTTTATAACAATTCACAAGCTGGCGCGATCGACGATCCGTATCAATCTAAAGAACGGAGATCTTCTGGTCCGTCCCTTAGAAAGCGGCCTTTAAGCGAGTCGGATATCTTGAAGATCGTAGATCTTGATCGCGGCCGACGGAAATCTTGAGCGCGAGGCCGAGGACGGTCGCGAAGGAGATACGATCATCAGCTCGCGAATATAACACAATTAAGGAAGAATTATATTAATTATTTCATTAATCGCTGCTTATGTGGCGCGACTACTTTGTACTGTCACAATTATAACGAAATCGCTGACGTGCTACGAGGCGAGACGACAAGTCCGTAAACCGAGATTCACTTGTGTCGCAGCGATCACGACGCGATCGCTCGAGAGAAAAAATACATCGGTTCACACAGGAACTCGATGATTCACTAAACACACGACACAAGCTTCACACGACAAGAGAAAAGACGACACGAGCAAAGAACGACACGAAAGAATGGTCGAACAGACTGAAAGAATTACCGGCCACACGCCGATCGGTCAGGTGAATCTCACGGTTCGAGCGTTACGTTGAGACTGACTGCTTCGGTTACCGCGCCTTGGAATTCGGAAGACTCGCTTCTTGATATATATATATATATCGCGGAATGTGGCGCGATCCTCGTGTTTTCGTCTTTTCGGACAATAGAACTGGTAATTGATCGCGTGTCGAACACGTGCCGTCCTCGCGAAGTTTGGCGCTTGGACGAAAAGAAAAAGCGCGCGACGCGTCTCTCGGCGCGTGATCGCGATCCGCTATCGAGCTTATGTATCTGCCCGGAATGCGAAGCTCGGTTTCATCGATAATATCGAAAATAACATTTGACTTTCAAAGAGTAAGCAATAATAATTAAAAATTCCTTGCAGAATTAAAAAATAATTTCTTATTTTTTCATTACATAAGAAAATTGTTATCTTTCCTAATTGTAAATTGTTAAAAAATATGCGTGTAATTTTAATAATTATAAAATAATAATTTATTAGTTTATTGAATTACACATAATAACTTATTTGAATACACCTTTAAAAGAAAAAACCCCCAAAAATTGGAAAGAGTAGGGTTCAAACTTGAGACGTCCAGGATTCTAGCCCGTCGCCTCACTCGCTCGGCTACGCATGCTACCTGACATTCCTTTCTACCGGCATAATACATTATGCACACGGAAATTTTAAATAATTATATCTCGTAAATTATTGCACGTTGGCATTGTACCTTGTATTAGCGGAAGCAGCAATATATATTAAATATAGTGCAACAATATATATTGAAAGTTGAGCAAAATCCAGAGGCTCAAAAGTTGATTGTTCCTTGTTAGTTAGTTTTTAAAAAAGGTAAAAAAGGTGCTAAGTACACGCGCCATAGTTTTTGTGAAAAATTTTTATATATATTTTTAAATCTGCACAAGTAATGTTATTTTAAACCATAAAAAATATTTTACGAATTATTTTAATATTGTGTAAAACATCCTACAAAAATAATGATATAAAAAAATTGCGCCAACTAAAAATAAAAGCATATAAAAATATTTTAACCAAAAAAGTTGTACAAAATATGTAGTTGTTTTAATTTCCTACAAAAATAATGATATCAAAAAATTGCGCCAACTGAATAAAAATTTGTTATAAAATTTATTTATTTTATTATTTCCAATATTAAGAATAATTATATATAATACATTGCAATATAATTAAAGTAGTAGGGCGTATAGCTAAAATAGTTATTTTATAATTAACTAAGTGCACAATTATATTTTACCAATAACCATATATAATCTAAAAAGTTTAATAAAAAAAAGATTATATAAGACAAATTAAAAATTCATACAAAAATTAAAAATTAAAAATTTTTACAAATTAAAAATTAAAAACATGCGAATATTAAAAATTTATATAAAATCAAAAAATAAAAAAAAAATTAGTTAAAAAAACTTGGCGCTGCTAAATTGACCAATATACTAATGATATTAACATACTTCGTATATATACGTTAAGTTAATGCAGTTATTTATGTAATGTTTATTAAAATTTTGAAAAAAGCAACGCCAAATTTTTTTAACTAAATTTTTTTTAATTTTTTTATTTTGTATACATTTTTAATTTTCGCATAATTTTTAATTTTTAATTTGTAAAAATTTTTAATTTTTAATTTTTGTATAAATTTTTAATTTGTCTTATATAATCGTTTTTTTATTAAACATTTGAGATTATATATGGTTATTGGTAAATTATAATTGTGCACTTAGTTAATTATAAAATAACTATTTTAGCTATACGCCCTACTACTTTAATTATATTGCAATGTATTAAATATAATTTTTCTTAATATTGGAAATAATAAAATAAATAAATTTTATAACATAAATTTTTATTCAGTTGGCGCAATTTTTTGATATCATTATTTTTGTAGGAAATTAAAACAACTACATATTTTGTGTACAACTTCTTTTGGTTAAAATATTTTTATATGCTTTTATTTTTAGTTGGCGCAATTTTTTTATATCATTATTTTTGTAGGATGTTTTACACAATATTAAAATAATTCGTAAAATATTTTTTATGGTTTAAAATAACATTACTTGTGCAGATTTAAAAATACATATAAAAATTTTTCACAAAAACTATGGCGCGTGTATTCGGCATATTTTTTTAATAAATACGCAATATACAAAGCGGGTACGTTGTACGAGCTTGTTATACAAAGAATTTACACCATATAAAGAAATTACAGCGAGATAATTAACAAGACACAAAATATTGACTGTCGGCGGCACGATTAATTCGGGAGAGAGCGTACTCACGCGGATATGTCGGCTCGGATGAGTCGATTCGTCGATCGAATAGTGCACTTTCTTAAGTGCGATAAAGACATGAAAAATATACGAAAATCTCAACTTACGGCAACGATGAAGGTATGGCGCGACTCATCTGAACTTTACTCACAATTGGCGGCTTTACAATTTGGCGACGTCGGTCGCCACCGGTAACAGTTTCTCGACGATTCTTCGGTTCCGCAGCAAAAATGGGCCTCCGCTCAACACGCTGGTCCGCCGAACAGTGACTAGCGGAAGGCCCGCAGGAGACACGCCGGTACATTAATGTGTGATAAGGCCACTTGTGGCGCTTCCGAATTACGCAGGGCCGTGGCGCGCCCTGAGGGTCCTTGCGGTCTTCGCGCTTCTTATCTCGGGTCCTAGGTTTCTCGCTCGCTTTCTTTTACCTCCAGGTCTCGGAAAACGCCTGTCGCGGCAGCGTACGGACTTATCCGCCCCTCCTCTTCCTTTATACGTGTGATGTACCTCCGGTCGATTTCCCTCTCGATCGAGTTCTATCCGGCAAGGAAATTCGGGCCCGCGCATCGGACACAGTGCCGTAGCTCCTTATCGGGGCTCTCGCGCTCCTTGCGCTTGAGTGGCCTTCCCCTTGGATGTTTCCTTTGAGCCTGTGAAGAGCGGTTATTTAAAATGCGGCAGCGGCGGTTCTCCTCTTAAGTAATCCGGTGCAAAAGTTGATAATTATTACCTGGCGTGCTCCTATTATCGGTGTCGGCCTCCTCCCCTCGTCCTCGATGTCAATTGCGTTCTCCTTGTCGTCACCGGATGAGATCCCGTCGACTGTATTCGTCCGCCACCGTAATTATATTCTACATCTCGCAAAATACGAAATGCCAAAAATAACGCAAATCGCGGGATCGCGTCCGATCCCGCGCTCGGGCCGCGCTCTCTCTCCCTAAATCGAGAGAGCGGAGGCCCGTGCGACCGACCACGACCGGACTTCTCAGCCCTTGTGACGGACGGATAAAACGTCACGTCACAATATATATATATATGCAATACATATACATACATTATATGACTGTTTTTATAAAAACACTCAAATAAATAAGAAACATATCAATGTGGTCAGACTGGATCTTTTATGTCTAATAATATTAATAATAAAATATCGTGTGAATCTATGTACAATTTTTTGCTCAGCAAAATACGCACTACTTTCGGACTTGAAACGTATTTTTTAAATTGAACCTAGAACAATACAATTACATAATTAAATTTATATATTCAATTTAATAATATTTATATCAATATGAATTCCTAGTTTAAGTTCGAAAGTAATGGCGCTTAGTTTGCTAAGCGAAAATTGTATATAAATTTATATGAATAATATTATTATACAGGGTGTTCAAAAAGTCCCGGACCGGTTGAATAACTTGTAAAGTAGGCGTCGCACTGAAAAATGGCCTAGATAAAAGTTGTAGGAAATATCCCTGGCTATCTGATGGTGACCTTGGCTGTAACTTTGGCCTTGACCTTCAAGGTCATTTGAAGGTCAAATCGATTTTTTTAAATGGAACCCTCTATTTTTCAATGCATATTCTTGTAGCTTATCTCGAGAGCTTTCCAAAACACTATAATGAGTTATTTTTTCATTAAGTACTTTTCGAGTTATAAGGCTTGAAGTTTACAGTATTTTGACATAAAATACAAAATATCTTGTAAAATATTCAGTTTTCGGTAATCTTACCTTAATACTTTTATGCATAGAATCATGAGACCAATCAATTGGTGTAAAAAAAACACAGTTGCTATTAAGAAAAAGTATGTAATTTGCAACATGCAGCTGCATACTTTTTTTTAAAGCAACTATGTGTTTTTTTACACCAATTGATTGGTCTCATTATTCTGTGAATAAAAGTATTAAGGTAAGATTATCGAAAACTGAATGTATTACACGATATTTTGTATTTTATGTCAAAATACTGTAAACTTCAAGCCTTATAACTCGAAAAGTACTTAATGAAAAAATAACTCATTATAGTGTTTTGGAAAGCTCTCGAGATAAGCTACAAGAATATGCATTGAAAAATATGGCGTTCCATTTAAAAAAATCGATTTGACCTTCAAATGACCTTGAAGGTCAAGGCCAAAGTTACAGCCAAGGTCACCATCAGATAGCCAGGGATATTTCCTACAACTTTTATCTAGGCCATTTTTCAGTGCGACGCCTACTTTACAAGTTATTCAACCGGTCCGGGACTTTTTGAACACCCTGTATATTAGGTACAAAAAATCCAGCCCGATTATATTGGTACATTTCTTATTTATTTGAATGTCATGTTTTTATTTCAACATATTTTGCATGAATTTCGTACATGTATTTTTTTGTTTCTGACCTCATTAATCAAGATGATCATGGCTAGGAATTAAAACTTTCAGATAAATACCTAACAAATATATGTCTATTAACTTTGTTAGATGTTGAGAATGAAAAAAGTGGATCAGAATACCTACCATCAAAAGACGACCACGATTTATTGAATAATAATGATGATGAATTGCCACAGATACAAAAATCAATATTCACTGATCAAAAAAAATATATATATATATATATATATATATATATATATATACATATATATGACTGCATCTTCAATATCCAGTTTAGATGCCTCAAAAGATAATAATGACACATCAGTATGCGATGACGAAAATATGTACGTAGAAACTTCAGATAGAAAAATTACAAAACAAAACTATTGTATGTTTTGCTCAAAATTGCAAACACAATTAGCGCGACATTTAAAAACAGTGCCTCGCAATAAACCGGATGTTAAAAAATTTGCTGTCCTACCTAAAAATAATCCTGAACAGAGAAAAATTATTGATACGTTACGAAAAAATGGTAATTTTAAATTTAATACAAAGTCCAAATTGAATAATAGAAAACTTATAGTATGTCAACGTCCTAACAAAAAAATGCTAAGGATTTTACTGTTTATGCCAAATGCAAGGGCTTTTTTGCCAAAGAAACAATTCGTCATCATTCTCAAAATTGCTTTGGAAAAAAATTTACAAAAAATAGATGTATTATGATTATGGGAAGAAAAATTGTAAGCAGATTACATCCATCCGCAAGTTTTAAGGAAAACTGTTTTTCCAGACATGCGAGAAGATGAAGTGACTCGTGTTATAAGATACGACGAACTGTTAATTTTGTATGCAAATAAATTGTGCATCAAATATAAATCGCAACATCATCACGATATGATTCGTGCTAGATTACGTCTTCTTGGCCGTTTCTTCTTGGCAGTGAAAGATATAAATACAAACATCGAAAACTTGGAATCAATTTATGATCCCAAGGTATATGATGACTGCATCTGTGTGATTAATAAAGTCGCAAAATATAATCCTGAAGAAAAAATGTATGAGACGCCTGCAGTAGCATCAAATTTGTCAACATTAATAAAACATATTGGAAATGTCCTGATTATAGAATGTGCAAAAAGAGAAAATGCAAAAAAAAGAAACAAGTTAAGGATTTTTTAAAACTGCTAATTGTGGATATCGGAACAAGCATTAATACAACTGTCTTCGAAACACAATCGACTCGCAAAAGGCATAAAAAAGTTCACCTTCCATCAGTAGAAGACATTTAGAAATTGTACAGACATTTAAAAGAAAAACGAACTGAGGCTTTTCTGGCACTACAACAATCGTTCTTTTATTTTCACTGGATTTCTTTGGCTGAAGTAACACTAACGTCCACACATGTGTTCAACAGACGTCGGACAGGAGAAATTGAAAGAGTTCTCATAGAGGACTTTAATAACTACAAGAAATTAAATAAAAATATGCATAATGATATTTATAAATCATTGTCTACAGAAAGTAGAAAAATTGCTGAAAAGTATGTAAGATTTTGTATAAGGGGCAAATTGGGACGCACAGTACCTGTCTTATTATCAAACGATTTATTTCAAAGTATTATTTTAATTTTAAAATTTCGGAAACAAGCTGAAGTGCCAGAAAAAAAACCCATATGTTTTTAGGTTGCCTGGATATAACAAAGAAAGATACAAGTATCTCAGAGCATGTGCATTAATATGAAAATTTTCGGAAAAGTGTGATGCGAGTCAATCTTCCACTTTGCGTGGCACCATATTAAGGAAACATATAGCAACATATTGCATCCAATTAAATCTGAATGATGTCGAAATTTCGGACCTTGCCACGTTTATGGATCATTCCGATAAAATTCATAAAGATCATTACACGCAACCATTAATTAGTAGAGATATTGTAAAAATATCACAGTACTTAGAAGCAGTCCAAGGTAATACGAACATTTTAGATGAAAATTTATCAACCGATGACGGTTCCGAAAATGATGAAGTACTTAAAGAAAGCAACTCTATTGACAAAGAAAAAGAATGTGTACTTGTTGAAGAAGGTGTATCTTCAGGTAATTATATCTACATTTTAATTTGATATTCTCATTTTATATATTTTATGTTTTCTTTATACACTGCTCAAAAAAATTATGGCATAGAAAATATTTGCCGAAAATTGGCCAACTTTAACTGCCGATCACTTCGCGAAAAATTATCGTAGACGATTTTTTTTTCAAAATGAAGCTTGAAGTCTCTAATTTAAGAATGTATCTCCATTTTCTGAATGCGATACACCCCTACCCCTGTAACTCCTGAAATCTGAGGGCATGTTTGGCATACTGAAAATTACAAAGTTTGACCGAATGCACGGACGTGGAAAAATTTTTTTCGGGGACGCCGTTTGCATCGTCATAAAGTTCAAATCTTCCACTTCAATTTGAAAAAAAAAGCGAAGTCGCTACAATTTTTTTCACAAAGTTACAGCCCTTCAAAGGACGATGGGTAAAGTAACCTGATTTTGGCCCTGGCGATGGAACCTTTCTTATGCATGTTTTTTATATTTTTGACATTGGCAACGAGTTCATTACGGTTAACCTTGACACAGGCGCTGAATGTAATGTAATGTCATTCAAAGAAGCAAAAAGACTGAATCTGGAAACTAAACAATCACCGACCAAAAGAATCATCACATATAATAATGGGACAGTACCTATTATTGGCGAAGTTAAAACTGTTTGTAAATCACCAAAAACATCGGCTATCGTGAAGTTCAAGATAATAGATAAGGATTTTACAACTATCTTAGATAGAGAGATGTGCGAAAAGCTGGGACTGATTATTCAAGTACAACAGATCGGGCGATGCAAAACACACGAATACGAAATTGACTTTATCGACGATCCAAAATTTAAAATAATGCCACTCCGAATAATTCCACAGGCATTGAAAAACCGTGTCAAGGAAGAGTTAGACAAAATGGTTGCTATGAAAGTGATCGAGCTAATCAAAGAGCCATCGCCGGCGGTCAGTCCATTAATCATGGTCAGAAAAGGTAACGATAATCACAACATTCGAATCTGTATGGACCCAACCGAGTTAAATAAAAATATCAAGAGACGCCACTATCCACTGAAGACAGTTGAAGAAATAGCTGCCAAGGTAAGCAGTGCTAATTACTTCACGAAACTGGATTGTAACAAAGGATTCTGGCAAATCTCAGTTACTGAAAAAACATCCAAATTTCTAGCAATCGCAACACCATGGGGTAAATACAGATATCTACGTCTACCATTTGGTATATCATCAGCCCCGGAGGTGTTTTCGCAAATAATGAATGATACACTTCAGGGCATCGAAAATTGTGAAATAGCCATGGATGATATATTTTTATTTGCTAAAACAAAAAAGGAACTGTGAGAAATTACAGAAAAGGTTAAAATTCGACTGAAGAATGCTGGTTTTACATTAAACAACAAGAAACGTGAGTATGAACAGCGCATCAAATTCTTAGGGCATATCTTTACTTCGAGCGGTTATGAAGCAGACCCAGAGAAAGTTGAAGCCATTTCCTGGTTGAGCAAACCAACGAACATCAAGGAATTACAACAGTTTCTGGGAATGGTTACGTACTTCAGCAAATTCATTCCAAATTTGTCAGATATTACTGAACCTCTAAGAATTCTATTAAGAAAAGAAACCGCTTGGTTCTGAGATACTCAACAAGAGGAAGCATTGTGATCAATATCACAATCAAGAACGTTCTCACCAGTACACCGGTCTTGAGATATTATGACGTAAATGCCGATGTTAAACTTTCTGTGGACGCAAGCTCTAAAGCGTTAGGTTCGTGTCTAATTCAAAACGACCGCCCAATTGCCTATGCTACCCGAGCACTCACCAAGGCTGAACAAAACTATCCTCAAATTGAAAAAGAAGCAACGGCAATACGCTTCGCATGTAAAAAATTCCATGAATGTCTACGGCAAAAAGCTAGTAATAGAATCAGATCATCAACCGTTAGAAACGATCTTCAAAAAATCACTGATCAACGCTCCAGCGCGTTTGCAACGAATTTTATGGGAAGTACTTCAATACGCACCACACGTAGTTTACAAAAGAGGAACACAAATTCCAATTGCCGACACATTGAGTCGTGATTGTCTTCACCCAACAGGAAACGGCAATATCAATCATCCAGATGATAATGACGAGTCAGAATATAAGGTATTTGTTATTTTATCAATACCTGATAGCACAAAGCAACGGTTTACTAAATTAACAGCCGAAGATCCTGAATTAAAGTTGTTAAAGGCAATAATTTTAAAAGGATGGCCCGATGAAGCAAATGTACTCCCCGAAGCTATTCGTAAATACTTTAATTTTAAAGAAGAAATCACTTCGGATGAAGAAATGTTATTTGATGGCACAAAGATAATATAGTTCCGGAAGCCGAAATAAGTAATATCCTAAAAGACATTCATAAAGGTCATCCAGGAATTAACAAGTCGCATTATGGGGTGCTTCGTGAAAGCAGTCTTACTACTAAATTAAGAATAGTATTCAATGGATCAAGTTACACTACCACAGGTGTTTAAAAATTACAAATCGATTTGTTTGATGTCCTCATCTGGTTTCGTCAATTTTGTTACGTCTTTTCCTCAGACATGGAAAAGATGTATAGACAAATTAAAGTACATCCTGAAGATTGGGACTTTCAACGAATTTTATGGATTAACCAATCTAACAAAATTCTTACATACCAATTAACTACTGTTACTTATGGTCTATCTTGCGCTCCATTTTTAGCTCTTCGTACAATGAAACAGCTTATTAACGGCGAAGGTAAAAAATATCCTCTTGCCATTCCTATTCTAAAAAAGGGGCGGTATGTTGGGCGATATTTTTAGAGGAGCTGATTCTATTCAACAGGCTCAAAACATTTTCCAGCAAGTAAACCAACTTTGCATGGCGGGCGGTTTTCCACTTCATAAATGGATTAGTAATCACTCTAACGTTTTACAGTCCATTCCACTAGAAAAACGAATTAATTCATCATCTATTCAAATTAAAGAAAACATGATGATTCATACCCTTGGATTGTGCTGGAAATTATCGACAGATACCTTTCATTTTACCTATAAATTATTAACAACAAAAATAATAACTAAAAGAGCAATTTTGTCAACGATAGCAAAATTATTTGATCCTCTAGGTTTGATTTCTCCTGTTATCATCAAGGCAAAGGTTATTATTCAAGAACTTTGGTCAATAAAATTTGACTGGGATGATTCTCTGCCTTCACTCGTATCCAACAAATGGATAAATTTCGTTGAACAACTGCAAGATTTGCCTAGTCTATCGTTTCCTTGATGATTAAGTTTTAAATCTGATAATCGTGTTGAAATTCACGGATTTTGTGATGCATCTCAGCAAGCCATTTCTGCTACTGTCTACATACGATTGATAACATCAGAAGAAGATATAAAAACTAATTTGATGTGCTCTAAAACCAAAGTGGCTCCATTAAAGAGACTTACAATTCCACGCCTTGAACTGTCAGGAGCTATATTGTTAACAAAATTAGTTTCTCATGTTTTACAAGTATTGAAATTCGATAGTGTTCCTGTATACCTCTGGGCAGATTCTTCTATTACCTATACACGGGTAAATAATCATCCTTCTCGCTGGAAAGAATTTGTTTAAAACAGAGTCTGCTATATTCAAGAAACATTACCTCAAGCAATTTGGAGCTTTGTACCTAGGCAAAGAGAATCCAGCTGATCTTGCCACTAGGGGGTTAACACCCACTCAACTTTCCGAACTTTCAGTATGGTAGATTAGACCACTTTGGCTTCTACAGCATCCTTCAACATGGCCAAAAGAACCGCAATCAATTTCTCTCAAAGACAATCTCGAAGAACGACCAGCCCAAATTTCCACTATTATCCTTGGAACCCTGGATTCTTCTTTGCAAATATTCAAGCCTAACACGATTATTGCGCATCATAACGATATGCTTGCGAGCAATTAATCGATTTCAAAAAACCCCAAATTCATCATTAACTATTCCAATAACTACACAAGAATTGGAAAATGTAAAATTTTACTGGATTAAAGCAGTTCAACAATATCACTTCTTTCAAGAACTGAAAATTCTTTCTAAAAAACAATCTTTGCCTCAGTTTAATCCGCTTATACGCCTTACACCTTTTACAGATTCTAATGGGCTTTTACGAGTCGGAGGTCGTCTTAAATTCGCTCTTTTGCCGTCAAGTGCCAAACATCTTCTAATCATCCCAAAAGAATCCGCTTTAACAACACTTATAATCTCCGACGCCCACTTACGAACAATGCATGGAGGAACGCAAATTACACTAGCTTTTATAAGAAATGACTACTGGATTCTCGGAGGACGAGCTCCTATAAGATCATTTATATTAAAATGCGTACGGTGTGCTCGATATCGACAAAAACGAGCTCAACAGATCATGGGACAGCTTCCAGTGGAAAGATTAACACCTTCTCGTCCTTTTTTAAATTCCGGCGTTGATTATGCTGGACCTTTCATTATTAAAACCTGGAAAGGAAAAAATGCTCGAACTTACAAAGCTTATATAGCTCTTTTTGTTTGTTTCGCTACTTCAGCAGTTCACCTTGAACTCGTGACTGATTATTCTACTAAGGCATACATAGCTGCATATAAACGATTCACAGCTAGAAGAGGAATCTGTGCTACTTTAATAAGTGATTGCGGTATGAATCTCACAGGAGCTGATTTTGAACTCAAAAATCTTTTTTTATCATCCTAAAAAGAATTAGGAAAATTAGCAGCATTGTTGGCCAATGACGGAACTAATAGAAATTTAATCCACCTGCTGCTCCTTACTTCGGTGGAAAATGGGAAGCCGGAGTTAAATCTGTGAAGTATCATCTCAAACGAGTTCTTGGAAATACAATTCTTACACACGAAGAAAGGATGACACTTTTAACTCAAATTGAAGCAGTTCTTAATTCTCAACCTCTATGTCCTCTTACGGATGACCCAAAAGATCTAAATGCTCTAAATCCTGGTCACTTTCTCATTGGAAGTGCACCAGCCATTATTCCAGAACCATCACTCGAAATAATTAATCGCTCACGTCTTTCTAGATGGCAATTAATTCGACAAATGTTGGATAGCTTTTGGTCACGATGGTCTACGGAATGTTTACAACGCTATCAAGCCATCTACAAGTGGAACCGAGCTGCCCCCCCCCCTCCAAAAAGGTTCTATTGTCCTTGTTGTCGATGAGCGATACCCTCCTTCAAAATAACCTTTAGGACGAATTACTCAAACTCATCCAGGCAAGGATGGTAATACAAGAGTGGTAACTGTTCGAACGCAGACTTCTACTTTTAAACTACCTGTTGTAAAGATATGTCCTCTGCCCATACCAACTGATTCTATGTAATTTTTCGTTAACCGTTGTTAACAAAGGCGGGCGGAAATGTTAAAAAAAAATGTTCAATATTATTAGTATTAATATAAAACGCATTATATCGTTTTTTTGCGAGCGGCGTTTAGGGCTCCGTGCTTGTGTCTTTTGTCTTCTTTACGTACGTTTGTCTTTACGATATCATTTTTCCATTAGTTTCTTCTTTTCTGTGTTTTACGTTAAAAAAGGAAAGATTTCTGGAGAGATTTCCTGATAACTGTTATCTCTTACGTATTGGAAGTCCTAACTAAATTGGAATTCAATCAGATAAAGATTATACATAGAAGACAACCGATATATCTCGAAGTTTGGATACATTCTGCTGATACTCACTTGATTTTCTACAATTTCACAAGTATTTACTTATTCATTATGAGCACGAAGGCTTCTGGATGGTTCTGAATATTCTCTTTTGTTCGCAGATTTGAGTATGTTTTTTATTCTTAGGCTTTAGTCTGAATTCTAGCCTAAAGAATTGATCTGACGAACATTTCAGAAGCCTTATATTCATACAAAGAAAGTTTTCACATCCTTAGAGCGATACATTTCTTTTACAAATAAAAAATATGATCATTTCCGTTAAAAATAGGTTTTAAGTTACTTTTATAATTTTTAAGACTAATTCATTAAATTTATTTTACAAAATTAATTTCTCTCATTTAATCATTATTTTTAAATAATAATTTGTTATTTCTATTATTTTAATTTATAAATTCTAAACTAAATATTAATTGTTTGTTTCTAATATATCAAATTTGTAATTAAATCGATAATTAAAATATTTTTGAATTTATTACTATTATTTCTTTTGTCGTTTATTTCTGATTTTCTTCTTGGAAGGCGTTTACGTCCTTCTGCAGCAAAGTAATGCTGTGGAAGACGACGGTCTCTCGTGTTAATCGCACGGGGGAGATGGAAACCGCAGCCCGAGCGGGTGACTCGGACTGCGGTTCCGCCTCGGGGGAGAACTATCTCCCCCCGTGAGAACGCGGCGTGGGGGCGTGGTCCTCCCGCGCCGCAACACTAGTAAAGACCCCCCTATGAAAGGGGGGGCCGGAAGCCGTCGTCAATTGCGGCTTCCAGCGGGCAGGCAGGCGGGGGGCTTCCCGGAAGGAGTGCAATTGCCAGTTTCCCGGGAGGTCCCTATGCAACGCCCGCGACGGCCACCGTGAGGTTTTAGTGGGTCGGGGTCATCTACACCCCAGCCCCACATAACCCTGCTCGCCCTCCCCGGGACGGTAGAGTATGCGGCAGACGCATTTTCTCACGTTAAAAAAAAAGGTCCGATTTTCTTTAAAACACATTGTTTATGTTTATTTAAACAGATTTAAACATCACTGTTTATTTAAACAGATAGCTCTAGTGAATATGAAAATGAAATCAGTGATGAGGCAGACACTAACGAGGAAGACCATTTAGAGTTCCAAACTGAATGTACCAGAAGTGAAGAGGAATTCGAACCAGATCAGGACGTTGAAGATGATGAAGTTGATTTTTTCACTGGGAAAGATAAAAAACAAAGTGGCGCAAGTCTCCCCCACCGAGAAATATTAGAGCAAGAGCAAGAAATATAGTGACACAGAAACCTGGAGTAAAAGGAATAGCTAGAGATGCAAAAACGCCCCTTGAAATATGGAAGTTATTTTTTAGCGATCTCGTTATTGACATTATCGTTATAAATACAAATACATCGAGTCTATAGCTAAAAACTATAGTAGAGAGAGAGAGAGATATGCTAAACCTACAGACGAAGTAGAAGTTGAAGCTCTGTTGGGCTTACTACTGTTTGCAGGAGTTCAAAGAAATAGTCGTTTGCATGCCAGAGATTTATTTCGAACAGATGGATCATGACCAGAAATATTTCGCCTTGCTATGAGTTGGACACGTTTCTCGTTCCTGTTGAAGTTTCTTCGCTTTGATGGTAAGGATACTAGATTGCAGCGTCTTACTTTTGATAAATTAGCGCCAATAAGAGAGTTATTCGAAGAAGTCAACTCGTCATTCCCAAAATATTACAGTGCTTCTGAATATGTTACCATTGACGAAAAATTAGAAGGATTTCGGGGACGGTGTGGTTTCAGACAGTACATCCCGTCAAAACCTAATAAGTATGGCCTAAAAGTGTATGCTTTTACAGATGCAAAAAAGTACTATACACTAAATTTTGAAGTTTATGTTGGTAAGCAACCAGACGGACCATATAACTTGGAAACAAAACCTATCTTGTAGATCGCATGTGTAAAGTCATTTCTAGAACTGGGAGAAACGTAACCACAGATAACTGGTTTACTAGTATTGGTTTGGCCAATCTATTGCTAGAGAAACATAACTTGACGACTGTAGGAACAATTCGTAAAAATAAAACCGAAATACCCCCAAATTTTGTTCAAGATAAAAGCCGTGCAGTTGGTTCCAGTTTGTTTGGTTTTGAAAAACTGCACTCTAGTATCTTATGTACCTAAGAAAGGAAAAAATGTGTTGCTCATTTCGACTATGCATGATGACGCAAGTATAAACCCACAAACCAATAAACGGGAAATTATAATGATCTATAACGAGGGTTGGGCAGATACGTATCTTAAGGTATCTGAGATGCGTATTTAGATATGTATCTTATTTAAATACCGAATGATCAAGTATCTTGAATTTTGTAATTAATTATTTAATCTAAATGTATCTTGTATTTAAATGTATTTATGTAATTACTAATTACATACTTTGTCCCTTATCATCGCTATACCCTCAACGCCGTCTATCGACCTTGTACATACACTTGTCGATCGCCGAAATAGTTCTCATGTATCGTCGTGAGCGCAGCCGTAACTACGTGCATGCACAACAATATAACAATCAACAATGCCGGCAGATTAGTTTCTACGAGGATTTTTGTGAATGTAAGCATACAATACAAGTAAGAAATGGACCCTGAACCCGGAACATCTAAAGAGTGCGAGAAAGAAAATATACCGGCTATCCTAAATGGCGAATTATTTGTCATAAAAAATACAGATGGCAATAAAATTACGGCTCAATGTGAGGTTTGCAATTCCAAACATAAGAGAACAATGATAAAAGGTGCAATAAATGCGACATCTAATTTTCGTACACACCTAAAGGTAAATTCTTTATAAAATTATAAAAAATATATGTTTAATAAGATTTAGAAAAGCCGGTAAAAATGATAATAAACCTAACCTAAAACCTTGAACAAATCCGAGAATTAAATATGTACATAGCATGAGTGTTAAAATTAAAATTTGAATTTCAGAGATTACATCCCATAGAATTCATGAAATTCACCGAGATGCCGATAACATCCTCTAATCGTAAAAAAAAAGTGGCAAATGAATATGACGAATCTGCACCTACAAACGTTGACGTTGGAAGCAGTTGTGTAAAACAGAAGCAGTTGAAATTTCGTGAGGTTAACATACCCAGTAACAAACATAAACAAGCACTCTTTGATAAAAATGTAATGAATTACATTATGAAAAGTATGAAACCACTTCATACTGTTGACGATCTAAATTTTATCGAATTATGCCGATGTTTAGACAGTTCTGTAAGAGTAATGTCTCGTCGAACTCTTAGTCGAAAGATAGAAGAGAATTGTATATCCGTTACTGGACAACTATTACAAATGTTTCAAAACGTAAAATTTATATGCACTACAGCAGATATTTGGTCCACGAAACATCGAAGTTTCATGGGCGTGACGGCACACTGGATCTCGACGAAAACACTCTTCAACGTCACGGTGCTGTTCTTGCATGTAAACATTTTAAGGGAACACATAATTATATTCGGATAGCAAATTTATTATTCGAAATAAATATGCAATATAATTTGAAGAGCAAACAGATAATTTCAACAGTAACTGACAACGGAAAGAATTTTGTCAAAGCCTTTAAAGAATTCGGTTATAAGATAAAAATACCTACTGCGTTAGAAGAAGAAATACCTACTGCGCTAGAAGGAGAAATAGATTCCGAATGTTCGTATGCATGATGAATTGATAACTACATATTTTTGGTCATTGTACATTTGAATATTTATAAATGCATTCTTTTCAGATTCTAATGACGAACAAGAAAATTTAGATGAATATGTCGACGAATTAGATACAGATTTTGAATTTCGTAGTATCGAGCAAGAGGACACCAATGTTCAACCCATTATTGAACTATCAAAGCACCTAAGATGTGCAAGCCATACTTTAAGCTTGCTGGCAACTACAGACTTTACAAAAGCGTTGAAACAAAGTTCTGTTGCATCAAAAATTCATCATACAGCAATGGAAAAATGCACGATGTTGTGGAATATGTCTCGAAGACCAAAAACATCAGAGAAAATTGTTGATTTCTTAGGAAAAAGTTTGAAATATCCCACCCCTACACACTGGAATTCATTATTTGATGCGCTGTCCAATCTTTTAGTACATCAAGAAAAGCTTAATAAGTTAATACCGAAATTAGATTCAAACGTTCTTTTTAAAGATGTAGAGTTGAATTATTTAGAAGAATGCATCGATGTATTATCTCCCATTGCATCGGCATTAGACCGATTGCAGAACGAAAATGAATGCTACTATGGCATTTTAATGCCAACTCTTTTTTCTCTTAAACTAAGAATGAGAATGCTACATGAAAAAAATCTGAGATTTTTAGATTGCGTCGTACCAATTCTCATCACTTCACTCGAGAACAGATTTAAAGAATACTTCAATTTTTCGCCAACAGCAATCGATGCTATCATTGCTTCGTGTTTACATCCGGCATTTAAACTAAAGTGGCTTCCAAAGACCATGTCCAGCGAGGAAGTGTTACGTTTTCGAAACTTGTGTAACGCGGCTATAGACGAGCTTGTGCCTCTTGAAACCACAATTATCTCTAATTCCAGTGAAGATGAATTCTTTATCTTCAATGGATCTAATATTCTGCAGCAATCGAATACAGATACGGAATTGATTTCTTGTTTTAATGATAAACAGAAAACGCTTGATACATTAAATAAATACCCACGTGTGAAAAAGGCGTTTATAAAATTTAATACTAGTCTGTGTTCTTCTGCTCCTGTAGAGAGACTGTTTTCTTTTGCGGGATTTATACATTCGCCTACTCGTGGCCTTCTATCTGATAAAATGTTTGAAACATTGTTATTTTTGAAAGGCAATAAGAATTACCAAAGTAATAATAAATAAATAGAGTATACTCTGCATACTGTATACTATATCACTATATAATATATGCTGTCTATTATTTTATAATTATTTTTATTTTATAAAATTTATGAGTTAAAATAAATAAATTTATCTTTCAAAGTGCTGCTTTCAACTTACTTCTGATCCTATTTTCATATGATTCTACTTTCAGACTATATACTTAATATTAAAGTAATCACAATAAGATCATCTACTATCTATTATTTAAAAAATGAACGCAAATTCAAAGAATAATTGTATTTAAAAGTATTTATAAATACACAATAATTAATTTTAATTGACCTGACTGGCAAAGATTTTTATTAATTTCACTACGTTTCGACCCTTGGTCCGGGTCCTTTTCAAGTGTACTAAAAGAATAATATTACATTAGATCTGACAAAAATCAATTACACGCCATTACATAAGTACTACGCTACTGTACATTTACCTTAAATAAAATTTAAAAATGAGTCAGCCCATGATATTGTTATAGGGCGAGTTCTTCGGTACGTCTCGCGTAAAGCAAAGAAACTGTCAAACCAATGTTAAGATTACTAAATAAACACATCACAAATGACTCATAAACAACAAGCTAATGTCATGTGTCAAATATTATGTTGTCATAAATCGCGTTTAAATTTTCCGTGTCCTTTTGTAAATTAATCGTATTCGTATGCTTTTTAATCAAGAACATTTCAGCAATTTCTCTTTTTCTTCTTTGTCTTTCAGAGTGTAAAACTTTTGTTCCTGACCAATCAAATTCATGGTTAAACTCGCATCTATGTTTACTTATGACATTGTAATTACTTATATGTTTTTTAATATTGCTGGAGTGTTCCTTAATTCTAGTTTTTAATTGTCTTTTGGTTTGTCCTATATACTTCGCATCGCAATCATTACAATTTATCATGTAAACTAAATCAGTTTTGTGCATCTTATCGATTTCATCTTTCCCTTTTTTAATTAATCTATTTAACTTTTTTGGTATCGTGTATACAACGTTTCGACATAACAAAGTGCGTAACGATTCCGTTTATAAAGAATGTTAGCGAGAACGTAAATCATACACTTAGTAAAGTTGGTCTAAACGTTGTATACACGATACCAAAAAAGTTAAATAGATTAATTAAAAAAGGGAAAGATGAAATCGATAAGATGCACAAAACTGATTTAGTTTACATGATAAATTGTAATGATTGCGATGCGAAGTATATAGGACAAACCAAAAGACAATTAAAAACTAGAATCAAGGAACACTCCAGCAATATTAAAAAAACATATAAGTAATTACAATGTCATAAGTAAACATAGATGCGAGTTTAACCATGAATTTGATTGGTCAGGAACAAAAGTTTTACATTCTGAAAAACAAAGAAGAAAAAGAGAAATTGCTGAAATGTTCTTGATTAAAAAGCATACGAATACGATTAATTTACAAAAGGACACGGAAAATTTAAACGCGATTTATGACAACATAATATTTGACACATGACATTAGCTTGTTGTTTATGAGTCATTTGTAATGTGTTTATTTAGTAATCTTAACATTGGTTTGACAGTTTCTTTGCTTTACGCGAGACGTACCGAAGAACTCGCCCTATAACAATATCATGGGCTGACTCATTTTTAAATTTTATTTAAGGTAAATGTACAGTAGCGTAGTACTTATGTAATGGCGTGTAATTGATTTTTGTCAGATCTAATGTAATATTATTCTTTTAGTACACTTGAAAAGGACCCGGACCAAGGGTCGAAACGTAGTGAAATTAATAAAAATCTTTGCCAGTCAGGTCAATTAAAATTAATTATTGTGTATTCATTTAATACTGGCGACTCATATGAAATTTATTCCTGTATTTATAAATGTATTTAAATACAATTAGTATTTAAATATATGTCAAAGCCACAGTATTTAAATAGTATTTAAATATATTTAAATACATGTCAAAAAGCATCTTGTATCTTGTATTTAAATACTTTGTTTCGAAGTATCTGCCCAACCCTGTCTATAACTACACCAAAGGAGGTGTGGATACAGTGGACAAATTATATGCTACATACAATTGTGCTGGAGGAACTAATAGGTGGCCAATGGTACTCTTTTATAGCCTCATGAATGTATCTGCTATCAATGCATTTATAATTTACACAGAAAATAACCAGGATTCGGTATTACTCCGAAAGATTTTCTTGGAAAAACTGTCTTACGCATTGATCGAAAGTAATTTGAAGAGGAGAGCCACGTGTCAAAATTTGCCAAGATTGGTCAGAGAGAGGTTGATCCAAATTTATGGTTTAAACCAACAAGAAGGTACTTCAAACCAACGTACTCAACCAGGCCGCTGTTCCTTCTGCGGGTCGAAGAAAAACTGCAAAACTAAATATAATTGCCAAAGATGCAAAAAATATTTCTGTTTACAACATACAACTATGATTTGTCAAGATTGTTATGTTTCAACAGTTGAAAACAATTAGTTCCTATTATTTATGTATCTCATATACTTTAATTTTTAAGTTATTTTTTAAATTTAAGTTTATACGCAAAGAAAGTTGATTTTTTAAGTTTATTTTCTAAAGACTTTTCTAAAGACTGATTAAAAGACAAAATATATTATTTTAAAATTAATATTGACTTTTATTTACTAAAACAACCGAAATTTACTATATTTAAAAGAAATTAACAAATATGTAATATAAAACCACTGTATTTCGGAATTTTAAAACTCGGTGTCACAAACCGACGCGAGTCTATGTGCGATGAGAAATCACGCGAGTTCAGGAAGGTTAAATATTAATAATATGTTTATAAATATAATTAATGATTATAAATATAAACATGATTATAAATATTGTTGAACGAACAATGCTTTTCATTGATAACCATGTTAATATTTTGAACATTTGCAGGTATTTGCACCGACATACCTAACACGGAGGAATCTTTACAATCTTTGTCAGACATTTTATGCGAAAATATAGCGTTTGTTAGATAACAAACAAAACCCAAAGCAATCAACACATCTACATTACAAGAGCCCATAACATCGAACACATTTACACCACAAAGACCCATATCATTGAACACATCTACACCAGAACGACCTATAACACCAAACACATTTACACCAGAACGACCCATAACACCAAACACATCTACACCAGAACGACCCATAAAACCAAACACATCTATACTAAAGAGATTTAGTCAAAAGAGAAAACAACTTCAGGCGTTGAGGAACAATTAGGTAATGCCGATAGATATTTTTAAAAGTTTTGTTACTCACAAGAATACTGTAAATACAGAAGACGAGTCCTTAAAATACTTTTATGACCCCTTGTACGGAGATTTAAAAAATCTCAATAAAAAAGATTTAATATCTTGTAAAATTGAGATTATGCAAATAATTTCAAGGTATACAAAATAAAACTCTGTTCTTATACTAAGTTTTATTTAGTATACCTAGAAATTTTATTTTATACAGTTCATACTAAGATAAGTTTATGATACAGTATACTATTAATTCATAATAATATAGTAATAAGTATTAATATATAGTAATATGTATCATATAATATAAAATAAATATAAAAAAATATATATATTATGAAAGAGTAATAAAAGGAATAAATTATGAGTAATAATAAGGAATAAGTACAAACAGTTTATAATAATAATACTTTGTAAACAGTTTATTTGTATATGAAGAAATAATATATCTGAATTCTTTCTTTGAGTATATAAGTTCTTATCATTAATCCACAATTTATTATATAGTAATATATTATTAAAATTTATTTAGCATTTACTCAGCTTCGATGTAAAATAAAACGATTTAGTGAAACAGCAACTGTTCAACAATGTGTGTGTGTGTGTGTGTGTGTGTGTGCGTGTGCGTGTGCGTGTGCGCGTGTGTGCGTGTGCGTGCGTGTGTGTGTGTGTGCGCGCGTGTGTGTGCGTGTGTGTGCGTGTGTGCGTGTGCGCGTGCGTGCGTGCGCGCGCGCGCACGTGTGTACAAAAGCATATATAAAATATCACCAAAAACTTTCTGAAAAAAAAATTTTTTTAAAATAATAACAAATATAATGTTATCATAAAAATATTATCCTAAAAAAGTACAATTTATTTTAAACAAATACTGTTTCATATAAAAAAACATGGGAATAATTATTCTGGATTATATGTTCTAAGAATATAATGCCAAGAAACTGTTCCTTCATTGGATAGTTTTCTATACTATTCCGAAGTTCAATCATGCTTCTGGAAGCATTATTTGATCCTAAACGTCCTATTCTTTTAAGATTATTTATACGATCATCTCTAAACAAGCCTGGTGTAATGTTCCCATCAGAATAAACTTAGTCGATAAAAGATGAATAAAAGATGAAAGACAATACACTGTTTCGCGCGCAGAAACTTCTTCTTCAGAAATACGTAAAAAATTATGCAGACACACTGTTGCTGCAACAATTTTCTCTACAGTTTCCACATCAGCAATAATATTATTTCGCAATATTCGTCACCTTGATGATAGAATGCCAAATGCATTTTCAATTATTTGTCGTGCTCTTGATAAACGATAATTGAAATTTTTTTTCTGAACAATTAAATTTTTTCCAGAGTAGGGTCTCAGAATATAAGATTTCAATGAAAAAGCTTCATCTCCTACAAAATAATGTGGAAATATACTAATTGTATTTGGCAATGGTGAGTCTGCTGGTAACTTTATTGTACCAGATTCCAGTGCTCGTCCAAAGGTTGCCTCTTTAAAAACACCTGCATCACTTTTGTGAACCAAAGGCTCCAATGTCCACAAGTGTAAATATGTAATCTCAGCGTCACAAACAACCATCAATATGATGCTAAAAGTTTTTTTATAATTGAAATAGGCACTTCAAGATTTATTAAAAGCTTGAATGGTTATATGTTTCCCATCTATAGCACCACAACAGTTGGGAAGATTCCATTGTTCATAAAATCTTTTACTCTTGTCTCGCCAATCTTCAATTGTTGGTGTTTTTAAATAAATTGGAGATAGAACCTCCCAAATGGTTGCACAAGTTTTACGAACGATTACAGACACAGTTGTTTTCCCTATCAAAAACGACCACGCTACTATCTGCATATTGCAGCCTTACCCTTACGGAAAGAAATTCTCCGTATCACTTTGTAAATTTAGACTGTTAGTTTGTCTTTTTATAAAAATCATTTCCGACATTAGCCGTTTCCCGTATATGCGTTCTTCATCCAGAACTTCCACCTTATCTCATGCGAATTCATGGTTTTTGAGCCTGTGGTCCGTGATGACGGAATGTTGCGTTGTATTTCTTCTGATGTGGTTTCTGTGTTCGTTGATTCTGCTTTTCAAAAGTGCTAGTTTGTCCGACGTACGAAGCGTTGCAGTCGTTGCATGGGATCTTATAGACGACGTTGTTGCGCTTTTCTTTTTGTAAAATGTCCTTTTGTACGCGGATGAATCTTGTCAATTTGTTCATACCGGTATATGATATTTTTGTTTGTAAATCACGGACCACAGGCCTGAATTGTTCTGAGAATATTGGAACATAAGGGATATTAAAATAATTTGTGTTTGTTGTTTGCATTTTCCGTTGAACTCGTTGTGTCTACAGGGTTTGTGTGTTTAGTTTTTGAAATTAATGTTTTTATGCGTTCTTGTAACGTTGAAAAAATGAAAGGCAGTGGATATCCGTTATCGAGTAATGTATTAACAACGAGTTCCAGATTTCTTTTGGTGGAAGCTTGGATGTGAGAGTCGGAAAGCTCTGTCGATGAGGCTGATGACCGTGCCTTTTTGTGGCAGAGAGGATGTCGAGATTCAAAATTTAGGTATCTGCCAGAGTATGTAGGCTTGTGATACCAGTCAAATGTTATAAAATTTTTTTCTATTATTATGGTTGTGTCTAAAAAATTCAATCGGTTGTCTGCGCTCTCCTCCATTGTAAATTGTAGTCTGGAGTGGAACGAGTTGAACGTTTGCAGAATTGTGTTGAACATGGAGGGGGGCGCAGCCAACACGATGTCATCGACATATCTATAATAGAAAGGAAAAGAGTTAGGTAGAATCTTGATCGCCCTCGTCTCCAGATCTTGTAGCGTGATGTCGGCGATGATCGGAGAGAGTGGAGAGCCCATTGGTGTGCCAAAAGTTTGTTGGTAGGTTACGCCGTTGAACAAGAAAAAAGTCGAATTGAGAACGAAAAGGATAGCATTAAGGAATTCGTCTCGAGGTATAAAACACTTTTCCTCGATGAAGTTCCGTCTTTTATTAACACTTTCCATCGCAAGGTCTAACGGTACGTTTGTGAATAATGACACGACGTCTAAAAAAATTAATTTAAAATTTTCATGTATATATTTATTATTTAGTTGTTCGACTAATTGGAAGCTGTTGTCTACATGGCTGTTAGATGACGGTATTAAGTTATTGATTATGTTGTATAAAAACGAAGCCAAACCGTATAATGGAGTGTTAATCGACGAAACAATAATCCTGAGCGGGTAGCCTGTTTTATGAATCTTTGGCACACCGTAGGCTCTCGGTAACACACCATCAGTGCAATTAAGTTTTTTGTATATTTTGTCTGTGATATACTCACGAACACAGAAACCACATCAGAAGAAATACAACGCAACATTCCGTCATCACGGATCACAGGCTCAAAAACCATGAATTCGCATGGGATAGAAGTTCTGGATGAAGAACGCATATACGGGAAACGACTGATGTCGGAAATGAT
The DNA here is from genome assembly GCA_963971435.1 of Lasius platythorax. NCBI lineage: Eukaryota > Metazoa > Arthropoda > Insecta > Hymenoptera > Formicidae > Lasius > Lasius platythorax. The sequence continues at coordinate 1,918,188 of OZ020547.1, read as the reverse complement.
TTTTATAGACAAACTAACAGTCTAAATTTACAAAGTGATACGGAGAATTTACACCATGCATATCTCACGTTGGTGGAGAATCTACCAAAGATTTAAATTAACTCGAGGGATTCTTTATTCGATCTAATTTTCCCACCATTTCATTTACTTGACTTTATTTCATTGTATTTATTTCATTTTATTTAATTAATTTATTTTTTTTTAATTATTTCATTTAATCAATTTACACATTTTAACGAACTGACTATAGTTTATTTAATTTTTACATACTTAGTTTTATTTTTATTTATTTATTTTACATTATTTTTATTCTATTTTATTCATCTAACTTTCTTAACTTACTCCTTTATTTTATCTAACTGACTACATCTAAATTAGTTAATTTATTTTACTCTATTTATCCTTTATATCTTATTTAACAAAAGAGTAGAGAATCCTTCCAAAGTTTAAATTGATTTAATATATGTACTCTTTCGAACCGGCTAATGTTTACGTTCAATGTTTAATCGTTCGTCGGCGTCAACATTGCTACAACAGGGGGTCGATTCTGTATCTAAAATGTAGTGAAAATGCTAAAAGTGAGCGGTTGGCGCGATTCTATAACTTTCATTATAGTGAAAATGTGAGGCATCTCACGAGAGTTCGTTCGACAAGAAATTTCTTGTCGAATGGTGAAATCCGAGAGAGAAAGACTGAGAGATAGTGCGAGAGAAAAATCATAGACAAGGTCGTAACGCGTTTTTGTGACAGTTTATATAAGGTTAAGTGTCGTTGCTTAATTTACAGTTCTCATCGTCGTGTTCACGTTAACATTTTGTCCATTAAAGAACATTAAAGAACATTAAAGAATTATAATAGTTAATCGAAAATTTGTGCTTCCGTTTATTTCATTTTTGCCATTGTTTCGTGGACCGTAATTCTCACGCGCCGTTTACAGCTCGTTGCATAAATTATATACTTTTTGTGTGCTTTTATAAATAAAAGCTTTTATAAATATAAATATAATTATATTCTTTTTGGACTAAAAAGTATAATTATATTTTTACTTATTAAAAGCTTTATAAACTTTCCTTTCTCTCTTTTTAATTTTTGACGAAAATTGTATTGATCTCTCATCTTGTATATATAACTCTAAATACATATGTCTAAAATGTGTGTATAAATGTCATCTATTTTAAGTCTAACAATATTGCTTATTAAATCTAATTGACATTGATAACGTCATAAGATTTTAATAAAAGTTTCTTTGTTTACTTATATAGAATGCTTTTTTATTTAATTTATTCAAGTCCAAATTATATACAAAACATATTGATCCCAACAAATATATATTTACTAATAATACATAAATATTGTTTTCTAATGAATAATCATGTTTCTGTATCTTATTCTTTTATTATGCAAATGTTTTATTTTGAAATGTATTTTTTAAATTAATGCTCGCGCCCAAGCATTTTGAGAATATCTGAACATGGCTAATTGATGTATTTTATACTTGTGTTGTAGCGCCGAAGAAAGGAATTTATTAGCAATAGTTGTAAAAGCTGTTTTTTAAATGGTGAACCTTCAAACATTTATAATTATTATTTCAGGTACAGTTTCTGTAGGTACAAAACGTTTTTCCCCACACTAGCAAATCTAGTGATTTCGTATTTTCGCTTCGTATTTTCACTACGTTACAGAATCGCGCGAACAAATTCACGTGAGATAAAAATGCGAAAAGTGAGTGATCTCACTTGAGTTACAGAATCGACCCCAATGTCATAAGAGTCGATGACATCTTTCAGTTAAAACAATTTGACAGTTGCGATTCGATTCTCGTGGCTCGTGGTAATTCGTTCGTCTTAAACAGTAAGTTCCAAAAAGCAAACTAGTTCTTGAATATCACCGTACACCACACTAATTGAGCATTCAATCAAAGTAATTACTATCATAATGGATCTAACATCATCTATCCAACTGAATGCGTCCTTCACGGCTGGAACCGGAACGTGACATAAATTCACTTAAAAATAAGTCGAGGGAATTGCTGTGCGCCATTTACAACCGCATGCCTTAACGATACCATGTATGTACACTTAATTATTTTATACTTAAATTCGTCTGACTGATTTGTAAAAACATCTTTCCGTTCATTAAAATTTGACAGATGCTGAAGCTGGTCTAAATTATAGGACCGAAACGTACGAAAAGTTTTTAATAAAAAATCATTAATTAAAATTTACTTATGCGCATCGATTACCGCGCCAGGCTCTCAATTAGCCCGTTCTTCCTTTCCATATACTTTAATATTAGAGCCTAACTTTGTAACTATTATAAATATATGGTAAAACTCTCGAAGTTGGGCCTATACGCCGATGATCTTGATCTTGACATATGTTGTCAAGGAGGACATATGTTGCTGAAGGTGTGTGCATTTGTACAGCTTCTGTAAAAATAATACATATGTATTAACGTGAGTCTTTGTAAAAGTTAGATTTGTTTTCCAATAGTGTTTTATTTATTACGTAAATTTTTATTCAACTAAATTTGAAATGTGAAATAAAATACAATCATGAAACAAGCATAAAAAATCTAAGTTTATAATCTTAAAAAAATATTTATATATTAACTTACTATACAGGGTGACCCATTTTAACTTAGGCAGCCAAATAACTCGAAAAAAAAGCACACTGCGAAAAAATGTTTAGAATCAAAATTTCGTCATTTCAAGGGGGACGTACAATGACGTTAAAATGAGCCCCCCACCCCTCCCCCTGCGCGGTGAGGGGGGGCAAGTTTGAAATCTTAAATAGGAACCCCTATTTTTTATTGCATATTCGGAATCTTTGGCTAAAAACACATACAATTTGTCTGAAACATTTTTCTCGATTCATGATAGATGGCGCTGTAATCGACGAAATTCAATTTCTTCGATTTCTCTTACTGAGAACCCATGCTTACGATTCTGCAATAAATTAACAATAAAAATATCACGTTTTCATTGTTAATACTCGAAATTAGTCTTAAAACAAACTTCTCATTATTTTTTATTACTCATTAATTACTTCTCAAGAAACTGCTTTTAGCGTAACCCAGGAACAACGTCGTGGACGTAGCAGTTTTCTGTTCCCTTCGGGGTGCTTGATTAACGTGAGTCCCCTCGCCTCTCACAATTCGGGGTGCTTGAACGTGTGGTAACCCAGCCAGTGAAGGCAAGGTCGTGTGGTGATCCAGCCAGTGAAGGCAAGGTCGTGTGGTGATCCAGCCAGTGAAGGCAAGGTCGTGTGGTGACCCAACCAGTTAAGGCAAGGTCAAGTAGTGACCCAGCCAGTGAAGGCAAGGTCGTGTGGTGACCCAACCAGTTAAGGCAAGGTCAAGTAGTGACCCAGCCAGTGAAGGCAAGGTCGTGTGGTGACCCAACCAGTTAAGGCAAGGTCAAGTAGTGACCCAGCCAGTGAAGGCAAGGTCGTGTGGTGACCCAACTAGTTAAGGCAAGATTGCATTGTTATCAGCTCTCTCCGCATGGAGGAGATGCTCAAAGTGTGCACCATTATTTTCTAAGGATAACAGTAATCGACAGCGAAAGTTACGTTGTACATTTTTTAGCATTAAAGGAGTTATAGCTTCACAAGCTCTTCTTATTCTTTCCATCATATTCAATCTTGTCGTTGGAGCTTTACTATACACTGCATCTTTAACGTATCCCCATAAAAAGAAATCAAGGGGGTTCAAATCCGGTGATCTCGGAGGCCACAGAACTGGTCCACCCCGCCCTATCCACCGATTTAGGAACCTTTGATTCAAAAACATCCGTACAATACGAGCATAATGAGCAGGAGCACCATCTTGTTGATACCATAAATTTAGTCTAACTGCAAGGGGAACATTCTCTAGGTATGCTGGCAAATCATTTTTGAGGAATTCTAAATACATTGGACTATTAATTGGACGTTCAAAAAAATGAGGTCCAATGACTTGGCCATTGCAAATGCCTACCCATACATATAAACTCCAACGATGTTGATTAAGCACCTCACGATACCAATGTGGATTTTCTGGTGACCAATAGTGGCAATTATGCCTATTGAGACTACCATTGCTGATGAATGTTGCTTCATCACTGAAACAAACATTACTAAAAAAATCTGGATTCTGATCTAACATCTCAAGAGCCCATCTACAAAATTGTACTCTGAGTACGTAGTCGGCCTCACTTAATTCCTGTACCAGAGTAATATGATACGGATGGTAATTGACTGATCGTAACAATCTATGTGCCGTAGTTTGAGGGATTCCCAGTTCTCGTTCTATTTGACGGGTACTAATATGGGGATTTTGATGAACCATAGCCAAAACTGCGAGCAATCTAGGGTCATTATTATTATGAAGTCTATTCCTTCGCCTTTCGCGATGAAGTGGATTATTACGAGATCTCCTTTCAATGTTTATAATTTGTTGATCAGTAGGATGGCGGCGATTTGGGAATCGCTCCGCATAAGTACGGGCAGTAAGTCTGTAATTTCTACCACATTCGCCAAAGGTTATAAGAATATCGACTACTTCTGTAGGCGTATAATTTGCCATTTTACCAAAATTTTATCAGAGTACAAATGTTAAAAAAATACATAAACACTTGTGACTTTGGCACTAAATGGACAAAATTTTGGAGGGATACTTAGAGGAACTCCATCAGATGGAAAGTCCAAAATGTCTCGGTACTTTGGACCATTCAAGTTGCCTAAAGGGTAGGTTACGCTAAAAGCAGTTTCTTGAGAAGTAATTAATGAGTAATAAAAAATAATGAGAAGTTTGTTTTAAGACTAATTTCGAGTATTAACAATGAAAACGTGGTATTTTTATTGTTAATTTATTGCAGAATCGTAAGCATGGGTTCTCAGTAAGAGAAATCGAAGAAATTGAATTTCGTCGATTACAGCGCCATCTATCATGAATCGAGAAAAATGTTTCAGACAAATTGTATGTGTTTTTAGCCAAAGATTCCGAATATGCAATAAAAAATAGGGGTTCCTATTTAAGATTTCAAACTTGCCCCCCCTCACCGCCCAGGGGGAGGGGTGGGGGGCTCATTTTAACGTCATTGTACGTCCCCCTCGAAATGACGAAATTTTGATTCTAAACATTTTTTTGTAGTGTGCTTATTTTTCGAGTTATTTGGCTGCCTAAGTTAAAATGGGTCACCCTGTATATACAGGTGTTAAACATGAGATCGATAAATCGTTTTTTCTTTTTTTTTGGCCCTTGTAACTATATAGTGTTGCAACAGAATTGCTAATTGTACTGTTCAAAATGTTGAACACGTGAGAACGCACGTCAGGACCTCCTTTTTGTTTTAAAAATTCAACCTGAAAAAAATTTTACAGTTAAAAGAAATACATAGTATAAAATTCCTTATAATTGTGTGTGACATTCCAGTAAACAGAAAGCTACAGTAACATAACATCAATGATATAATTTCCCACTCAATAATCTAACTGTTAAGTACAAGGCATGTTATATTGCAGTTACATTGTTGAGTAGGAAATTATATCATTGATGTTATGTTACTTTGTGTTTACTGGGATATACTACATTTTTCTATTATTTCTATTTCTATTGAATTCTATTTGAATTTCTGTTACTTATTGTAATGAATTATACTTACAACTTTGTGGGTTAAGCTTTTGGATACGGACGGGACGTGTTGAATTTCACACAATCATAATTCCATTTTATATAATTTATTTTTCATTATTTTACAGAGATCGTGTGTAGGTGTGTGTAATTTAAGTTTCTGTCCTGGTTATTATTGTTATTGTCTTTAGTCCTTCGCGACTCTCCTCCTCTTCTCTTCGTCTGAATCGCAGCGTCTGTAAAGGTCCTTCGTGGCGTGGTCCTGTGTGGCAACTATCCTCTTGATTGGGGATCTCTTAAGCGGCGAGATAAACGGCGGGACGTGCCACAGGATCGGAGGCGTCGTGCTCCTGCTCCGTGCCTCCCTGATATTGGGAGTACGTGGTCGCTTTGGCGACCGTGCCCTGGATCTGGTCTGCTGGATGCCTAGGCGTCTGGCGCTGGACCTCGGTGATGTGATGTCGAGGCGTCTAGCGCCAGTGGTCGGCGACTTGGCACCGGCTGCCGGAGGTGGAGTGCTAAGGCGTCTAGTGCCGGTGGTCGGCGACTTAACGCTGGTTCCTGGAAGTGGAGCTCTGCGGCGACTGGCGCCGCTGGTCGACGAAGAGTCGTGGTGGCGTCTAGCGCCGGATCCTGGTGGTAGGGCCTTGAGGCATCTAGCGCCTGTGATCGGCGACTGGGCGCCGGCTCCTGGAGGTGGAACGTTGAGGCGACTAGCGCCGGTGGTCGGCGACCTAGCGCCGGGGCGTCTGGCGCCGTTGGTCGGCGAGGACCCGATGTGGCGACTGGCGCCGGTGGTCGGCGACTTGGCGCTGGCTCCTGGAAGTGGAGCGTTGAGGCGTCTCCGCTTCGCGGAGAGAATGTGCAACGGCGTGGGGCGAGTTCTTTGCCGCGCTGTTATCTCGTCCTCTGTTGGTGGAGGCGAGGTTGCTTGCTTCTTGTTACGAGGCGTGGTCGAGGAAGATGTCTTATTCCGGCGTCTAGCGCCGTGGAAAGCCTTTTCTTCGTGTCTCCTCTTTGCAGGGGAGCCATGGTGGAAGAATACAAGGTGAGTCAAGTCAGGCGATCAATTTTCGTTCGCTTTGCACAACTCACCAAATCCACCATCTTGTTTTACAAATACATGCTTGGTCGTGTATACGTGTTGTGTACAAGCTACTATTGACTGTGATCTGAGAATTGTCAAAATTTTCTAAAAAGGTGTATTTATTCATTCAGATAGTTTCTTCGGTGACTTTTTCGACAGGTAATTTCATTTTTAATTTGTTATTTTGATATGGAAATTTGGCACGGTAAAGAACTTCTCAAATACAGAACTGAACGAACATCAGTGTGAAGAGGTTAGGAAACCTGTCATAATAAAATATCATTTTCCAGATTTATTTTCCATCATAATGGTCAATCATGGTCTACTGCGCTATTAAAGGGTGTAAGAATGACTCAAAAAAAACGAAAAATTCCAGCTGTGGAAAAATAAGTTATTTTCGTTTTCCAAAAAATCAACTTTGGAAAGAATGGGTGAAATTCTGTGGGAACCCAAAAATCAATCTAGCAACTGGTGAGTGAAAATACTCGATAAGATCGGAACTTAATCGTCTGTTTATTATGATTATCATCATTATCATTAAAAAATATGTTTCATTCCGCAGCGAGAGAATGTTCAGTTCATTTTCCAAAAGATGCGTACCGAGAAAAAACATGAGTGCAACAGCAGTATCCTGAGCTAATGAGATGTGAGCCGCGTTTGAAAGTTGATGCTGTACCATCCAAATTTTTGGCTCCCGAATTTTCCAAAGCTTGTACCAAGCTCACGTCTCAGGGCATAATTGAAATTGACCGCAATGAAAATTCCATTTTGTCATTGGGCGAAACTAACATCACTTCTCAATTAACAAGCTTGGAAATTCAAGATTCAATTCCAGCCGGTAACTCTCAATCAGAAGACTTCATCGAAGACAGCAATCAATTGGAATATTTATTAGAAAAATTGGAAAGGTTGAAGGAGGACAATGAAAATCTGAAAGAATCACTTCATCAAAAAGTTCGATCGATCAATGAGAAAGACATAGTAATTCATGAGACAAAATTATAAATGAGAAAGATGAAATTATCAATGAGAAAGATAAAATTATCAATGAGAAACAAAAAATAATTGATGAGAAAGAAAAAATACTCGGGAGAAAAGAAAAACTGCTCGAAAAGAAAGATAAAACCCTTGGCGTAAAAGAAAAGACTATAAGCAAATCTCAGAGACAGGAAAAAAAATATAAGGAAATATTGAATAGAATTTTTACACCTGGACAGATTAAAATGCTTACCAATGAAAATCAAAAACAAGTCAAATGGTGTGCTGATGATATTTCATCAGCCATGTCTTTACACAGTGTCAGTCCCAGAGCTTATAGATTCATGCGAAAAACGATGAAAGTCCCTCTACCTTCGGTATCAACTTTAAGAAATTGGGCTCAGAAGTTCGATGTAACACCAGGAATCTTGAACGATGTTCTGCGCATCATAAAACTAAAAGGAGAGAGTATGACTGTTTTCGAGAGGCTTACAGTTTTGTCCTATGACAAAGTGTACATATCAAATGACATTGCAATCAATCGACGAGATGAACAAATCGTTGGACCGCATAAAACAACTTAGGTGGTTATGGCTAGAGGACTTTTCAGTAAATGGAAACAGCCAGTGTTTTATGATTATGACCGAGCAATGGACAAAAAACTGTTGGACAATATTATCATGAATTTGTACGAAAGTGGATTCACAGTCGTGGCAACGACATCCAATTTGGGATCAAGTAATTCAACTGTAAAAAATTATTTGAAAATCAGGACTGAAGAAAATCAACAGTGCTATTTTGAACATCCGAGTGACAATAAACTCCTCATTCACGTATTTGCTGATGTGCCTCACTTGATAAAATTAGCACGAAGTCACTTTCTCGATAGTAGTTTTTTTACAAAGGATTTCATCTTACGAAGAAAGTCCTAGAGCAAGTTTTGCAGTACAGAGGGGAAGGTGATATGACTATGGCCTACAAGTTGACAAAAGAACATTTAACTGCAAGAGGTACTGAACGACAAAGAGTTTCTATGGCCGTACAAGTGTTTTCAAATTCCGTTGCTGCTAGTATTAAATCCTTCGGTACGAAAGATTATATTGAAAATTGGGAAACTGCTTCTTATGTCGTGCAACTCTTCAACGACTGGTTCGATGTTTTAAACAGCCGAAAAATGTATGGGACGCATAAAGGACTTCACGCGTATGGCATTGAGCTTGAACATCAGAATCGAATCTGAAAATGGATCAATTCATCAAGGAGATGAGAGTAAACACACATAAATCAATGATTCCTTTTCAACGGAATTTCTTTGGCCTGTAATTCCCTGCCAAGTTTGTTCAATTACTTGCAAGATACCTTCGGCCACGATCAAGTTCAATATCTAATGACTTATCGCTTAAATCAGGATGTATTGGAAAACACCTTTTCATATATCCGCTGTATGGGAGGCAATAATGATTATCCTAACGCGCTGGGATTCCAACATCGATTTCGGTGGTACATCCTTGGGAAATACTCGATGGATTTCTTTTCACTCCAGGCTAACACTGTTCCTGTTAACAAAAATTCGAGTTTGATAAATGCGTACGATATTTCTAACTGCATGGCGGATGACGCCTATGTTTTAACCACTATTTTTCCGGAAAATTCGTCAATTAAAGAAAATAATGAATCAATGGAAACAGAGGAATCGGAGGAATTGGAGGCAAGAGAAGATCCTGCACATATCGCTGATTGCGAATCATTAAGAATTACCAAGGGATTCGCATATTCTCCTATGGAAATAGATAATAATTCTGAAGGTTAATATCCAATAAAAAAATAATAAAAAAACTATGATTTAATTCATAGTTTTTGTATTCTTTATTTTTGTTTTCTTTTTCGAATCAATCTTGTAAAAAAAAAATAGTGAAATTTTCGCAAAAGAACTGGGATGAGTTACGAATTAACTCATAGCCTATCTTTTTTTAAATCAATATTGTACAGAAAAAAATCATACAGAAATCTACGAACGGAAATGGAGGAACAAACTACGTTCTCTTCGGATCAATTTTGTAAAAAAAATATCTTCAAATCAAGGGAGATAATTTGATGATTTTCAATTTTTGTCAATTTGTTATCATCAAATCACTTCCCTCACCATCACCGTCACCAACTTGGCACGAGAATGGTATTAAGGAAAACATTTTGTAATTTGAAAATATTACATCCATTTATGAAATATATTTTTTTGTTAGCTTCGAATATAACTGGCTACAAGCCATCAAGTCAAGAAATAGATCTTTTGAGCCAATTAGAGATTGCTGATGCCCAGGAGTGGAACGCTGAACAAGGTTTGAAGTATGTGACCGGTTATGTTGCCCATCGTTTTAAAGAAAAATATCCGTTCTTGGAAGATAAAAGTCGAATTTTGGTCGCAATTGAAGAAGATTATATTTCCATCTTATCAAGGGGAGGTCTGACTCATCCCTCCAAAGTATTCTTGGACGCAGCAAAAATAATTCGGAGCAAGAATTCAAAAAATTCCATCAGAAAAGTTTGAACCCAGAAAAATACATTTTCAAGAAAGTCACCGAGCTCGTGGAAAAACGAGTGAAAAATATTCCACACGAGGTTTTGCTTTGTTTGGTTAGGACCAGAACCTACATTAGATTAAGAGCATTGAACAATCTCATTTGTGACAAAAATAGTAAACGAAAAGAGAAGAAACTGACGAAAATTTGTAATAAAAATAATTTTAATTTCATGTCAACTTTTTTCCTGTTCTCGAGACCTTGAGGAAAGCTCAACTTTATCATAAGAATCCTTCCTTTTTTCTTTATTTTTGTTTTGGTGCAGTTGTTTTTGGAAAAAATTAGTTCAAGTCATTCCTTTTTAACTGCTCATTATTTCTTTGTCAGTTTATGGAAATAAATTATTTCTTTCAGTGACTTATATTTTGTACTTGTTCAGAAATAAAAATGCATCCTTCAAATTTGCTTGTTCACAAAAAAATAAAAAACAGCCACTTGTTTATACAAGAAAATGTATTATTTTATTCTATTATTTTGAATATCTACTGGTTTCCCGGCAGTAATGACTGACCTTATGGCAGCTTTCTATTGGCCGATGGGATCACGCTGCGCCTTGACTCATCTTGTATTCTTCCACCATAAGGGGGACCCGTCTTTATTATCGCCTGGCTGAATCTCACTCACGGGTTGCGCCTCGCGCCGTGCGCCGCCTAGCGGCGTCGCCCGTAACTAATGCGGCGTGAGAGTGTGTGGGCTGCGCTTGTGGCGGCCATAGGTCGTCACAAACTTCATAAAAAAACTTTTTTTCTTCTTTTAAAAAGCGTCGAACTCCTCTAGAGCATTTACGTCTTTTATAATAAATATTTCGACTAATTTATCTTTCGTTTGGTCGCTCACACACACACAACTGATAACTTGTCTTTTGAGAACTCTTTTTCTTAAGAGCAGTAATTTTTGCCATTATAATTTCGTTCTGTTGTACTATTTTATTTCGTTTTGTCAAAATAAGTATTAATATAGCTTGAAAAAATTAATATGGCGTTTAATGCACAAAATTTGTATGTAAGTGCACAAGTACAAATGTGTTCGTTTAATATACATATTTATATTATTTCAGTTCAAATTTTATTTTTAAAACAAAAAATTATATAAAAGCATGATTAGTTATTATTAAACTTTGATTTGAAATTTCCGTGACAAATTGAAGTTCAATTTAAAGTAAAATAAATTGACATTAAACAAAATTGATTAAATGAGGTTTTGCATGTCATAAAAAAGTTGACATAATATAGAAAATACTTACTTGCAATGTTATTATCTACATCAGGCCTTTTTTGTTGCACCTCAGATTGAGAGTAAATGATCCCAGTAGATTGTGAATTGTTTCTATTTTGTGGAGTTTCATCGACAATCTCTGCGTAAAAAAGTAAATGTTATGTTTAATGTTTAACCGTAAGAACATTTATATGCAAGTAAAAAATTTAAATAAGTCTCAAAATCATAAAAAATAAATTTTAAAATTTTGAAGGAAAAAAGTTATACGGTCGTTTTAAGAGGAAATGTGTTAAACAAAATTGTTCGATAAGTGTCTGAGGAATGTAAGGTATGACGTGGATCGCGGTTGTTAAAGGATATTTTCAGTCTCGTTGTACTAATCACTTTTAATAACAAATAATTCATACAAAGAAGCAATTATATAAAGAAAGTAACTAAATTAATCAGAGTCAATTATTCAGTCCGTAATCCAATGTCGATTTACCGTTGAAATTTGCCGTGTCGTTAATTCGAATGCGTGCGAGATTTTGCGTGTATTTGTGTGCTGAAACTACGTGAGCGACTGCGACTGCTGTTCGCTTTGTCCCTGTTTTATGCTTGCTGACTTTCTGGAAGGTTCCTTGCCGAATCACTGGTCTTTGTCGACCGTTGATGCGCAAGTTGGAACCTTCCCGAAAGTCAGCATGCATAAAACAGGGACAAAGCGAACAGCAGTCGCAGTCGCTCACGTAGTTTCAGCACACAAATACACGCAAAATCTCGCACGCATTCGAATTAACGACACGGCAAATTTCAACGGTAAATCGACATTGGATTACGGACTGAATAATTGACTCTGATTAATTTAGTTACTTTCTTTATATAATTGCTTCTTTGTATGAATTATTTGTTATTAAAAGTGATTAGTACAACGAGACTGAAAATATCCTTTAACAACCGCGATCCACGTCATACCTTACATTCCTTACATTCAGCTGCAAATTCTACGAATCGGCTTTTGACAGTTTTTACTGTCAACTCGCGTGGGCGTCGCTGGTTGGGCGCTGCGGCTGAGAGATAACGTGCCCTCTCGCGCATAATCAAAGCGCGCGCGCGACTGAGTGCGCGGGGCTTCTGATAGCGCGCGCCAATTACGAATCGCGAATTGATCTATCTTCACGCACGCCCGTGAAGATAGCATGATTTCGTACAAAAATATACATTTATTATCTCTATATTTTCCAGATGGCAACGTATTTATTTTACTTGTAGATATTTTATTCTTACAAGCAAATGTGTGCGTGTACATTATTGTTTTCTTCAATATGGCTACATTCGGTTCTGTTTTGAACAATATTTTCAGAGTTGCTTTCACTTTCTTTGAGTTCCGAATATGCATTAAACTCACAAAAGTTCTGTTCTAAGTTTATACTGTTCTGACTTTCTTCATAATCGACTATTTTGGTAGAGTTGTTCTTATGATACGTATACTGTGGAATGTTTTTTTTAACTTTCAGAAATGGACTGTCAGAATCATCCGAATCAAAATGATCAGATAAAAATATCTTTTTATGTCGGTCCTTGCGTTTTAATTTTTTCCGTATTTTTAATGTCTAAAAATAAATCGGCATCTCGCCTTTTTTTAGACGCTTCTTCATAGTCATCTTAAAAAAAAAATATAAAAGTTTTATATAAATATTGTTTGGTTATTCATATAACGCCTAAACGAACGACGACATTTGAGATACATGTCGGTAGTTCCCACGTTAACTGATCGAAGCGATTGACCAAATGCCGAATCGATAGCTCCATCCATACGCAATTACGCGAACCTAAAATGCGAATTAGGCCTACGTAACGAATCATTCTAGCGATTAGATCAGAACGTTCGGAGCCGTTAGTGTGATAGAGCGATATTCTTGTGCGAAAGCGATAACGAATCTAGTGCGAACGTAAATGACTGAACAGTGTGGAAAATCTTCAGAGATTATTTAAAGAAAAATTTTACGATATGATTACACGTTACCAGCTAAAAGGTATTCTCATTAAACTTCTTCATTTACTTAATTTCTGTGAAGAAATCGAACACGTGGCAATTCAAAAGGCATCCACACCATTATTACGGCACTCTCGCGTGCTCCGAAAAGCATTGTTCGGTTAGCGTTCACGAAAACGTTCGTTGTGATCTAGTATTGACTTATTCTTGACTGATTTGTTCTTTGAGTGAACTGTTAACAATTACCGATATTAATAAACTAGAATCGATCTCATTTAATCTCAAGTACATCTAATATCCTGACTTCTCTCGGCACATCGTGTCTCTGTCGAGACTTTTCATCCGCTTATACATAATCTAAAAACAAATATAATATAATATTATATTTATGTTTAAAACATTACATTATATAAATCATGTACATACAAAATCGTATATTTTTACATTAAAAGAATTAAAAGCTTGGTCATTATAAGATAGTTTTTGCGTTAAATAAGAAACAAAAATTTTTTTATAAAATTTTTTTAAAAAAGAATGTATTGTTTTCTCTGTGTGTTTGTGTGGGGGGGGGGGCGTGAGTGCGTGCGTGCGTGCGTGCGTGCGTGCGTGCGTGTGTGCGTGTGTGTGTGCGTGTGTGTGTGCGTGCGTGTGTGCGAAAGAGTATTTTAATTTTTGATTAATAAATCAAAAATTGAAAAAAATTATTTAAAAACTAATACTTTTCACGAGAGTAAGATACATGTATGGTCAAATTAATTTCGATAAATGATTAAGAGAGTAAGACTTTAAAAATAAAAAATTTGTTAGAAAACAATTCTAGATTTAATATTTATTGCACTCTTAAAAAAACGACATAATCATTATATAACCCTGTGAAGTACTCATTAACTTATTGATTGAATGTTTGACTGACTGATTAGCCAAATGCATAGCCTAAACCGAGTTATATAAAGAAAAAGGACTTTTATGAGGACTGAAATGACCCAGAATATCTAAAGAAAAATATCGGGTCTACAAACAGCTGAAAAACATTGAAAAACACTTCTATCTAGTAACAGATATACATATAACTATTATATAACACGTAATGAACATGTACGTTTTATGCAATGTACATGTTTATTGCAATTTCCTTGATTTCGTACTTATAAATGCAACATTTGTAATATAATATTACAAATGCATTTATGAGTGGAAAATTGGAACAAACATATACGTTGTAACGTACATGTTCATTACATGTTAAATAAGTTATATATTTGTGTTTGCTGAGTAAGGTAAAAAAATCAAGAAGTAACATAGAGAAAAGGGAAAGTGCCGAGCATCAGAGACATAAATATAATTAGTAGCCATAAATAATCTCAAAATAAAGAGATTTCTTTCATATACCTATTAAAAGGTGTGATTAAATATTTAAAACGCATTAGAACAATTCTTAACTTACCACATTTACATACAAGAAGTGCATAGGTATACTCTGGCCAATTATCTTCTGGTATAAAACATTTTCGAACAGCTTTAAGTACTTTTTCTGGCTCTTTATATGGTGGCCACTTCGTTATCATTTTTCTTTCGTCAACCCAAGATGTAGGCACTACTTCAGTGGAGTCTGGTTCCGGAAATCTCAAAACTGAATACATAATTGTGCCTAACACTGAGAAAAAGGATTTATTATTATTATTATAATTACCATAATAATGTGAATAAGGCCAGGTGGCACCAACATTATATAGATAATACGATATCTAAAAGAAAATACGTACATTATACATTCAGGGCGTCTACTCAAATCTCGTAAAAAAATTCCCTGAAAATTATCTGATCTTCCAGGTATTTTCGTTAAAAATTCCAGGTAAAATAAGAAAATTTGTAGATGCAACTTTTTAAAATAAGTTTCTTTACTGTATGTGCTTTCTAAAGTTTTCTATTCATACGATTAGAAAGAAAGTCACAAAAATGTAGTTTTTCTAGCATTTAATATTGATTTATCAATCGTAAAACTAATTTGAACAATAACAAAGTGCAATATATCACTATATCTAAACACTGTAGCTATAAAGATATATGCTAAAATATAAAATAAAAATATAAAACAAAAAATTATTTATTATAAACGTCTTAAGGGGTATTAATTTATTTAAATATTATTTTAAAATTGAACAATTTTCTCTGGAACTTGATATTAAATGATATTCTTGATTACTGGTGGGAGTTCCATGAGTAAAAATGATTGCTTTTTTATTCATGCATTACATTGCAAAAAAAAGAAAATTGTAAGTTAGTGAGGCTTAATTTCACATGTGTGCAAAATAGGAAACACTACTATATAATTTTTTAATGGTATCTTAAACATCTTTTTTACTATGTCACTACAAAGCCATTCGTTAAAGGGATTAGATGTATCTTTCATAACTTGAATATCTAAAGAATTTGACAAAAGTGGTTTACCATTATATTCTCTTGAGGTTCCAATTTTCTTCCTATAACATATAATGTAGAATTATATGTAGCAAAACTTTATACGATAATTACTGAATCATCTTTTAACATCACGCAGTCGTTTTTATTAATTTGTACCAAAAATTGTAAAATATCGATTTTATGCAATCATGTTAATTTATTTTGACTAAGCAATAATAATATTGTTCTGTAATTTTTTCAGATCATGAATTTAGAGCAAAACTTCAAATTAAGCGCTGTGAATTCATGTTGCATATAATGCAAAATCTGTTTTACAATTGAATTTACAGTGCTCAATTTTTGATTATAATCGATTTAAATCCATGATTTAGAAAAATTGTCAATGTTGATTCAAGAAGAGACTAATGCATTGGCCAGATATTAGAATTCAATATTATTAGCTATGAAAAAAGCATTCAGTTTACAATAATGTTTTTCAATAAAAATGTATTCTTCCTCTTAAACATATAAAGAAATATTACACAGTGTAGATTTTTCTTGTGATTTTTGTTTAAGATTTTTCTATTGTAATAAAAATTCTTTTGTTATAAAATTTCTTACAAAATTTATTTTTTTTATTTAATAAAATTTATATATATTCTATATATGTATGTGTCTATATATACATACATATATGTACAATATGTACATACATATATTGTATGTCTTATACATGTAAAACATATATTATACACATTATAAACATTATATTAATAAACTGAAGGAACTTTACATTAATTGGCTTACAGTGGCTTACATTAATTGGCTGTGTTAGATCTTTCTTTTCTTCCTCCTTCTCTATCTCCGCTTTCAGCAAGAAACTTAGAAATTTTTTAAAAATTTCATCTTTTGTTGCAATTGATAACTTTCTTGATACTATATTTATAAACAAAAAGAAAACTTATGTATTTGAATTGAATTGTTGCTCGAAATAACTCGCGAAGATTAATTGTTGAATGCACTTTACTTGCTAAACGATTTATTAAGTGGACTGTATTTTGTACAAAGTAAAATAGTCGAAACTCGTAAAACGAAGAGACGGAACTGACGAAAACGTCTCATATATACATCTCTATTGCGAGTATTCCCCACTCAAGGGCCGTCCCCACTAATTCTCCGAGGTGCGCACACATCCAAATTCACACATTCGTCGCATGCACATCGCACACCTCGTAATCGTCTACTTAATCTTAGGCAAGAATGTTATTTCCGGGACCCCTCAATTTGATAAGTGTATTATATAGATTTTTTACCGAGAAAAGGAATGCCGCAAATCAGAATCTGCTACGACGCATAGTTTTCGAGATATCGATGTTTCAAAATTTTAATTTTTGGTAAATATGCATATTACGCTCATCACCAATAACCTTGACCTTGACATATGTTGTCCAGATTATGATCCCGAGTAACATGCAAGAGGTTTTAGCCCTCGTTTCGCACTGAAAGCAGGGGATGATGGGGGTCGACCTTGCTTTGCGTGGATAGTTGCAAACCCATGTGAAATTGTAAGAGCATAGACCTCGTTTCGCACTGAAAACAGGGGATGATGGGGGTGGATCTTGCTTTGTGTGGAAAGTTGCAAACCCATGTGGAATTGTAGAAACATAGACTTCGTTTCGCACTGAAAAAAGTGGCAACTTCATGATTTTCCCCAAGGATGACAAATTGTTTCCGGCGCTTTAAAATACTATAACTGCTAATTCTAGACCGAATGGAAGCTCCATGTAAATTTTGAGGCAAATCGGAGGTGAAAAACCTAATATAGAAAACCCTTGTTTCTTTCGTACAATTGAATTCTTAATAATTTTTTAATAAACAATGAGCCACGGCTAAAACCTCTTGCATGTTACTCGGGGTCATAATCTTGACAACATATATCAAGGTCAAGGTTATTAGTGATGAGCCTAATATGCATATTTACCAAAAATTAAAATTTTGAAACATCGATATCTCGAAAACTATGCGTCGTAGCGCATTCTGATTTGCGGCATTCTTTTTCTGATAAAAAATCCTATGAAAATGACCCATCAAATTGAGGGGTCCCGGAAATAACATTCTTCCCTAATCCTATACATCCCGCCCATCAATTAATGTCAATTAATTATTACGCCTTATATACAGGATCAGTGGACGGTAGCTTACATAATTTTGTGATCGCTCTTTTATACGTTCCGCTCGCTAGTTTCAATGTAACAACACGCACCCTGCCGTCTACGCCTGTATGAATCTCTATTACCTTGCCTAATTTCCATTTTAAGGGCGGTAAATTATTATCCTGAATCAAAACAATGTCACCGACTGCTAAATTAGTTTGTCCGATCTCCATTTCGTTTTGCTCTGTAATGACGTTAAATATTCCTTACTCCAACGACGCCAAAAATCCTGCGCAATTTTCTGAACTAGTTGCCAGCGGTCTAATCTATTAATCGGCACATCAGTCAAATCCAAATCAACAAGAGTCGTTAATGATTCACCAATAATAAAAGGACCAGGTGTTAATAGTTGCAAGTCTGTGGGAGTGCATGGTAATTGACAGAGTGGTCGTGAATTTAGATATGCTTCAATTTGTATCAAGATTGTAGTTAATTCTTCGAATGTAATAAAGTTTGACCGATGACGCGCTTCAAATGAAATTTGCAGGACTTTACACCTGCCTCCCACAAACATCTCATGTGAGGTGATGATGGCGGGATAAATCTCCAATCAATGTTATTGGGAACGCAAAACTTATCGTTTATGTCGGTCGAGTTGTTCTTAATGCACCGCCATATTTCACGAAGTTCATTTCGTGCTCCAACAAAATTAGTGGCATTGTCACAAAAAATACGCTGCGGACATTCTCGACGTCCCACAAAGCGTCTAAGAGCCGCTATAAACGCACCAGATCTGAGATCGCTTACTGCTTCAAGATGTTGTAACGCACCACTTTCGCGAGTGCGGCTCGGATTCTTGCTCTGTCGGGATCAGGGCTCGAGAAAGGGTCGGCGAGACAGTAGACTTACGTTTAGTGAAAAATAAAAATGATTTATTTCAAACGTAGAATGCATGTACAAGTGTGTAACGTGGATGAGGGTTTTCGTATTCCCGGTGTGTGTGTACGCGGACGTGTGGGTGTGTGTGGTGTATGTGTGTGTTTGCATGTACAGCGGCGTGTATGTAGATGTTCGTATTTACAGTGTGCGTGTGTGCATGTATGTACGGCGGCGTGTATATAAATGGTCGTATTTACAGTGTGCGTGTGTGCATGTATGTACGGCGGCGGGTATATAAATGTTCGTGTATACAGTGTGCGTGTGCAATCAGAGATTACTGCAACGGTCGGCGGGAACGGCGGTGGTAGTCTTTATTATACGTCCGTTCTTACATTAGATGCACGCGGCGTGTCGGTATTTAACGTTCGTGGAAACTCGCACGGCGATGCGAGTTGTGTTGTCGCGTTTTTGTGCGTCTCTCGAGGCTTTAAACGCCTTGTATACACGGCGTGTGGTAGGCGCGGGACGTGCGGGCACGCGGGCGCGTGAGCGCGAGAGCGCTTCGATGAGAGAGAGAGCACGCGGCGCGAGAGCGCGAGGCGCGAGAGCGCGCGGCACGCGAGCGGGAAACTCGGCGTGCTTAGGTATCGTTCGTTAACAAACTAATTTCTGGCGGGGCTCGGATTGTTGGATGTAATAATTATCTGGGAGCGACGATTAGACGGGAACGCCCGTCAGCGGCAGGTGACTCCCTACCCGTTGAATCTGGTCGTCGCGGGGTTTTAAATAGGATCTTTCGAATATTTGCTGAAAGCTCTCAGCGGAGACCGGGTGCGCCCGACCTCGTATATTCGACGGTAGGTTGTAAAGGATGCTTCCTTGGAGATGCCGCAAACTCTCGGTGGAGGCTGGGTGCGCCCAACCTTGGTTTCTCTCTCTAAGAGAAGCTTATCGGTTTCTCGGATTCGTCTCAGGTGCCGTACGGGCTCTGATCGGAGCGGAAAACGGAGTGTCTGTTTTCGGCGTCGGATCGCTCTTTTATACTGGGAAATTACCCAGTCGGGTAATTTCGGTGACATCCGTCGGCCCGATTGTTTCGTCGAGCGCAAATAATTACTATGAATTATTTTGGCGCTAGGGACCGTCGCTCGGCGTTTTCCGTCGGTACTCGGAATAGTTCGGGCGCCGAGACAACAATCCTCGCGTTATCTATCGTCGGCCGTATAACGGCTTGATTCGAACGCGCGTTGGTATACTTAAGTGGGGCGCATTGCGCCGCTGCATTTTGCCCGGCTGGTGGTCGCCGGGCGGCAGCCTTCCGGCGGATGACGGCCGGGAAACGATTACGGGGCGGATCGTTACAATGTATTGCTTTCGTTGCAAAACAAATGAATAATGATATGTATGACTTGTTAGTTTCTCTACCACGACCTCGATTGACTAATGTTATGACTGGTCCGGCGAAATCCACGCCCGGTACAAAAAACGGACGTTTCGGAACGACTCGGTCCGCCGGTAATTGCCCCATTATTTGTGACAACGGTTTCGGATTATTTCGGAAGCAAGTCATACAATCATGTACAATCTTTCTCGCGATATTCTTTCCCTTAATCGGCCAATATTTCTCGCGAATAGCGTACAATAACGCCTATGGGCCCGCATGTAACAATCGGCGGTGTTCCCGTTCAAATAATAATCGTATAAACCTACTCTCGGGCGGCAACAAAATCGGATGCTTGGTATTGAATGTTGCGATTGAATTCTGAATTCTGCCGCCCACCCTGAGGAGTCCGCTTTGATCTATGAATGGACTGAGCGACAACAATTTATTAGTTGATTTAATTTGTCTACCTGCTTTGAGATCGGATAATTCATCTGCAAAATAAATTCCTCGAGTCTCTAAAATTAATAATTGATTCACCTTAAGAATTTCGTCTGTTGAGATATTGCCATATCCCCGTCGTGTTTGATCTATTTTACAATTGAATATAAATCGAAAAACTTTTACTAAAACACGCTCGAGGTTTGATAAAGAAGAATAATTATTTAATAGTTGTAAAATAATTTGTTCTTTTTTAATTATCAATGTTTAAGAATACTCGTACTTCTAATTTTTGATAGGCGTTAATAATGTTAATTTCGTTTTGCGAAAGATTCGTCAATTGTATTTCATTCTGCAGATAATCACAGAACTTCGACGACCAATCAGGGCCTTCCCACCAAAGTTTACATTGTTGCAAATCTTTAAGATTTGCACCTCGCGAAATTAAATCAGCCGGATTGTCTTCGCTCTTGACATAACGCCAACGACCTGACGGAACAATAGATTGAATTTCTGCGGTTCGGTTTGCTATAAAAGTTTTCTGACGCGATGGATCGCCATTTATCCATGCTAATGCAATCATTGAGTCGCTCTCCATGCGTATGTTCCTTCAAATTTGATTTTAAAAGCCTTTATAACATTCTTTACTAATCTAATACCAAAACAACTGCGCCGCAAAGTTCAAGCTTTGGTAAAGTAATCGTTTTACTTTTTATAGGCGCAACTCGTGATTTTGAGCAGAGCAATGCTGAGCAAAAATTATTGTAATTGTCCGCTGCTTGTAAATACGTACATGCACCATACGCCCTCAATGATGCATCACAAAATGCATGTAAATAAAATCGAGTCGCATTAGTTCCTGAAATAACTCTGCGAGGAACTCGAATTGTGTGTATATTCTTTAAATCGTCCGCATACGCGCTCCACGCTTATTGGAGATCAATCGTCAATGGATCATCCCAGTCTAAATTCGCTGCCCATATTGCTTGCATGATTAGCTTGGCTCATATTAAAATGGGACTGATTAAACCTAACGGATCAAATAATTTGGAAATAGCAGATAAAATTTCTCGTTTCGTTTTGCGTGAACTCGTTATCGATTGAATTGAGAATTCGAATATATCTTGCTCGAGCTGCCAATTTAGACCTAGCGTTTTTACATTGTTTACATTGCTTGCATCCGTCGTGACATTTAGCGATTCCTCTGTTTGATCTTCAAATTGTGCATTATTTAATATTTCCTTGCAATTCGAGCGCCATTTGTGAGGCTCGAATCCACCACTGTTTAATAATGTCTTTAATTGAACAATTAAATCAATCGCGTTGGTTTTACAATCGACTCCGGTAAGAATATCGTCGACATATAAATCATTTAATAAAACTTGAGATGTTTGATTAAATTGATTACTCGCTTGACTCGCTAAATGTCTAACATATCGTATTGCTGAAAAAAGCGCGCACGCTAATCCGTATGTAACCGTGTTTAGTCTAAATTCTTGTATAGGCTCGTTTGTTGAGAATCGCCACAAAATTCTTTGATAATCTCGATCGCTTTCGTAAATTAAAACTTGTCGATACATCTTTTTTAAATCGGTAGTAATTGCAATCGCGTGCAATCTAAATCGCAAGATTATATCTATTATGTTGTCCTGTAAATTAGCGCCAATTATTAATGTATCATTTAATGAAATTCCTGATGTTTTCGCAGAACCATCAAATACTACACGTAATTTAGTCGTAACACTATACTCGCTCAGCACGCCGTGATGCGGCAAATATGTCGGAATTATTGTTCTAGTTTTTTTCAATTATTTTAGACATATGATTTAATTGAATATATTCTTGCATGAATTTCGAATATTGCTTCTGAAAATCATATTGTTTTGAAACTTGCTCTAAATATCTCAGTCGCTTTAACGCTATTTCCCTTGATTCGCCAAGCTTACCTTTATTTTCTCGAAAAGACAATCTAACAATAAACCGTCCCGATAGGTCGCGACTCATCGTGTTTACGAAATGATTTTCAGATTCTTGTTCCTCAGCTGACATCATAATATGTTTATCGATCGGATATTCTTCTAACTCCCAAAATTTTAACAAAGTTTCGTCGACGGATTCTAGCTGTAATGACAAACACGTATGAACGTTCGAAGATATACTGTCGGTCAATTGATTTACCACTAAATGCTCTGGTATTGACCCTGCTATAATCCAACCGAATTTGCTATTTTGCAAGGTCGGCAAATCATCACTAAGTTCGATTCTCTCGGTTTCTAATAATTTAAAGAAAAATTCTCCGCCTATAAGCGCGTCAATATTACTCGGATTGTAGAATAATGGATCTGCTAACTTAAGATATTTCGGAATCTGCAGCTGAGAAACTTAAATTGAAAATGACAATTCCCTTGTTATTCTTGGAACGACTAAACAATACAGACTTGCTTTAAATTCCAAAGTTCGCAATTCTAATTGCAATTCACAGCCATGTTTGATTATACAATTCATGCTGCTCAAACCGTTAACTGACTCGCAAACGTTATCCAATTTCAATCCAAGCTTTTTACACGCAGCTTATGAAATTGGTCTCGCTCGCGCTATCTAATAAAACTCGCAATTGACAATTATAATTACGACTTGCCTCGGCGTTTACAATCGCAGTTGACATGAGAACTCGCTTACGCTTCGTCTCTCCCAGCGCATGATGCACCGACAGACCGCTCGTTGTCTCGCCACAAACAGATGATGCTCCCCGCTCCAAATCTGTCGGTGATTTTGCAACTTTCAATGCGTCCGTGGAAGTAATTGTTGATTTCCCTTTCGGATCCTTGTTCGAACTCGCTGCATTCTTAGCTCGATGACACAAAGTATTATGTCTCCCTCCGCATTCTCGACACAAACTGGAAATACAATCCTTGAAATAATCGTTGCGAAGACAATTAACACACAGCTTCAATCGTTTGACTGCTTGAATTCTATCTTTAATAGACAAATTTAAAAATTGATTACAAAAATTAATTAGATGTTGTCCTTGACATAAAAAACATCTCCGTCCTTGTACAGTTGTTGACAATGATGCCTTGCCTTGAGATCTTGATTGAAAAGACTGTTTGTTTTTTCCATCGACCTTCTCGTGATTATTGAAAACCGAACCGCTCTTTCCAGAAATTTCACTTAGAGATGCTCGTTCTAAAACTTGACATCGACGCTGCAAAAACTCAATTATGCTATTAGTCGTTATATTTTCTAATGTCTCGGCGTATTCCTCCCAACGTTTTCTCGTTACACTATCTAAATTCTTCTCGATTAAATACGTGATTAACTCTCCCCATGCTTCGGTAGGAAGTTTCATAGATTGTAAGATTCGAAGATGTTTCTGAACGTGATCAATGAGTTCCCGAATCGCTCCAGCAGATTCCCGATGCACTCGTGGTATCTCGAATAAGCATTGCACGTGTCGTTTGCGAATAGCTCTTTCATCTTCGTAACGCTTTCTCAGCAATTCCCATCCAATTACGTAATTTTGATCGGAAATTTCGATTGACTCGATTATTCTCGCGGCTCGACCACTTAATGATCCTACTAAATACTGGTGCTTCTGCACGTTAGATAAATCGCTATCGTGAATTAATGTTTTAAAAGTATCAGCGTACCTTTTCCATTCTTCGATGGTTCCGTTGAATGTCGGTAATTAAATGATCGGCAGCTTGACTAGAGATTTACGTGGCCTAGACTGCATGCTCAATCGTTCCAACATCTGACCTTGCTGCTCCAGTATCCGTGCCAGAATATCATTGCTGCTAATGTCGTTTGAGCGTTCCGATAGCCGTTGCATGAGAATTACTTGCTGCTCCAAAACTTGTGCCAGCGTATTTTCGCTTACTTGATTTCCGTTGCCACGGGTCAAAGCTTGAGGTGTTGGTCTCAATTTCGCGAGGTATTGTGATAATGAGGCTGTTAATTCAAAATATCGATCTTCAAATTCCGTTTCTTCTACTAGATCTCTCTGTTCATATTCTTGGTAAACTTTGATATTAGCGCCGACCTCACCGATTTCAATGACCTTGACATATGTTGTTAAGGACATGGCTCTGAGTAACTTGCAAAAAATTTTAGCCGTCGCTCGTTGTTTATTACAAAGTTATTAACAATTAATAATATGATAAGAGCACGTATTAAATGCGAAATCTGAACTTCTCCATGCATGAGCGTTATATATTTAAGTATTTAGTTGTATATTTAAGTTATTAATTGTATATTTAAGTAATTGCATGGGCGGGGGAGGAGCTTTAGGATTAAACCAAATTTTAGTTTTAAATTAGAAATAGGTTATATCTTCCGGAAGTGGAGCCCCTATACTTTACAACGCGAAGCGAGATCCACTCCACAATTCTTGTGTGGGTGGGAAAGTGTATGCGTGGACGCAGTGGGTTCCGCCCCCCCCCCCCCTACGGGGGGGCTCCACTTGCGAAAGATATAACCTAACCCAAACCAAATTTTAGTTTTAAATTAGAAATAGGTTTGGGTTAGGTTATATCTTTCGGAAGTGGAGCCCTTTCGTAGGGGGGGCGGAACCCACTGCGTCCACGCATACACTTTCCCACCCACACAAGAATTGTGGAGTGGATCTCGCTTCGCGTTGTAAAGTATAGGGGCTCTACTTCCGGAAGATATAACCTATTTCTAATTTAAAACTAAAATTTGGTTTAATCTTAAAGCTCCTCCCCCGCCCATGCAATTACTTAAATATACAATTAATAACTTAAATATACAACTAAATACTTAAATATATAACGCTCATGTATGGAGAAGTTCAGATTCGCATTTAATACGTGCTCTTATCATATCATTAATTGTTAATAACTTTGTAATAAACAACGAGCGACGGCTAAAATTTTTTGCAAGTTACTCAGAGCCATGTCCTTGACAACATATGTCAAGGTCATTGAAATCGGTGAGGTCGGCGCTAATATCAAGGTTTACCATATTCTTCTTCAGGAACTATTGTTGCTAATTGTTGTGAGATCGTTTAAAATTTAACGTATGCTTCTTCCAAATTCTGAATGTGTCATTCGATTTCTTCGCTCGTAGTAGATTCCAAATCATCCTCGATCCGATTTGCGAAATTTCTCGTCGACGTTAATTTTGCCTTAATAGATCCTCTTTGTTTTCTTAATTGTTCAATACTCATTTTGATTATTGCTTGTTAATGTAGTTCTCGAAATTAATCATCGTTACGATCGTTGAGTTCAAATCTCCTTTGACCTGACTTGTTTTTTGCTCGATTCCACGTTGCGTCGATTAGAATTGTTTCACCGATTTTTGCACACGCGGATCCGGCTCGATTGGACCAAAATGTATTTGAATTGAATTGTTGCTCGAAATAATTCGCGAAGATTAATTGTTGAATGCACTTTACTTGCTAAACGATTTATTAAGTGGACTGTATAAATTTTGTACAAAGTAAAATAGTCGAAATTCGTAAAACAAAAAGACGGAACTTGACGAAAACGTCTCATATATATATCTCTATTCCGAGTATTCCCCACTCAAGGGCCGTCCCCACTAATTCTCCGAGGTGCGTACACATCCAAATTCACACATTCGTCGCACGCACATCGCACACCTCGTAATCGTCTACTTAATCCTGTACAACTTATGTAGATAGTTTCTTTTGTTATAGTATAAAAACAGTAAGTATAAAAACAATTTTCCGCCCTCAAAATACACTAAATGCAATAAGGTTATTTATAGAAATTCAAAAGAGAAAGAAATAATTTCTTCAGTTGAAAAATTCTATTAATGTCAATTATATTCGTATTATATGTATAAGCACACATCAATAAATTATTGCTAATTTGAACCTAAAATAGAATATATTTGTATCAAAAATAGTTTACTTCTAATTAAAATTAAAATATCTTAAACTCGAATTCTTTTACGGAGTCATTTTAATAATTTTTTTTTTTAAATACAACTTTAAGTATTATTATAATGGAAAAGAAGTGAAACAAAATTTATATATATGTATATATGTATACCAAATACTGCAGCAGCAATTTTGGTAGCAGAAAAATCACGCTTTTTTTTCTTCCCGCAACCACTAAACTGTATTGAAACGGCTATTTTCATAATCAGTTTCATTACTGATGGCACCAACTGGTTAACTGTTTTGCCGGACGCAAGGTTGAGATATTTTATCTGAAAATTAAAATATTGGTAAATATAATATAAATAAAATTATTTAAGATAAATAAGTTGCTTGGAATTACGGATTATATTACATCTCTATTTCATTTTATGTACTATTTAATAAAGAAACTAATAATCTGAATTTCTGTACTCGGTTCTTTTTATGCAAAATATTACCTAATATAATATATGCTCATCCAAAAATTTTATATTTAATCAATAAATATTATTTCATTATTTTACTTCGTTATATTTTTATCCGAGATACAAAGTCCTCTTGAGAGTTTGCCAAAGAGTTATCAATTTCGTTGAAAGATTCTATGGAAGTAATTGGAAGTAGCCGGCTGAATTTATTTATGTTTATGTTGTAATTTGCTGTCAGTAAAGCATCTATTCCTCCTTTAATCTCTTGCTGATTTTTTCTTAATGTGGCCATTTCAAATTTCACTTCTTCAATCATTGTAAAGATCTTAGTTAGAATTCCTATGGAAAAAAAGATATGAAAGGTATAATGCTTATACTAATAAAAACTGGATAAGAAGTATAATTTCTTCTTATAAAAATCTTTAATATTCTTATATAAAAAATTCTTATATAAAAATCGAGATGCAACAGAATCTCACCCTCTTTAATATGTTTGAAATTTCTTGGCACTGTTTCTTCAGTTCTTACTACGATTTCTGCTCTTTCATTTACAACAGGAATGTTTGTAATTTGACAATCTATTTGTACATTTTCCTGACATCCAATTTGTGTTATTGTAGAATCTTTAATGAGAAAATGTACCAGATTTTAGGAACTTTTTGAAAAATAGCTTTGAATAATATGTTGAATAATTTCTTATGACATAAAAGTTAATAAAAGAAATTGAAAAATAGCTGGAACACATAATATTATTTTACTTAATAAATATACTGAATTATTGCAATAAAAAATATAATGTTATTATATAATTATATAATATATAAAATATATTATAAAATGTAATATTATTTAATATTACATATAAAGTACTTAGAAGTTTAAAAGTATTTTAAATACAGAAAATCATCAAAATGATCATTATTTTTCAATCATCTTTATTTTGCGCGTTCTCTATATGTATGTATACATTTTACCTTGAGATTCAGGAAAAGGTGAAACAACGGGACGTGTAAGAAAATCTTCTGAGTCCATATCAAAATTCTGAATTTGCTTTTTTGGTTGTGTGTCTTCTTTTATACTTTCTTCATCAGAAGAAATAGTGCAAAATCGAGAAGGTTTTTTTTGTCTTTTCGATGGAAGAAATATCTCCTGATCCGAGTCACTGCTTAAGTGAGATGTATCCTCTGCCTTTTGAGCTTTTTTCTCAGCATTAACGAGAGTGTCTATAAAAAAAAAAAAATCTTTTTCAATAAATACTATGTCAAATAATGAACGTAAAAAACTAGAGAGATATAAAATGAAATAATAAGGTAAAATAAAAATTACATATTATACATATATATAAAATTAAATTATTATTATGCAAAAACACTAGCAATTACGCGATAAATATTTTGTAGAAAATTATGCTAAATAATAATTTATTTGTTCTAAAATATGTTCCACATAATTTCCAACAAAAATTAAATTTATACTGAAAAAATATAATTGTACGAATATAAATCCAACATAAATCTTTAAAATTGTACAAGATTTTATGGAAGCATTGTTTTATAGCATTATTTTCCATAAAAAAATATATCACGTAATTGCCGCTGTGTCACTGATTTCTCTTTAAAATATGATGTTATATATATATATTTATATATGTATATACATATATAACATCTTATTTTAAAGAGAAAATTATATATTTATATATGTATATATATACGAGGTCTGTCCCAAAAGTATCCGACCTTCCTTCATATCTTCGCGCCTGACAATTTTAGCGCCCTTTGCCGGGTACGAGTGTCAACTGTAAAGCTTCACGAACTCCCTAGATGCCGCAGTTTTCGTCTGGACGCCTTAGTTCACGTGCAGCGTGCGTTTGTTTACAAAGTGTTTTTTACGTTCGTCGCATTTTGCTATTGTAAAAAATGACGGAAAGATCGGAGCAACGAATTTGCATTAAATTTTGCTTAAAACTCGAAAAGAGTTGTGCGGAGACCATCGAAATGATGAAGTCGGCATTTGGGGACGAGTGTATGAGCAAAACACAAATAAAAGAGTGGCCAAAGTCGGAGCAATGTCAAGTCGTTGCTGATTGTTTTTTTTTATTATGAGGGTGTTGTGCACCACGAATATGCTCCTAGAGGTCAGACGATCAACAAAGAATATTATCTTGAAGTTTTGAAAAGATTGCGTGACGCAATTAGAAGAAAACGGCATCAGCTTTGGTCAAGCGGTGACTGGCTTCTTCATCACGATAACGCGCCAGCGCATGCATCGAACCTCGTGCAGCAATATTTGACAAAGCACAAAGTCATACAGCTCCGTCAGCCTCCGTACAGTCCTGACGTAGCTCCCTGCGACTTTTGGCTGTTCCCAAGATAAAAAATGCCGCTCAAACGACACCGATTCGACGACAAAGAAACAGTCGAAACTAATACGACGAACGCTCTAAAGGCGATACCAAAAAACGAGTTCCAGGGCTGCTTCCAAAAGTGGAAAGGCCGTTGGAAGCGTATTCTTCAATCAAATGGGGACTACTTCGAAGGATGCCACCAGCCCGATGACGCAGAATAACACCAGCGGGGAAATATGAAGGAAGGTCGGATACTTTTGGGACAGACCTCGTATATAT
The DNA here is from genome assembly GCA_963971435.1 of Lasius platythorax. NCBI lineage: Eukaryota > Metazoa > Arthropoda > Insecta > Hymenoptera > Formicidae > Lasius > Lasius platythorax. The sequence goes on along the minus strand of OZ020547.1, from coordinate 1,888,531 downwards.
ATATATATATATATATATATATATATATATATATACGTGACAATGCTTAAATGCAATATTTGTTTTTAAAAAAAAACTATATCTAAAAGGAAATTAAAACTGCATCTTACGTTTGCACATCAAACACGTCTTAGTTTTATAATTTATACTTGTCCATATAAAGCTTGTGGGCGTTCTTATTCAGATTATAAAACACTGCATAAGCATCAAAAAGTCTACAAACATTTTAAAGGAGTTTTAACAAATACTGAGAAATTGCCAGTATTAAATATAAATACACAAAATTCAGAGCTCAGTATTTCTAACAATTGCACATCAGATTACAATGATACAGTTGTGCTTGAATATTCGAAAATTGAAAGTGCACGAAATGAATTTCGTATGATCGCACTGGCAATGATTTCTTTTCTACAATCTGACGCTACGTTCAGTCGAATACAAAATGATAGGATTACGCGTATATTGTATTCGTTTCTTAACACAAGATATTTGAACAATTTAAAACAAATATGTGCTATGGAGTCATCAAATTCGAAGTATATAGTGGAAAATTTCGAAATATTTCAGCATGTATTCAAAGATCTTGATAGTGAATATAAACGGAACAAAATATTAACAAATCTTGGATATAATATTGAACCAATGCCAATATTCTTTGGAACTATAGAAACAAGAAATAAAGACGCACTGAAAACTGAAAATGTGTATGGACAATTAATATTATTGCAAAAAGTATTTAAAGTCTTTTTCGAAATAGGTGATACATTTAACAAAAAGTGCAAGTATATTACATAATTGAATGAAGATAGTAACAATGGAATTACCAATATCATACAAACTGCTTTTTAGAAATCGAAAATCGCAAATAAGAAATCCATAACTTTCCCTTTATTTTTATATGAAGATGCTTTTGAAATGGCTAATCCATTAGGCTCGCACGCAGGTATATACAAATTAAGCGGAATGTACGTATCAATACCGTGTCTGCCACCGGATTTGTATTCAAAATTAAATCACATTTTTCTCGTACAACTGTATCATGGAAATGATTGCAAAATATTTCCGAGGCAACGCATTTATTCATATATAATCAAGGAGTTACAACTTTTGGAAACAGAAGGTATTTTATTAATAATAGAAGGTTCAAATTTTCAAGTATATTTTAAACTAGCGTTGATTATTGGTGACAATTTAGGGTTACATGGCATCTTGGGATGTGTTGAAACTTTTTCTGCTAATATCTGCTGTCGATTTTGTAAAATACCGAAAGATACGTCTCGTAAGTTATGTTGCGAAGATGTTAATGCATTACGCAATAAAATTAATTATGCAGAAGACGTAGCAATGAATAACGTAAGTATTACGGGTATTAAAGAAAATTGTGCATTTAACATTTTAAACAGTTTTCATGTCGTTGAAAATTACAGTGTCGATATTATGCACGATTTATTAGAAGGCGTGTGTGTCTATGAAATGAGTTATATTTTACATCATTTTATTGTCAAACAATGATTGTTTATGTTAGATACTTTAAACTAGCGTTTAGAATTTTTTAATTTTAATTCCACACCTAGCCGACCTCCTACAATTTCAAATTCACAATTACATACTAAATCCATTAAAATGTTTGCTTCAGAAATGTTAGATTTTTTTAAAATGCTGGTTTAATATTCGGTGATCTCATAACTGATTCTCATAACAGACACTGGGAACTTTTTATATTGTTACAAAAAATTCTTTCTATAACACTTCAATATAGTGTTGGGGTACATAAAAGGAGCCTCCAAGCAGATTGATGACAATCGGGCGTACCCTGGAAACGGTGAAAGTAATCTCACCGGCTAATCCTTCTAACACCAGATCAAACCAAAGCAAACGTCATAAGGAACCACCGAAACGGCTCAGGACCAACCTTGGTGACGATCTCAATAAATATTGAAGGATTCTCTAGTCATAAAAGTATTTTATTATCGGACATGTGCAAGAGACACAAATGTGATATACTTCTCGTACAGGAAACACATCGGAAAATGACAGGTCATAGACCTAAAATTTCAGGAATGGAGCTGGCGATCGAGAGACCACATGATCGGTATGGGAGTGCAATCTTTGTCAGACCCGGGCTCAGTATAACATCAGCAGCTCTGACAGATATAAGTAACGTCGAAATCCTCACAATTCGGACCCCGCAATACTCCGTCACTTTCGTATATATACCACCAGACGCTGATTTTGCTTTCAATGAACCAGTTAATTTTACATATGACCAGATCAACTTAGTAACTAGCGATTTTAACTGCCACAGTGAAGCATGGGGCTATGACCAGACCAATGAGAACGGCGAACAGCTCGAATCATGGGCAGACATCAACGATCTCCAACTCATCCACGATCCAAAACTGCCTGCATCTTTTAACAGCAACAGATGGAGGAGAGGATATAACCCAGATAACATCTTTATGAGCAGGAAAATGGCAGCGCAGTGCAGGAAGATGGTCGACAATCCGATCTCAAGCACCCAACACAGACCCATCGTATGCATTGTAACCGCCGTGGTGAAACCAGAAGAAGTGCTGTTTCGGAAAAGGTTCAATTTCAAGAGGGCCAGATGGTCGGACTTCCAAAAACAGCTGGACAAACAGGTCCAGAAAATTCTCCCGCGTCCAGAGAAATACAGCGAATTTATCGATCTCGTGAAACAAATTTCAAAGAAAAACATACCAAGGGGCTGCCGAACCCAATACATCCAAGGACTAACGGGGGACGTCAAACCTTTACTTGAAAAGTATCAGAATCTGTTCGACCGGGACCCTTTCAGTGTGGACACAATCGAGGCTGGAGAGAAACTAATGCAGGCTTTAGCCGAAGAACAGAGGTCACGATGGTGCACGATGATCGAGAATCTTGACATGAAGCAGAACAGCAGGCGCGCCTGGAAACTTTTTAAGAATTTAAGCAGAGATCCAACCAAACCTCGACAAAACCACACCGGTGCACAGTGGGCCGGGAAACCCGAAATAGTGGCCAAAAGTTAAACATTTGTCGGATTAGCATAAAAATTCTTACTCGGGGGTTTTCGGGGTCGCTGATCCCGAATTCGACATTGAAAATTCAAAATTCAAAATGGCCGATACGAAATGGTAAACCAAAAATGCATAAACAAGACAAACTTTGAATACAAATATTTTTTAGGGATTTTCGAGGTCGCTGATTACGATTATGACATTGTAATCATGAAATTCAAAATAGCGGATTCAAAATGGCGACCAACAATGGAAAAACAAATTGAAATTACTCAAAATAGCTAATCACTTTTTAAAAAATTTGCTTGATGCACTGTATGATGTTGATATAATGCGATGGCGATGCGATGTATCGATTTATGATGTTTTTGTTGTAATAAAAATTATTATTTTGTAAATACGACTGCGATTAGCCTAAATATAGTTTCCAGAGTCCACCACTTGGAGGTTGCAGTGCGATTTGAGACTCCAATTTTTTTTACCTTTTTTATATTTTTTTAAAACTTTTTATGTTTTGTTTTTTTAAATTTTTTTTAAATTTTTTTAAATATATTATTTTTATTTTTATTTTTACCTTTTTAAATTAAAAACTTTTTTATATATATATTTTTAAATTCCTCATAATATTTTGAATATATATATATGTATATATATATATATATCACGCCCGTCATAGAGCCAGTACTATCTGAGTTTTGCATTCTTAGCATTCGCTTTCTTCATCTAATAGCTCAAGCTTATCTAACTGCTGCTCATCAGTCTCTGATAATCCAATCCAGTCCAATTCTGCTGCTTCCGCCTCCACAGTATGTGCTTCAGAGGTAGGGCTATGTACGGTAGGAATTAGAAGCAAGTTCCTGACTGCTTCAGGTAAAGATAATCGTTTCCTTTTTCGACTTCGAGAATTAAGACACATCGTTGATAAAATGGGATCTGACGAATCCAATGCTCTGTTGAACGCATCAGTGAGGTTTGCTATACGGTTATGCTTCCTGGAATGAAACTCTCGAAAGTTCTTGTAATTTTTATTCCTAGCTTCGGAAGCTTCTTCTCCAAGCATTCCTAAAGGAAATGCACTATTTCGAATAATCTGGCTAGAATGCATTAAGATTTTGTGTACTGTTGGTGGCATAGGATACCATTTGTACTCAGAAACGTAAATCTCAGCAGTAGATCTACAATATTCTTCGAATAGATTTGCATTGAGAGGAAACTTACAAGAGAGAGCAATTAAAATAATTCGAAAGTTTTCAATCAATGTTTGCTTTAGTCCAAGACAAGTAGCAAACAGAGCAGGATCTTGAAATGCTCTACGAGCCGTGTTGCCGTCATTGCTGGTACCACTACCCTTTTGTTTAGGCATATCGACTTTTAAACCTAACTTTTTCCAAAGGACTTTTTGAATGTAGGCTTTTCGTTCTGCAAATTTAATTTTATCATCATGAAATCTCACTTGCCATTTTTGTATGTCCAATCTATATGCTATATGCAGACAGCATTCTAATAATCTGATCCATGCGTGTAAGGGACTGATTCCATATTGAAGAGTTTTAGGGTCTGGGAAAAATGAAGTTTTAGCTGTTGCATGTGATAAATCATTAAAATTCTTCGGCGTAGCATGGCAAATAGGACAATTTTGCATTGACGTATTTGTAATTATGGCCAGTACTTTACCATCTATTAAAGTTAGGTGTAATGCAAAATGAACAAATATGGAACGATTATCTACTACAATTTTCAACGTTTGCAGTTGTTCAATTTCATTTTCCAATGCTTCCTTTTGCTGCAGTATGACATCCTTTGTTTCCTTGATATACCGTAGCTCAATTGGACGACAGAATCTTTCAGATTGCGAATTGTTGTTGTTCCATATTATTAATCCATTTTCTGTGGATAATCTTAGTGGGATCAGTGTAGTAGCGAATAGGTTCTCATCACTTACATTTTCATTTTTTTGCTCACCTTTATACTGTTGCTTATAAGAAGAGAATCCGCTACTACCGTCAAATCCCCAAGAACACGACAGTACTATTTCTATTTCCGTTAAATTGGAAATATTCAAAGCATGAAGAATAACTTCTTTTTGTAATAATACAAGCCGCTCGGCAGTGTGGTTTAATAATGCCTGAAGTGGAACCTTAACCACGCAATCATCAATGAAAATAGTCTCCTTCGGCGGTCGTAATTGTGCTTTGGCTTCTCTAACCTCATTGTAAGGAGGCCAAATATCGGCTCTAGATGCTTTTGATTCCAACCGCATATCAGTATACAGATTTCGAGATACAGAGTGATCTAGTATGAATCCCAAGGCTTCTAATGGAGTTTTTTTTCTAATTTCAGTTATAGAATCATCATTTAATAATTTTCGAATTTTTCCGGGTCTTTCTTGACTTTTAGAAAGTTCATTTAGAATAAAAGACAAATCTTTTTCTCCCGAACGTCTTGCTGCATACCGACATGCTGTAAGAATTCTGCACGGATCGTGATTATGCTGAGAACTAATTGTTGCAGCTTCTCGACGCTTCGAGCGATCAGATTTCTCTTCAAATTTTTTAACTGGACGACCAAAACCAATTGTAGCATTCGAAACAGCTTTTTCATTGTACCTATCATTAATGAATTGCAATGTAGGAACGTTAAAGTTTGAGTCCAGCCACTCGGAATTTTTCAATTCAAATCGTACTTTCATTCGTTTGGCAGCTTGGAATTTAGCAGAACCCTTAGCTTTTAAAGATGTGATTGCATTTTTCAAATACATTATACTATCGGAATGTACATCTGAAATTTTTATATTCATTTTAAGAAGTATATAATTAATAACAGAATTTATATTCTTCGCTTTTGAATACTGCTCAAAAATCTCCCTTTTTGTAAATTCTGTCATTTTCTCCAATAAAATATTCAGAATAATGAAAACGAAAACATTGCGTGATGTATTATGATACTTAGAAAACCCCATGAAGTCTCTCTGCGCCTTTTGTACTATCCTGTATGGTTTTATATGTACGAGAAAAGAATTCCGCCGCCTCTATCTAGTGGCGGTGCTGCGTACTACGCACGGGCGCGGGCGGTCGACTTTAGTGAAGAGTAAGATTTTGTTTTCAGAAGCAAATTAATTTAAGCAAAAAATTTAGTTATTGTAACATTTAACTTGTTTTTGATAACATAATTTTTTATTAATGCAAACATATTACAAATTTAATTAGCAAAATGGTTCAACCAAGAAATTTTGTTTTATTCAACCAAATGGCTCTCTCAGTGCACGAACTTGGTTTTCACGGAATTTCTTCATCAAATCTGAAAATGGGCAAATTTGGGCAGGCTAGGATTATAGTATATTCCATACACTTTAGATTGGTGTATAATACATATTTTTTTGAAGTGGAGTTTACTGGAGTAACCCAACGGTAGCAGTCAATATTACTAAAAATTACGCAATTCACGAGTAAAGCAACTTATTTATTAAATTAGTGTGCACATTTTTTTAACTTTCTCTGTCTTCCGATAAAGTTTCTATATGAACGTGTAAAACAAAATAAAAAATGCTTATAAAAATAATTTATAAAATTGTTAACTAACTGAAACAATGTGTAGCTTTCTAAAAAATAATTAATTCCTATTTTCATACTCGGATACGCACCAGCGGAGCAATAATTAATTACTAGGAGTAAAAATTGTTTCATATGCTCATTAGCATGTCTAGATAATGATGAGATATAGTTTTTTCTCCTACTTCATAAGTGACTTTTGGCCACTTTTTCGGGTTTTCCGGCCCACTGTGCGGTGTAACAGCAGACCAAGTAGCCAGCCAACTCCTGAAGAATGGAAAAACTCAAGGCAAGAAGGAATGGGAACCACCTACTCGTAAAGATGAACAGGAAGATGGATTCCTCAACACTCCATTCACGATATCTGAACTAGAAATAGTTATCAAGAGCATAAAACCAAATAGAGCAGCGGGAATCGACGATCTTAGAGCGGAACAAATAAAACAGTTCAGCCCTCATACCCTGAAATGGATCCTGCAAATGATGAACACCTGTATTGAGGAGCTCAAGATTCCCAAACTATGGAGGCAGGCCAGAGTCGTAGCCTTATTGAAACCCGGCAAAGAGCTAACCGACCCAAAAAGCTACCGACCAGTGTCACTTCTTTGTCAGTTCTACAAGATACTGGAGCGATTGATATTCAACCGAATAGCAGAAAGCCTCGATAAAAAGATCATTGAGGAGCAAGCCGGGTTCAGGCCAGGAAAGTCCTGCTGCGGACAAATACTCAACCTCACGCAACACAGAGGATGGATATGAAAGAAAGCAAATAACCGGAGTGGCTTTCATTGATCTCACTGCTGCATATAACACGGTCAACCACAGAAAGTTACTGCGCAAACTGTACCACCTTACCGGAGACTATAAGCTAACAATGGTCATCGGCAGCTTTTTGCAGAATCGGGGGTTTTATGTGTCACTGAATGGCAGGAACAGTAAATGGAGAGTGCAGAAAAATGGCCTACCACAAGGAAGCGTACTGTCTCCGATCCTATACAACATATACACCAACAATCAACCTGTTCCTGACAACACGCGACTGTTCATATACGCGGACGACACAGCGGTTGCCGCTCAAGGGTCAAGTTTTGACTTCTAGGAAACTGGCCGATGCTTTAAGAGAACTAGCGCGGTATTACGACGCAAACCAACTAAAACCTAACCCGAGCAACATTCAACTATGCGCCTTCCACCTACGCAACCGAGATTCAGGAGTTGAATTGGACGTCATTTGGCGAGAGAGCAGATTGCAACATTGCCCAACACCCCGGTACCTGGGTGTCATACTCGACAGGACACTCTCCTTCAAACAGCACTGCCTCAACACCAAGGTTAAAGTCTGCTCCAGGAATAATATCATCCGGAAACTAACAAGCTACACATGGGGAGCACAACCATCCACATTAAGAACCTCAACACTCGCTCTGAGTATTTCGGCGACTGAGTACGCTGCACCTATTTGGAATGCATCCGTGCACGCGAGACAAGTGGATATTGCGGTAAATGAAACGATGCGCATAGTGACAGGATGCCTCAGACCTACACCTACGGAGAAAATATATCCTCTCGCTGGCGTCGCCCCACCTAGGATCAGAAGAGAGGTAGCCGCTAACATAGAGAGAACCAAGCAGGAAAACGACCCGCGCCATCCGTTGAATGGGCACGTGCACCTGGACCGCCGTTTAAGTCCAGAAAGAGCTTTATGGCAAGAACGAAGACCCTCGATGTTTCACAAGAAGAGAGCAGAGTAAACAAATGGAGAAATGAGTCACTGTACTGGGAATAACACCGAAGGAGAAAATGGCTGCTGGTAACAACCTCCCCTACACTGTATGGAGGACGCTAAATAGAATAAGGGTTGGGATGCCGAGGTGTAAAACCAACTTAATTAAGTGAAGATTGCTGACTGACAACAACGCGCTATGCGAGTGCGGTGAGCGCCAGGACCCGTAACACTTGCTGATCTGCCGACTGTTACCGGAGCCTTGTACTATCGTCGACATAATACAGACCAATGACAAAGCCGTAGCGGCGGTTATTTTCTGGCAATGTAAAGTATGATCTGGACACGGAAATGAATGAATAGTGTTAACTGAATCGACAGCAGATCTACTAAAAAATTTAATTAATGAACATTATATGCTATATATTGACTTGTTTGGAGAAACTTTGAAACCTAAACATCACCTAATGTTACACTATCCTCGAATTATGAAAATTGTTGGACCGCTCCGTTCCTTATGGTCAATGAGATTTGAAGCAAAACATCGTCCTTTAAAACAGTATGCACGTGCAATTAGTTGCAGAAAAAACATATGTTATAGTATTGCTGTTAAGCATCAATTAATGTTAAGCAATTTTTTCATCACATTACAATGTGGTGGTGCACCATATATCACATATACAGAAGGTAATTTATTAAATATTATTAACAAAGTATTATTAAACTCCACAAATAGAACTGTATTGAAAAATGTTTCCTTTGGAAATGTAGTGCTTACAAGAAGCTCGATCGTTTTATTAGGTATTGACGATGATGTATGCCTTATATTCGTGGAAATTATGAACATTTTTAATCTACCACAAATGTATGTAACAGAGTATGTGTACCATCTGATTTTACTGCTAATGTAAAATATTTGTTGACAAAGTATTTTGATATTCACTATCAAGCGTATGCTATACATATTTCGGATAAATTTAATACCGTAAATGTGGACTATTTACAGTTTTATAAAGTATACACATTAATTGAAAAAGAAGATTGTGATTTTTATATTAATTATTAAAAATACATTGTCTTATTTTCCGGATGTATGTACATATATATAAAATATATATAATATATATATAATATATATAACATATATTGTGACTGTATTATTTTTAATTAGATTAGAGATTGGTTTGACGAAAGGTCATTGTCCGTGACCGATGGCACACCTTCGGCGCCATTAGTTATTTACCGAATTTTATTTTGTAGCACAGTTCCCTCGACATCAAAAGATTGGACGTTATGCCGCTAATCACACGAGCTGATTTGAACGATAATTCATAACGCGAGAAACGGAAACGAAGATAAATGACAATTTACAAATATACACGCATTTGACTGTCGGCAGCGTTTATTCAGGAGAGAGAGTACTTATCTCTAAATTCTGTCCGGAAGAGAGGCCGGCCGCCCGGTCGTTGTTCCAAATTACGTACTACGCAGAACCTTACAAAATTAATCTCATTGTTAAAAGCTTACTCGACGACCGCGACGGGCTCGACGCGCGACTCTTCCGTACTCTACCTGACAAAATCGGTGGCCTTACAACCCGGACGTCCGTTTCACCGACTATCTTTGTAGTATTCCGCCTCGGAAGCGATTCTAGGTCAGGGCCTGTGTCCTCTATGTCGGTCCGCCGAACAATGAGGAGCGGAAGGCCCGAAGGGAGGCACGCCGGCGTATTAGCGCGCGATTAGGCTACCTGTGGCGCTATCGAGGCCCTCAGAACCACCTCGCGGCCTTCGCGATCCTTGCAGTTCTTGTTATCGCAGGAACGGGCGTTAGGCCCCGTCGTCAAATTTTTTATCGGCCGTCGGAGGCGCGGAAAGCGGCAGTCGGCAGCCTCGCCCGGCCCGTTCTTTCCTTCTCGCCGGATGCTCTCCGGATCGATTTCCCCATCGATCTTTTCTTCCATCCGATCTACATAAATCCGGTTCACCGGGTTCGAACGAAATACTGCTGCTCCGCTCCGGGGCTTCCACGCGTCTTGCGTGTGGATTTTCGCCATCCCCTCGCACCTCTCTTGACCTGTGAACGGCCTTCAGAAATACGGCAGCATCCATTCGGACCTATAAAATTTAATTGAATCAACTAAATCTCTTGTTTTTATATGGGCAAACAAATCCTGTAGTTAATACAACAAAGAAATTTAATTGGAAAATTTGGTAATTCTAACACACAAATTTGGTTCAGTGAACAAAATTATTAATTGTATAAAAACAAATTTTTGGTTGTTTCTTATTTAAATTTTGTTCACTGAATCACATTTGTGTGTTAGTATTACCAAATTTTCCAACTAAATTTTTTTGTTGTATGAACTACAGGATTTGTTTGCCCATTAAGAGATTTAGTTGATTCAACCAAATTTTATTTCACTCAACAAAATGAGCTTTCAGATGCATGATACAGCAATAAGAAAAATATGAATAATTGAATATTAAATTGTTTAAGAGTGTTATTTTCTTGTTTATTCATCATATTGTAGCAAAAATTAGATACATTGTCTTAATTAGGTACTTTAGTTTTTTTTAAATTACTTACTTAATACAGAATATACATCATTACATTCAAAATAGTGTAAAGAGTATATTAACAAAAACATACAAAACTATCATTGGTATTGCCGCAACGTAAAATACCTGAAGTAGGGAAAATGTCTATCAAAGAATTAAAATCTATATTAAAACTGTCGCGTACCGAACTTTCTGTGACTTGATAAGCATCAATGTGTGAATATCCAATGGTAAATAATTTTTTTAAAGTAAATATAACTTTTATGCCCTTATAACAATAAATAGACGAAATAAGACCGAATTCCGGCAAAGATTCATCCACAGACGTAAGTAAAATTGTATGATTAGCTAAATATTTTATTCCATTAATTTCTGTCCAAAGGTAATTGTTAAGGCACTACTGTGCCGCGAACTGATATATGCCGGTACTGCGTAATGAATGAAACAAATAAGCTGTGAATATATGTTCTTTATTCTCACGTCAAATTACTTTCTCGCGACGACTGACTGTCTACATACATACGGAAAAAGATGCGCTCACACGCCATCTGTACCGCGCGATACACGCACGTAGGCCATTTATAGGGCGCGCATATAGACATGAAGCCCGAGTATTAACATATCTGCCCCCCTTGAAGGACTTAAATATAGTCTTTCAATCAATACAATAAGGTAAAGATAAAGAATAATAAAAATGCAAAATAATAATAAAAAACTAAAATTAATTATAACTGCCTGAGTTTGGCCTTGATCTTACGAATCTATTATTGCGTTCTTATGTATACTTAGCATATATTATATTTTAACTTATTCAGATATAATATCACCGTGTTCGACGTTTACTCTATTGGGAGAATGCATATTTTTGACAATGCTCGCTTAGTTAGTCCTAACTTGGTGCGTATGGTGATTACACGAATAATTCCATCCGCTCCGGGATGTACTTCGCAGACGCGACCCAACGACCAGGTCATCGGAGGAGTATTTTCATTTTTTATAAGAACCATGGTGCCTTCCTTTAAATTTATATCATTGTACGATTTCCATTTGAAGCGCTGTTGCAGTTGTGATAAATACTCCTTCGACCACCTATTCCAAAAATGCTGTCTTAGCTGTGTTAACAATTGATAACGTGTTAAACGGTTTACGGGTACATTAGTAAGGTCGGGATCGGGAATTGCGTTAATAGCATCGCCTATAATGAAGTGACTCGGAGTCAACGCCTGCAAATCTGTTACATCATCAGATAAGGGTGTGATCGGTTTTGAATTTAGACACGCTTCGATTTGTGTCATTATAGTATAAAGCTCTTCAAAACTTAATATATTTACGCCGATAATTTTTCGCATGTGTGTTTTCGCGGACTTCACCGCGGCTTCCCATATTCCGCCTATGTGTGGTGAATACGGGGGAATGAAATTCCATTCTATATACTGCTCTGATAGATATTCGTGAATTTGTTGTTGTGTTGTTTCCTTAGCTAAATACTTTTTCAAGTCTATTAATCGGTTATTAGCGCCGGTAAATGTTGTGCTGTTATCGGAATACAATGTGGCACATTTTCCTCTTCGAGATATAAATCTTTTTAACGCATTAAGAAAGGCAGTCAAACTTAATTCGGTTACTAATTCGAAATAGACAGCTTTAGTTGCTAAACAAACAAAAATAGCTAAATAAGCTTTGCCCGTCTTATTGCGTGATATTTTTATATTGAACGGGCCCGCGTAATCTATTCCTGTATTGAGAAATGGCCTGGCTTGCGTCGTCCGAACCGCTAGTAAGCTCCCCATTAATTGGTTTACGCTAACTGGTTTTGTGCGAAAACACACGATACAATTTCTTAATACTTGGCGAACCGAACCTTTGCCAGCTATTGGCCAATAATCATTACGCAATATGGCTAAAACCGCTTGGGGTCCTGCGTGTAAATTTCGGTAATGTACGTCTCTGATTATTAATTTTGTAAGATGATGCTTATTTGGTAACACAATAGGGTGTTTTTGCGAGTACTCTAAAGGTGCGTGATGCAGTCTTTTCCCCACACGAATGATGCCATTGCTATCTAAAAATGGGTGCAAAGTTATGAGTCTGCTTTTAGGGTCTATTTGTGTTTTATTATGAAGACTATGCAACTCCTTCGGAAATTCACTAGATTGGCAGTTTTTAATTATTGCCGTTATCGCTTGATTTATTTCTTGTACTGTCAATGGACCGTTAAGGCGTGTCGCTTGTTTTAACGAATTATTCTTGAATCGTAGGCCGTAGGCCACAACGCGCTTCAATCTCGTAAGGGATGAGAACTTTTCAATAATAGTCGAATCGAGTGAAGTAGTTGAAATGTGTGTGTTCAAGGTTGTGGTTCGGGCTTCTGGTGTTTGTTTTTCTGCGCGTTGCCTTTCATATGGTTGTAGCTTTAAATGGTCTTGCAAGAATCTTGGTCCAGTCCACCAAATATTTGTGTCCTCCAGTTTGTCAGGGCTGAGTCCTCTTGACAACGGGTCTGCTGGATTGTCTTCTGATTTAACGTGATACCACGATGCTTTATTAGTAATGCGTTGGATCTCAGCAACTTTATTTGCTACGAATGTTTTCCATTTATTGGGTTCGTTGTTGATCCACGCTAAGGTTATTGTAGAATCGCTCCAGTAGTATATGTCATTTATTGGAACATCCAACGCCTGAGTTACCTTCTTAGTTAAAAGCGCTAATAGAACTGCTCCACACAACTCTAATCTGGGCGATAATTTTTTTAGTGGCGCTATCCTTGATTTAGCGCATAGGAGTCTGACTGTGTACTCTTCATTAGGTGTAATGCTGCGCATATATAAACAAGCGCCGTATGCTACCTCAGATGCATCACAGAATCCGTGTATCTCTATCCTTGTCCAGTCGTTACAGATTACTCTTCTTGGGATACTTATGGATTGGATATGTGATATTCGAGAGCTCCAATGTGCCCACATTTCGCGCACCTCGCCGTTGATTTCCACGTCCCAGTCTTGATTCACTTGCCAAAGACGTTGTAATATTAATTTTGCTTGAACTATGACAGGCCCTAGCCAGCCGATAGGGTCGTATATTTGTGCTACCCGCATCAAAATGTTGCGTTTGGTAATCTTTCCTTTTAAGTCCTGTATTTTTAGGCCGTAATGAAACGTGTCATCTGTTGTGTTCCATAGTAGACCTAGAACCTTTGTGGTTTCTTCAAGGGTCACGTTATTTTCAGTTTTCTTGTCAGCTCCTTGAAGCATTGGCGTATTAGAATTCCATTTTCTGAGTATGAACCTTGCATTGGCCAGTACCTCGCTGATGTCTCGTTTTAGTTGCTGGAGTGCTTCTATAGTAAGAGCTCCTGTCAATAGGTCATCCACGTAGAAATCCCTCATAATTGCTCTGCTAGCCTCGAGATAATCCTGTTGCATTTGCCTTGCTATTTCCTGCATGCATCTGATTGCTAAAAAAGATGAATTTGACATGCCATATCTAACAGTGTTTAAGTTATACATTAAGGTATATAAATAGTGTTTAAGTTATATATTAAGGTATATAAATATACGTATAGGCTCGCATTTATTCCATCTCCATAAAATACGCTGTAAATCACGATGCTCTTCCGCTATGTTGACTTGCCTGTACATTTTAGCAACGTCTGCTGACATAGCATACTTATGTTGTCGCAAGCGTATTATGATGTCGAATAAGTCGTCTTGTATTGTAGGTCCTATTAGCAGGCAGTCATTTAGCGATGTACCTGAAGATGTTTTGCATGAAGCATCGAACACGACCCTCACCTTGGTCGTATCACTGCTCTCTTTGATTACCGCATGGTGTGGGATATAGTAGGATCTTTTAGTGGCTTGTTTGTCGGGCGGAACTTCTTGCATGTGATGTAAGTGAAGATATTCATCCATAAATTCATGATAGCGTTGCTTTAATTCAGGTTGCCTGTCTAATTTTCGTTCGAGAGACCTTAAACGTTTCTCTGCTATGTTGTAAGATTCACCCAATTTTTCTACCTTATCATTGAGGGGTAGTTTCACTATAAAACGACCATCATCGTCGCGAGCGTGTGTAGAGATGAAATGCCCTTCGCACTGTGATTCTTCCTGGGAATGTGTTGAATCTTGCTCTAATTCTTCTACGTGCCAGAATTTTTCAAGTTGTTTGTGCAGAATGCTGTTTGTAGATACACCGCAATATGATTTGCCTTGAAGCTGCGATTTATTGTATGGAATTACTCCTGATACAATCCATCCAAACTGCGTTTCTTGGAGTATGGGTGATCGTCTTGATTGCTTGATTTGTTTACTGCATAAAAGTTTCCAAAATACAGAGGCTCCTAATAACATATCTATGTCTCCGGGTGTGTAATAATTTGGGTCTGCTAATTGTATTTCGTGCGGGATATTTAATATTTCCTTGTTTATTTTAAGAGTCGGCAATTGCTCTGTTATTCTATCAATAATCAAAAAAGGAAGCTTAATTTGATACGTCTTGACTCGTGATTGAATGGTCGCATGAACTTGTTGAATGGCGTTTATTGATGTATCGCTGATGCCCGTGATAGTAGTGTTAATGGACTCTCGGTCGAGATTTAATTTTTTACTAAGCATTCGCGTAATGAAATTAGATTGCGATCCGCTATCAAGCAATGCTCGGCATTCGTGTGAAGTTCCGTTACGATCACGCACCAATATAACGGCTGTAGAGAGAAGGACCTGAAGAGATCCCTTAATGCTACAATGATTTAGGGTGGATGCCGAACTCGAATCTAAAGCAACAGCAGATTGTGCAGTTACAGAAGAATTATTGTTTAGAGTTTTTCATTATTATTTGTTTTGAACTCTTTATTACTGCAAGATTTCGTAGCTGATATTTTATCTCTGTGTAAAGTTGTGTGGTGATAGCCCTTGCATTGCTTACAACCGGGGGCCTTACAGTTTCGTCCATGAAAATTTCTAAGACATTTGATACATAGGCGCTTTCCTTTTATTTCTGCATGTCTATCTTCTACCGACATATTCGTAAATGCATTACAGTTAAAGATTTCATGCTCACCGGAACATATAGAACAACTCGACTTATTCGAAGCAATATAAGCTTGCGACGTATTTTTACCGGAGGCTTGCGTAGTTTTACTGCTGTTACGAAAGTCGTTTGAATTCTGCGATCCACGATTTACGCGTGATAGTGCTTCTAGAAAAGAACTGCGATTCGCAAGAAAATCTGTGAATTCCTTTAAAGTAGGAAATTCGTCTAAAGATGATCTCTTCAGCTCCCACTCTCTACGTGACCCCTTATCAATCTTAGGTAAAATAATATGAATAAGTATAGTGCCCCAATTGTCGGTAGGTTGCCCTAATTTTGATAACGTTTGCACATATTGCGAAACGTTGTCTACCAATATTCTTAATTCATTGCAGGATTCTCTAGAGACCGCAGGTAAGTCAAACAACATTTGTATAAGGTACTGTACTATTAACTTCTTGTTTTCATATCTTTGTTTTAATAGGTCCCACGCAACCTCATAATTATCGTTGGTAATTTTTAATGATGCTATTACCTTTGCGGCATCTCCACTCAATGACACTCTTAAATAGTGTAGTTTTCGTACCGAAGAAAGAGTTACATTCGATGCGATGAGAGACTCGAATAGGTCTCGAAAAGGAATCCAACGTTCGTAGCTTCCGTCGAATTTTGGCAGATCAATGTTTGGCAATTTTACGAGTGAGTCCCGATTGCGCACATTACGGATCGGACACAGCGATATTTCCCGATCGGACACAATCCCGATCGGGACTGTGTCCGATCGGGAAATATCGCTGTGTCCGATCAGTAATATGCGCAATCGGGACAATCCCAATTTTACAGGGGGCTTACCAGCATTGTTATCGTTCAACGCAACCTGTTGTGCATCACCCGCCTGTGATGCTCTTCTTTGAAATCGAGCATCATGTTCCTTAATTGGCATGAGTAGTCGAGCCTTGGTGATTTGCGAGTGATATGTGTCCTCGAATGCAAGTCGATATTCCAAGTGTTCCTCCGATTCGTCGAGATCTTCTATTTCGTTCTGAATCGAGTCAAATTCAGACCATATAGCTTCCACTTTCTCTATTCGACTTAACAGCTCTATTTGTCTCCCCGGGTCATTTTCTAGGGATGTAATAAAATTTTCAAAGGTAGTAAGTTTAGCCTTAAGTCAGCCTCTTTGTTTGACTAGTTGCGACAATTCGGACATTTTGTCACAAGATATCACTCACAAACAATAAAATAAAATAAAAGGAAATTGTAAATATGGAAGATTAGGGGAATTTAAAATTGTTTGTAATTTGGTGCTTACCTTATGGTCGTAAAAACTTACGCTATCGTTGTATATATGAATACGACCTTTATAACCTTACGACTCTATGTTTATGTTCGTAATATGTGCTCAAATCCGTCGTATTAATTGTTGAGAATCCTTCAGCCGTCGTAAATATATGCGTCCCGTCATGAATTTTCCACAGAATCGTGTTCCAGCCTCCAGTCTTTGGGAGGTCCCGACAATGTTCACTGCGCGTGAAAGATAATTGTCGCCGTGATACAAGAGGAAGGGGGGGTACCGATAAATCCTGTGTGTGAGAGCGCGCTGCGATGTCTCGACGCTGTGCGAGAGAGGCAGCAAATCTTGCGAGAGAGAAGACGGCGAATCTTGCAAGAGAGAGGCGGCGATCTCGCGAGAGAGAGGCGGCGATTCTTGCAAGAGAGAGGCCGTGAGTCTCGCATATAATTGATAGTGTTAATACTTTTATGCAAATTTCTTTATGTCTTATCATTTTGTTCCTTCGTGCGTTATTAAGCGATTATTTGATTCTTCTCTGTACGACATTATTTTTCGTATTAGATTGTCTTGTTCTTTCTAGTTATAAATACCCTTCGCGGAACTACCGCATCATCGATACATCCTCGCGTCGTGTTTACGCGCTTTTTCATGCGTCGCTCGTCTTACCGCGCGCGCCCTCGCTCTACCTGCTCAGCGACGATCAGCTGACTCAAAACATCGACATATTCGGTATATGTAACGAATTTTCGCTCTCGATTTTTCGGTTTGGTTTAGTCAGTCCTTGATCGACTTTCGTTAGCGTCACCTCGCGCTTCAGCCGCTCTCTTTATTCGAGACATTTCTCTGTAAATCTGTATCTTCGTTTAGTGCATAATAAATCGTCTGTGATCGTTAGTTTCTATCAAAGTTTCAATCTCTTTTTCTTTTTTTTTGTATGTGTTCGATCCTCTCAATTATTAATTAACAGATAGTGTGCTTTTGATGACCGCCAAATATTCCCTTTTATCCGGTCGCCATATTGCTATGCCGCCGCTAACACGTTGCGGTTTCTCGAGCACGTTATAACTCTTAGAATTTGCTCTTATTTGTCCATTTGCAGTACTAATCCGGCTCGAAGGACCAATGTTAGAGCATGCACTACTGTGCCGCAAACTGATATATGCCGGTACTGCGTAATGAATGAAACAAATAAGCTGTGAATATACGTTCTTTATTCTCACGTGTACTTTCTCGTGACGACTGACTGTCTACATACATACGGAAAAAGATGCGCTCACACGCCATCTGTACCGCGCGATACACGCACGTAGGCCATCTATAGGGCGCGCATATAGACATGAAGCCCGAGTATTAACAGTAATGTACATAAAAGAAGCATCTGTTGTCTCCACACATGGGCCAAAAATAATTGTCTCAGAGAAACCTCTTTTACTGACAAATCTTTCGCATAGCTGTAACTGATTCTTTTTGGCTAAAGTGAACGTGATGTTTATGCGGGAATTAACTACATTTGCATTTTTTTTTAAATTTCAGTGTTTAGCCTCGAATCGCATTGATGAAATATTATTTAAAGAACCCACTCTAGTCATAATCTCAGGATAATGAGTTATTATGTGATGTTTCGGCTTCAGAGTTTAACTGTTAAATACTTTCAAGTAGAAACTGTGATGTTCTTCGATTAGTGAGTTTAAAAGTTTGGGTGTAGATTCTTGAATTGTTCGGAACGATACAACTGATATAATTTGTTTAAGAAGTAAAAATACCTCCCAAGCAGGATCATTTTCAGGAATTTTATCGCCAATAATAAATCCTAAATAACGAATTAAACATGCCATTTCTGCAGCACTCATGATAATATGACATTTTCTGATGTGTTCTGTTTTTATTAAAGGTACTCTGTTCCTTTCATACTTTCCAAAATTAAAAAATTTTATTCTTTCGTTTAAAAATTGAAGGTTGAATAGCTTTTTATCAATGAAGTAATTTAAAATAATTCCTAACTCATATCGGCAAATACCTTCATAAATATCGTGCATAATATCGCATCCTAAATTTTCCGTAACGTTAAAAGATTTTAAGTCATTCCAGATGCATGGCTCTTTGATGCCTGTAGATATCCCAGGTAATTTCTCAATATCTAAATTATAATTACTTTTGGTCCTTCTTAACGATGACTGAGATGCGTATAATATCTGACACTGTTCTTTGGTAGCTCTACAAAATCGACAAAAAAATCGACTAGAGAAACTTTCAGAGAATCCTAAAATACTATTAACCCCTAGATTGTCGTCTAAAATTAAAGCTAATGCAAAATAAATTTTATATTTTTTACCATTGGATACAATTTCAATACCATTAGTTTCCAAAAATTTTAATTCTTTGATTAAAATGTTAAATACAGCACGATTCCCATGGCTGACTCTATCGGATGAATGACATAATAGACTTAAAAAAATGTTCTCTAGTTTAGAATGATACTCTATTGGTATCATCTCATCTGTAGTCTATACATCTTGTCAGATGCGTAGTGATCGAGGCTAAGTAGTGTCTAGTACACTGGTTGCCAATCGTACTGTGTTTCTCCAAACATCTCGCCGCTCCGCAGTGCAAGTCGCCTCTTCTAAATTCGTATCCAGAAGCTTTTCAACCGTGTCCGTCCAACGAGTAGGTGATCTACCTCGTTT
The DNA here is from genome assembly GCA_963971435.1 of Lasius platythorax. Classification (NCBI taxonomy): domain Eukaryota; kingdom Metazoa; phylum Arthropoda; class Insecta; order Hymenoptera; family Formicidae; genus Lasius; species Lasius platythorax. Next base: position 1,868,670 of record OZ020547.1, on the reverse strand, counting down.
CCTTTTGCCATCCGCTTTACCCTGTAATACTAATTTCTCCATATTTTTTGATCTCGTAATATGGCCAAAAAAGTTCAATATTCTGTTGTAGATAATGCTTGAAAGTCTTTGTCTGGGCCCAATTTCTGCCAGCACCGATATATTTGTCCTGTGAGCTGTCCAAGGTATCCTGAGCATTTTGCGCCAGCACCACATTTCCATTGCTTCTATTTGTCTTCGATCAGCATTGCGCACAGTCCATGTTTCTGACGCATATGTTAAGACAGGGAACACCAACGTCCGGACTAAATTTATTTTGGTGTTTTTGGTAAGGTTTCTGTCCCGCCATAGCCTTTCAAGTTGCGACATAGCACTTCTTGCTAGCTGTATGCGCCGTCGTATTTCACGCTCGCAATTACCGATGTTATTGATATCTGCTCCCAAATATATGTAGTGATCAACCACCTGACATCCTGAGATGTTCCTGATTTCAGGTCTGTTGCTGAGTTCTCGATCAATAATCATCATCTTTGTCTTGTTATAGTTAATTCGCAGGCCATGTTCGCTACTGATTTGTATACCAGCAAGCAATATATAAGCAGCACCTAATTTATGAATACTGACATGGGATCCTAATGGATTATTAATTTCAAAATCGTCAAAGAAAAGAAAAATTGGTATCACAATGCTTCAAAGAAAAGAAAAATTGGTATCACAATGCTGTTGGCATAATTTTTCAAAATCTCACGCCATAAGGGTGACCCAAGAAAATCAAAAATATCTTTTGAATAAAATACATTAATTTCTTTAATATGTTTTAACGTTAAATGTAAAACATCTGGCAAGTCAAAGAAATATTTAAATATTTGACGCAAAGGTATAAAATGTGTTGTAACAGGCTGTATGTTGAAACTAGTATTATTGTCTGAAATTTTACAAGTTGACATACTCCCTACATAGTAAGAAAGAGGTTGAATCAAATAATGGCTATTTTCAAAATAACGAAAACAGAGCTTTTCTGACAATAAATTTTGAAAAGAATTTTCGAATAAACTTATCATTTTAACAATAATATTTTCATTAGAAATATTTGCTTCATTCTCTAATTTTAACATTGTTCTAAACAAACTTCCGTAAATTGACAACAACTCCGTAACATTTTCGATAAGAAACTGAACTTGACTTCTGGGTATCACAGGATTAGCATATAGCTTAGCACAAAAAGAAGCACATTGATGTTCAATACTATCTGCAATATTTTCAACTGTGCAATTATCACATTTTATTGTTTCTACAATGTTAAAATTGGGAATACTATCAAAGATTGAAGGAATATTGATATCAAATTGACATTTATTACATTTTTGGGGTTTAAAATTTTTATCAGGAGAGAGAACCGATTTATACTCATTCATCAGGATCCGATGCTTTCGAATTAAATGCTGCTTAATCTTTGTTTACATTGAATTATGTCTCCGACTGTAAGACAATGAGAAACTTTAAAGTGAAGTATAATAGCTTTTATAATCTTAAATTCTTTTGAGCATAGAAAACATATAATTGCATTAGTTATTATTTATATTCTTCTATATACGAATAGTAAAAAAAAATTATAGTAAATAATGAAGCTATGACAATATTGATTGACGTCACAACAAAACTAAAAAAATACAAATGAAAGGAACATATATAATGACAGCAATTTTGTAGACAACGTATTTCAACGTAAAATTTAAATCATCTGAAATTTAACGTAAAGTTATGAGAAACCTATGAGCTAGTTTATGAGTAAGATTTACCTAAGATATATCCATAAATACCAGTAATGTATCAAAAAATCGAATAAAAATCTGAATTAAAAACAATGACATCAGTCTTTTTCTACAGACTATACTTTACAAATTAAAATAGTTTAAATTAGTTAACTAAACAAGATCAATAAGTCATAAAAGACTAGTAAAAAATTAAAGCAGGCCATATTTGCAATCTCTTAAATTGTTCATACTAATAGACTTCAAGTTGAATATAAAATAAACTACGTTATAAAGAAGTATAATTCAGGAAGTTATTTACGTGACAATTCAATCAATGTGTTTTAAAAAGATAAATAAAAATCTGAATTCAGGAAAATAGATAATAATGTCAGTCTTTTTTCTGCGCGGCCTTCACAGAATTTAAAATAGTCAAAACTATAGGACTCTTACAATCAAACTCAGTTTCAAACTCATATACTCCTCGTTGTAAGAAATACCATACTTTTTCGCACTCAGCAGGATATTTTGCATTAAAGGTGTGAAAACTTTTGAAGCATATATCTACTGCTTTACGCACGGTTAGAAGTTTATACTTCAAATCATCAATAATAACGTAAGAGTTAAGGCCGATATCGTCTGAAACTACAAGCACGAATGGTTGAAGTGTAATTCCTTTATCTTTACAAAAACTTTTTTGTTCTTCAATTAAGTTCTCAATTTCTCCAGGAATCTACAACAAGATACAGAGACAAAAAATAAACAAAATAAAATAAGAAAAAATAACATTAAAGGCTATTTCAACTTAATTTAAATGCTTTATATTATGCTTAATATGATAGTATTATGTTCTCGTTGTATAGCATAATTTCATCTTATTCGAAGTTGTATATAAAATTATTGACTTTGTCAATTTTATGAAATAAGCAAAAAGAATAAAAAATAAGCGGTTATTTTTAACAAAATTGAAGCTTACCTTTACAATTGAAATAAAAGCTACTTTACTTTCTGCAATGGATGGTCTCCACTTAATTTTACTTTTTATTAGTCCACTTTGCGGTACAATGTAAGGAAGTATTTGGAACTTTATTAAATCTCTTTTGTCATCTAAAATTCAAGCACTCGGATTATAGATCAAATTTAGAAATTTGTTGCATAGATTGTTAAAAAACATGAATTTCAATATTATAACTGCTTATCGTAGTTTAACTTGTTTTGCTTTATAAATAAATAAAAGTAATCAAGAAACGCGCCTTAACGCAAATCAGTAACATTAAATTTACCTTATTAATTTATTAATTTACTTAATTAATAAATCATTATTAATTAATTATTAATTAAGAAAAAGTCTCGTAAAGTGCAGTTTGTTTATAATTTATCATTAGTTGTTAAAAAATTATTGTGACAATACTTTACTTTTCTTATGATGGTTATTGTTATTAAATTTTTATTAAATTTATTTATTAAATATTATTTATTTATTTACTTTTTGTAACATTTTATTTACACGTGTTTAATGATTATGCCTTGTATTTTTAAAATGCATGAATTTCTCATAAGTGATACACACCTGAGATGGACTCTTCATTTAGTTTATCTAGCAAACACCTCAGACCACTTCCACCATTTTTTTTCGGTAAGTGATGTAATAATACCTGATCCATCAAATTGTCAAAATTTCGGTAAATACTGTTGACTGATTGTGGGTACTTGTGAGCAAAATCAATATCGATCTTTAAATAATAAAAGTTCAAATTAAAATAAGTAAAAAAACTGAATTACACACTTTACATACAAAAAAGATTATGAGAAACTTATACCAGAACATATCCGTTAGGAAGTGACAAAATCGGCCAATCCTTTATAAATTCTACAACACTTGCAACTTGCGATTGTTCTCTTTTCATGTAACTTTTCTTCCAGTTTTCGATACGGCAGTAAAAGGTTCCCTATTGTTTTTTAACCAAATGTAACTATCATTACAGTCAGTATTGTCAATGTTAATCTTGTCTTTTGATGGATTTTTATTTTTTACAAAAAGTCCACACTTTCTCAATTCCCTTAAGAGAGGGGGGGGGGGGTAGAGCCGGCACCGCGTGTGGACGGACCGACGCGAGCTCCGTACGAGACTATCATATTCAGTGATACAAAGTGAATTTTCGGAGCCAAATTTGTGTCGAAGATGTGCAGCTCGTTGCACTGAGTTGGAGGACGTGTTACTCTGAGAGGTGAGCTTGCTAATTATTTGATAATTAGCACTTAAAGACGAGTATCACCGCGTACGTGACGTCGGCCATTATACATACCGTGTGCCTTTAGTAACTGTCGTTATGTGTAGCGAGTTAAGACTTTTATGTGCTTTAATTCAGTTAATTCGCTGAATATTAAACGACTATCAAATGGATTGCATCTCTTACTATGTGTATTCAAGTTCTCCCTGCAACTTTTGCGTTTTTTGGTGTATTAGAATGCTATTTCTTTGATTTAATTTGCAAGTATAAACGGGGAAGTTTTGTCATTATGCTCGGACCTTTATTGTACAAATTATTGACATTTTACTAGTCTCGGGGTATGTATTATGATAGTTATGTATAGTATAGTTTTGTTTATTAGTTAGCATTATTACTATCCGAGTGAGATTTATCGTTGATTTCTCATACATAATTAATGGATAATTGCTACAATTGTGATAATGACAGGCGGCTGATATGAAATTGTCCAAATTGCCACGTTCGTAATGCGCTGTGTCTCGGCACATTTTTCAAGATGCTGGCATGAAATTTTGTTACTACAGCTTGTTTGTTCATCTCTTATCTGAATATTCTCCGATCTGTGTGCTAATTGTATAATTTTTTATGGATTTGCTGTCTAAGATATGTATATATGCGATTGAATACTTTGTGCGACAATCGCGTTACAGGCAGTCGCTGCTTCATTAGTTTTCCATAATTTTATGCGAAAATATAATGTTAAGGATCGGCAGGAGACCGAGGCAAACTCCGAATTGATCTTGGAGACCTCGCGCGGTGACAACGCGAAACACCGGTTTCAATGTTGCCAACGCTGAGAAACCAATTTCAGGTTTTATGGGATGGTGTATGTCTGTACATGTACGCACACCATTGCATCGCTCACGCGATGCACCGTAAGAGAGACAAGGATCGATATAATCGCGTCATCCTTGTTCCTCTACCGTGCTGATCACGTGCCCATGCTATACGCGAGATATGACCTGAAATTGCTTTCTGGCCTTCCGTAGCAGAAGGCAGTAACGTAACAAGGCTAATAAGCACCCGTTTTTTGTAAATTTTATATATGCTTATGCATATATGTACATAAAAATTTATATATATGTTTCCAAATTGTACAATGATATATAATAATAATAAAATAATAATTCGTAGCGTAAACTAATACACAGAATGTAAGACATGGGTGCTTATTAGGCTTGGCAATTTATTGATGCTTTTTCACTTATACTTTTTCATCGCTACTTTATGTATCGTATACAGCGCGATAGAGATGAGATGAGAGAACGAATGTTATAGCTATCATAAATTGACGAATATGTTGATTCTTGATTCCTTTTCGATTATTGATGTTATTGTAAAATCAACTTCATAAATACGTATATACGTGAAAGAACTTAGGAGTAATGTATGATGGTTCAATGCAATGAATATATAGTAATCAACAATTATTTTTATATAATAGTATATATTTGAATATATAAAAATATTAAACATATTTTTTAATAGAATACAAAGAATATTTTTAAATATTCTCAATATTATAATATAAATATTCTTTTTTAATTAATAATCTTTAAAAAAATATGTTTTAATATTTTTCTATATTCAAATATACTATTATTATATAAAAATAATTGTTGATTACTATATATTCATTGGACTATTAAAATAAGCTTTTGAGCTTTCATGGCACAGACTGAATGTTGTACAATATTGCCTGTATAATATTTATTCATTTATTATTTATGCTTTCAAATTATCAGTACTTACAACAAACTAATGTAAGTACTTATAATGAGCAAATGTTTACATAAGCGTTTTTTTTTTTAAAGTGGGGGAAACCTTCAAAAGGCACCCCGGTTTTCCGGGGTAGTGTGAGATTCTTACTCACTAAAACCCCCACTGTGCATACGTTACCTTCTGCAATACAATGGCGTTGATTCAATGGTATCCACGCCTCTCCATAAAATGCTCCGCCCTTCAAACATGTTTACTCCAAATCTATCTGCAACAATAAGCAACTCTATGCTACGTACATAGATTAATATCAATATAATTATATAAAAAAAATTATTCATTTTAAAATCTAAAAAGAAAACAATGTAAATTACATAATATTAAAATATCAATTAGTTATAATAAAATCATAATTTTTTGCGCTTATCGGAAACACAACAACAGAAGCGCTACAACATATTGTTACATATTCTTATCCCGAAAATCGTAATATATAAATATTTCATACTAAATATTGTAAAAAATATGTAATATAAATATATAAATATAAAAATATTAAATTTATTAATATAAATAATAAGAAATGTTAATAAAAGTATGATTTATTTATGCATTTGATTGTATTTTTGAAATCCTTTCCATTTTAAATTTTTAAATGCAGTACGATTACTCATGTCATGGGATAAAGATATATAATAATATGTATCCACACAATGTACAGTAAACAATAGCAAGCAATGTATATATAACATACATACATTTAAATATCTGTTTTATTAACTTGTATTCTACTCTATAATTTGAAATAAAAATTTATATTTATGTAATTACTATTGTTTCTGTGCATAATATTTAATGAACACGAATTAATAATTCGAGTGGATCGCAATTTAAACTAAGTGATTACGTCGCAAAGTGACCTCAACCATATTATGGGAAGTATACTGTATAAAATATTTATTGTTATTATACATGCAACTTTGTTTATATGTGTTTCTATACTTGTATCTTGCAATTTATTTTTATCTACCTATTACTATATATTTTTGAAAATAGTACATTGCAAAACAAAACCTATCTGATAATAATTAACACTTTGCGACGCAATCATTCAGTTGTTGTGCCTTGAGGATTTGGCACAAAGATTTAGGGATCGTTGCTGGATTAGGAGCTGGGGCCCCGGGTCGTCATAGACTTAGACCACTCGTGTTTCACAAACTTATGTCACTTTTATTTTAATAAATATTTACAGTTTGATCTTAGATCGTGTTTTATCTTAATGTACCTGTCGGTTAGGCGTAACTCGATCTAGCTCGGACTCACTTCGCGTTAGGTATACGTTCACTCGCGACTTTGATCGTGATAACGACCCGTATTCTGATAATTGACTGACTGACCCCGTGCTCTGTCGCGGCGGGTCTTTTATTCTAAGTTTTCTGGGTCAATTTTGGGTACGCGGTCAAAGTCCAAATGCAAGCGAAGCAAGTTTAATGTCGAAACTCCTCGCTTGCACTTTCGCGAATGTTCTATATTTCGCGGGTGCCTTGCTGAGTAGGCATTTCGTAAGTATGTCGGTGTTCTCGTTTTTTAACCTAAATTGTTATTTATTGTTTGATTTACTTAGAATTTAGTTTATAGCCTTTCGGGCTATAACACAGTTCAAATTGCGATCTAATTTGCAATGCACTATTTTCAAAACAAAAGTATAATAAAATATAGAATGGGCCCCTCCAACGCCCATTCCCGTGAGATGCAACCAATTTCCTTTTATCGCCTCTCCGAGATTTTTATTCGCATGCGAGATAGAACAATAATTACATGCAGAGGTCCAAAATAACAGTTATTTTAAAAATTTTTTGGAAAAAAGTCATTGAGTAAAAATTAATTTTTATTCAAATGGAAGCAAGTTATAATTAAATTTCAAAGAAATTTCTCAAAAAATGAAATCTAAAAAAAATATTGATTTTTAATTGTTCTGATTACGAATAACCATTATGAATGATTAAAATTGTATTTTGGTTACGAATAACAATTATCGATGACGGAAATTTAATTTTGGTTATCAGTAACCATTATCGATGACCTGAATTTTATTTTGGTTACCGATAACCATAATCGGCAGCGAAAAATTTTTTTTGTTACCGATAACCAATATCGACGGCAAAAATTCTTTCTGGTTACATTCGAATTTTCAATTGTTATTAACATTACTGATAATTAGTATTCATTGACAACATAAAGAAAATTAATTATAAAACTTATATATTTTATTTTAAGCAAACAAACGGGATGAAAATATATTAAACAAAGAATAGAAAAAAAATATTAGTACAATATTTCTATTAACACTTGTATATATTATACAATATATTAATATTTAATATGGAAATTCTGCATTTAATTTTACAAACATAAGTTTTTGCAAATTTTGTGCAGATAATTTGCATCATTTGTCGTCTAGCATCACTTTAAGAGATGAAAATGCTCTTTCCACGCTAACTTGCGTGGCAGGTACCGCATGAACAATTGTAGCTAATTTTGCTACATGTGGTATCGCATACTTTTTCTCCTTCCAGTAGATCATTAATTCGGTGTCGATGTCGATACGCTTTTCCTTGTAATTTTCGATTTCATTGTACACCGATTGGAGTTCACGAGAATTATCTTCTGATTCATCATCGGAAGAAGAGTCTTCTTCCATTTCTCTTATTGATTCTTCTAAGAGAGATAAAGAAGTACTACTTGTGCTTGGAATTGCTATATTATCAGTACAAGTAGCATCCATATTTATTTCGTTAAGTGACCTCTCACCCTAAAAATTGAATTTCGTTCAAGTTGAGCATGACTGGAGCCGGAGAACGTCCTTAAGTCTGGGATCTAAAAAAATACCGAAGTATACAAAAAAAGTAAACAAAGTCCCGTGTCGCGAGCGAAACATTCCTACATATATACGTCCTCTTGTTGAGAACGTCCTTAAACGTCTGTTATCGTCAGAACTCAAGAGGAATACTTTCAGTTTCATAGTTGACTGCGTTCACGATAGATTGTTGCTTTGAAGCAATTATAAATTATTAAAATATTATTAGTATATTCGGTGCCAGTGTAGATTATAAAATTATTAATGAACACCATGGGTCGAAAAAGGAATATATTTATACGCGAATTTTTTCACTTCGACGTGGAAAAAAATGAGTGCACGTACAAAACGTGTGGATTGAAGTTTCAAGGATCACATGTTACGAATCTAAAAAGGCACATGGTTGCAAAACATTTCGAAATGTACAGAGAAAAATGCGAGAAATTTGAAGATGAACGAGATGAAAATATTTGCGACAAGAAAAACACATTATCTGTGAAATTATCTGCAGCAGAAGTAATAAATGCGTGCGTAGAACTGGTTACAAAAGAATCGCAATATTTTAAACTCTTTGATTGCAATGCTTTTAAAATATTAACGGATCAAATATTCAAAGGGCTGAATATACCCGCAATAAACTCGTCAAATATAATGAATTATGTGTCTGATAAATATGACACCCTGAAAAGTACAATTAAAAAAGTATGCAAAAGGCGAATGATTTCGCTTAAAATGGATACTGCTACAAGGCATGACAGAGCGGTATTAGGAATTAATATTCAAATAATAAAGGATCATAAAATTCATATATATACATTGGCTATGAAAGAACTAACTGAAAGACATACAGCCGCTTATTTAAAAGAGGAGCTGGAAAAGGTTTTAGAAGAATTTGAAATAAAAAAAAACCAAATCTATACGATTACTACAGATAATGGAAGGAACATGATAAAAGCTATAGAATTATTTTCGAGTGACATTAATGAAGTGGAAGAAAATGAAGAGTTTCTCACTATTGAAACGGACAAACACGAACAATGTGTCGAAACTCTAACAGAAAATATATGTTGTGAGCAACCGAATGTTGTGTCAGTTAAATGTGCGGCACATACGCTGCAACTCGCAGTGAAAGATTTTTTTTCGGATAATAAAATAGAAATTATAGTCCGTGCACGAAAAATCGTAAAGACATTAAGAACTCCGACTTTTATGTAAATTATACAATAATTTATCTCATCTTATTACATTCGACATTCTTCTTTATTGATAAAATTGTTTTTTCAGATACTCTGCAACATCTTAATTTAAAAAAACCACGGATTGATGTTCCCACTCGGTGGAACTCAACATTTGATATGTTGCAGCGGCTTCTGAAATATAAAGACTTTTGTAATGAAAATTTGAAGAAACCGCTGGCATTACTAGAAGAGGAGTGGATATTGATCGAAGATATAGTAAAAACATTACTACCGCTGAATGAAGCCACATTACAACTACAAACAACTCAATTGTTTTTCGGAGATTTTTATAAATTGTGGTTAAATCTCAAATTGCAATTGAAAATAAAGAATACAAATACTGCTGGAGTAGTTCTCCATTGCTTACAAAAACGAGAAACACAGCTTTTAAATAATGAGGCAGTTAATGATGCACTTTTTTTAGATCCCAGACTTAAACGTCTGTTATCGTCAGAACAAAAAACAAAAACAAAGAGATATTTGAAAAAGGTCGCTGGCCAAATGATTTCGTTAAAACAGGTATGTACATACATCGTTGTCATTTAATTCTGTTAAATAATGTAATTTTCTCATTAATACATTCAATTTTTAGGGTGAGAGGGCACTTAACGAAATAAATATGGATGCTACTTGTACTGATAATATAGCAATTCCAAGCACAAGTAGTACTTCTTTATCTCTCTTAGAAGAATCAATAAGAGAAATGGAAGAAGACTCTTCTTCCGATGATGAATCAGAAGATAATTCTCGTGAACTCCAATCGGTGTACAATGAAATCGAAAATTACAAGGAAAAGCGTATCGACATCGACACCGAATTAATGATCTACTGGAAGGAGAAAAAGTATGCGATACCACATGTAGCAAAATTAGTTACAATTGTTCATGCGGTACCTGCCACGCAAGTTAGCGTGGAAAGAGCATTTTCAGCTCTTAAAGTGATGCTAGACGACAGACGATGCAAATTATCTGCACAAAATTTGCAAAAACTTATGTTTGTAAAATTAAATGCAGAATTTCCATATTAAATATTAATATATGTATAATATATACAAGTGTTAATAGAAATATTGTACTAATATTTTTTTTCTATTCTTTGTTTAATATATTTTCATCCCGTTTATTTGCTTAAAATAAAATATATAAGTTTTATAATTAATTTTCTTTATGTTGTCAATGAATACTAATTATCAGTAATGTTAATAACAATTGAAAATTCGAATGTAACCAGAAAGAATTTTTGCCGTCGATATTGGTTATCGGTAACAAAAAAAATTTTTCGCTGTCGATTATGGTTATCGGTAACCAAAATAAAATTCAGGTCATCGATAATGGTTACTGATAACCAAAATTAAATTTCGGTCATTTATATTAGTTACTGATAACCAAAATTTAATTTCCGTCATCGATAATTGTTATTCGTAACCAAAATATAATTTTAATCATTCATAATGGTTATTTGTAACAAAAATTTTTAAATTGAAGATATTAACTCTTATACGATAACTTTTAACATTTGTCTTATAACAGTTATGATGTCTGATTACATGTTATTATATGTTCTATACAATAACAAATGCAGATAACTTCTACTTCTACTTGTACTACATCTTATTTTATTATTGCTTATTTTTGCATAATGGGTTAAAAAGACAAAGAAAATGCAGATGGGTTTAATAATGAAAAATATATTAATTCGGGAAAGGCAATAATTTATTGCTTTCTAGAATTTTAATTAAATGACGTCTCATGCATTTTACGTCACTGGAATATTTTTCATTACAAGGATTTCCTTTTAAGGCTACAGTTGTAGCGAAAGCCGCAGCATAAATTCCACAAGAGATGTAATCCGGTTGTGTTTGTACTTTTTCGAAAATTATATTATATTTGTTTATCTTGGGATAACGAAGGCGAATATATTCCTTTTCTTTAGCAGCCAATTTATCGTACGTAGTACCAGGTAGGCTGTCGTACACGTGAAGTTTGGTGCCATCAAAATAAATTCATCGCCAATGATCTGTGTAATTTCTGCCAATAATTTGTAAGCTTTTATTGCTACGACTAGCTTCAATTATGTGCGGATATTCTAAGTACAACACACTTTGTGTTTCAAAGCAAGAAGTCTCTCTTACAATGCGTAAAAATAGATCTAACGATTCATCATTTAATTTACTATCTATTGGCAAAACATTATTCTTGACTAATAAAAGAGAAGGAATCACATTATCTAGCATTTTTCTTTGTCTTTTTATGTCATCCTCAGTTAAATCTCGTTTTTCATTCGAGTAATCAGTTATAATGAAATCGTCATCTTGATCCATTTTTGGAATAGCAACAGTGGTAGTAGTGCTTTCGATAACACTTTCCACTTTTATGTCATTTTTTCTAGCCACTTCTTGTGCTTCGATGACATACTGTGGTTCCCGAATAGGCATATTTCTAGCTACTCTACTATCTATTATTTCAGGAACCAAGCAGTCCTCGTAGAATCGTTTAAGCAGTGCTGACATTTTTGTTTCCCAAAATCTGTCATCACGCTCGACAATCGTGTACTTTAATCCAAGGGGTGTCCACACAGCAAAAATGCAATACTTTCTTTGCGTTATGTGGAGTTGTCCCTGCACTTGGAAGTAGTACGCGTGTCTTTGATTCATTCGAGTGTCATCCGTTTTATCAAATATTTTATGAATATCTGAAATTTTATTGAGCATTGCAGTGATAGGAGACACATGCCGCGCCGCATAAGGACATGATCTCAACGATAGTATCGTCTCCGATAATGCCGTCAGGCGTCGCGGCAAGATAAGGGATTGTTTCATCGATAAATATACCACAATTATTAATTTTTATTCCTAATTCCACCTGAAATTGCTCTCGTGCCATCATCTCTTTTTCTTTACCCCACTGTTGAGCCGCGCACGTCAATCGAGGAGGATAAAGAATATAAATAAACAAAATAAAGGCTCTAGAAATGATAATAATAAAATAAACGGCTAATAAGAGCCAGACCGCATAGGTAAAGGCGCGAGTAAACACAATTGTTTAGATTGAACTACCCTTTATTATATAATTAGACGTTTCGGTCCCGCTTCGGGCCATCTTCAGTAACTGTATAAACAAGTGAATTACATGACATGAGAAACATTATAACCAAAACCGGTGATCGGATTATATATAAAAAAAGAAAATTAAAACGTACGCTTGAATTACGAATAATGATATGACTAGCAGTGTGTCTACGCGGCATCCAGGCTACCCCGCAATCCCCTCTAGAGACGCCTCCCTCTAGAGACGCCTTATAGTTTAATCTAAACAATTGTGTTTACTCGCGCCTTTACCGATAAAGAATAGCTTTCACAAGATTTTGACACGAAGTTGTTTCTCTTCTGCTACAAACTTTTCCAAAGTTTGAAGCAGTGAGAAGATTTCGCCGTACGTTGTGCCACTCCGGGTTTTCATGCTGATCCCGTGTAGCACACTCCAATACAGCACAATTACGTTGTTGATCTAATAACATTTCATAATGATTACGTCTCAGCTGTTCGTACATATTAATTTCGATATCTGGCAGTTCTGCATTTGGTCCATAATCTTTATCAGCCGTTATTTTAGCGGAAAATTTAGATGTACGAACAGAGAGACCTAATTCTTTCGCCGCACGTGTTCGTTTAAGTTGGTTGGCATTTTTTTTAATATTTCTATTTTCAATTATTTCTGTTTGTGTGGGTGGTTTTTTATCCATCGCACGACAAGCAGAAGTCAAGGCTCGTGAAGTATTAAATTGCACTACGGATGCTTTAACGCGTGCCTGATAAGAGCCTTTCATGGCATAATGAATGCGCTTGCCACCAATAAATTTACTTATAATTCCATTACAACTTTCAACGGAATTACTAGTAAATTGATATAGTAAGCTATCGGCATTTTCTATAATGCGTTTCATAGCATTTTCTATTTTTTGCAATAATCGCCTGCACGTTGTAATTGGGACACAAGATTTTCCTCGCCTTTTTTTTGTTGTCCATTACAGAAATATTGAAGCGAAGCACAATCTTTATGTTCACCAAATACATGGCTAGGTATATTATTTAAATCTTTAATTAATTCGGAAATTTTTGTTTTCCAACCAACTTCACGATTGCGGCGAAAAGTGACAGCCTTTACCATAGCGTTTCGAATTTTCATAACGCTGTTCGCAACGGCCTTCTTCAATTTTGAAATATTTCTACTACCGGTACTACCCGCTTCACGTATTTTATTACAAAGATTGCGCAGAAGATGATTCGTGCATTCAATCTTCTGCACAACAATATTTGGATACGGTGGAAAATCTCTCAATTTTTTTAATACATTACTATCACCGTCACCGATATATTTACTATAAATAAGGCCATGCATTTCTAAACTAAGTCGGAAGCCTTCGAGGATTATATCACTTTCCATACTGGTGGAGCTCTGATTGCTTCCCCAATTTTTAAAGCATGTATGTTCTTTTGCTACTACATTAATTTTAGCTGCTCTCGCGCAGACAATACAATATTTATTACGGACACCAACAAATAATACTTTTTTAGAATGATATCCCGTAATAATAGCTGCTCCGGATGGAGAATCGTAACTACCAGTACGGTAGGATCTCTTCATCCACGAGCCGTCTGTTATCACGGGTATATGCGGAATGCCGTCTATGACATCTTCTCTTTCTATTGCCAAACGTTTTTCCTCTTCGCCAGCCACGCGCATTTCTTCTTCCGCGGCGGCGGCGAAGGCTTCCGACATTTCGTTATGCTTTATATATGTTTTATTATTCATGCATGGAACATCCGCAGCAGCAAGAAGTTCTTCAAGCTGCTTATGACCTGTCCCTGTCAATATAGTACCGGCTACGATACCTTTATTGACATCCAATCTTCTGTCGTCTGTCGGTTCACTCCAAAAGCTACTTTTGAAGTGACACATTCGACATTTGACAGAAAAGTGGGTTTTCAGACCGTCAGGCTTCTGTTCGCTTATTACAAGATCAGTAAAACGACATTCGCCAATCCAATGAGTGGACAGTTTCTGCAATTCAACAAAAACATGCCTAAAATCAACGATACGTCGTCCACTAATCTCTTCAGAATCTAAACGATTTGCATCGATATTTCCATCAATATGCAAAATAATATTTTCGATATCTTCGACATCTTCGACGTCTTTGATATCTTCAATATTATTTTGTATACTTTCCGATTCTGTCAGTATGCATGTATCTGCAGAATTTTCAAAAAATGCATTCAACGACCGCGGTGTGAACGCACCATTATCTGTCATCACATTTCTCTCATCTGTATATGCGTGCGGCTCGTTCATCGACAAATTTGTCAAATTTTTACAAAATTCACGAACGTTTGATAATGATCCTACAGATGAATCATCATCATCTAAAATATCAATATTTTTTTCCGATTGTAACTTCTGTATTGCGCATGCATCGACAGATGATTGAGAAAATGTTTCCATAAAAGATAATGATGTCAACGTGTCGTTATCTACATTTCTGTTATCTTCGCTTGCATATAATTGATGTGACGTACCAGGAATTTCCATGAAATTCGATACGCATTCCGATCTGGCTCTTTTTCCGGAGTCCTCAACAATTCTCTCTTTATTCAAGAAAGAATTCTTCTTACACGCTTGTCGCAAGTGACGCATTTTCTGTGACACAGACAAACGTTTTACCGAGGTTGTTTTATTCTTATTAGTATACTTTGGCATAATGAATGAATATTATGCCTCTAAATAATACTAATAATACTAATAAATAATACTAATAAATACTGTGATAAAAACACAGAATCTCAACACTGAGTAACAAACAATAAAACACTCTGTACACTTTAGAATACTCTGTACTCTAATGTACTGTACTAAAAACTCAACTAAACTATACTATTGCAAACGTAATTGCACTCGATAGTATCTGCATGATGGCGAATCGCGAGCATGGTGAGTAATTGTTCTTTTCATTTATATATGCATTGATATATGTATATGTACATACATGCATACTATATATGTGTTGACTCATTAAAATATTGCCTTTTACATATATATAAAGCATTTTATTGATATATAACATTTACAATTGTAATTATTATAAGCAACTTATTTTTATAACCTCTAATAACCTCTAGCATGTATGTATATGTGCGTATATAAATATATATGCATATATTGTACGCATTATATATACTATACATATATATGTATAATATAATTAACATATTTTTTGCAGCAATACCTATGCCGCCCGGCCACATGCCGCTTGACCACGTGCCGCCTGGCCACGTGCCGCCTGGCCATGTGCCACCCAGGCCGTTCAATTATGTATTCTTGATTCAGCAACCACAAAATGTAAGTGTTTGAATGTATTAGAACACATAAATTTATGTTTTTTATTTTATTTTATATATATGTAAGTGTATATATATACAGTGCAACGACTTTATCTCTCCGGTGTGAAACGGACTTTATTGCCGCCCCGCTCTCGCCGTCGCACGGATCTTCTCGTGTACGCCAACGACGGGGAGTGTCCTCGTTGGACGCGAGAGTCGAACGGAAAAGTCGCCGACAAAAAGAGCGAAAGGATCAGGGGAAAGGATACCGCGCCGAAAAGGAACGGGTTGATAGGAGTTCCGCGCGTGCCGTGTCGAAAACCGAATACCTAACGCGAAAGCCGAAGATTGGGCGCCAGACGCGGTCTCTCACGCGTCAATTCGCGAGATCACGAAATTACGCGAACTCTAATTATCCGGATTCGTCACGGGCGGGCTAGCTCGCCTAACGGCAGAGGGGCAGGGTGTTAGTTGATTGAACGCGAAATTAGGCAAGAGGCGACAACCACAGTAAACGAAAAATACAGACGTTAACGGACACACAAAAAGAAGAAAACCCATAAATAAGATAAATCATGTAGGGTTTATTACAGAATAATATTGACTTAGATACGCGCCGAGGGGATCATGATAAGTTGTGAAATTAATATAATTTAAGAGTAGATAGGAAGAATACAAAAAAAGATAATTAATAATAACCAGTCTTAAACAAAATGAATTTCAAGTAAAAATCGACATTATAAAAGAAAGAAGCTGAGATAATTAAAAGTAACGGGCTCGTGAACAAAGCCCGGCGAATAAAAGATATTAAACAAAGCGACAAAGAAAAATATTATTTAAGAAAGACGGAAAGTTACAGATTTTATAGTCTAGAACCAGAAAATAGGCAAATAGAATTGACTGCATTAATCGACATTAAACCCGACAACTGCTGTATAATTTAACTCTAATCCTGAGCGCAGATAAGCGTAATATTCGCGAGACAGACAAAAAGAATGCGACACGTCGGAATTAACACTCGCTACGCTCGGCGGTAGCGATTCGCGTACGAGACTGGATGTTCGGTCCGACGGACCCGATTTTCTTACAACGACGTGGACTTATAAATCGGACAGTTCCCGACTTCCGGGTATAACGACGATTTTCGATAATAACGGCCTCGCCAGCCGTATTGAGTCGTAACAAAATTACCGATGCCAACGCGAATAATAAGCGAAATCGAGATGCCGACAAAGGCGACAGCGTGACGCAATTCTCTCATACGCATTCACGCCTTACGGGCGGCTCACTCAATCACACGCGTCGAACGCGACGTTCAATCACTCTATTGCATTCACACTACAAACTTCGACAAGATACCCGACGCTTAATTACACGCAATACGATTATCGCGACGCGACTCTCCAGAAAGACGTCGATACGTTAACGCGATCGCGAAATCACAACTATCTACAATAAACGAGGCCTGAGCTCTGCAGGCTAACGGGATCGAGATCGCTTGTTGTCGTGGCCGCGACACTAAGAACTTGATTAATTACGGGGCATAGCCCGGGCACCAAAAATCATCAAAACTACAACGACGACGACAGAACGACGCGATCCCGGACGCGATCGCACGTGGCGTAGTATACGGAGGGCAACCTCACCGGCACCTCGTTACTCCTGGGGATGCAGGGTCGGCAGCGCTCGTCCTCCTCGAAATCCTTATCTGGACGGTAAACGGGAACAGCTGCACGAGGTCCTCCTTAGCGCACGTGTCGCGACAAGCTGTCTCCCGGATTCTCTCGATCCAGGATCGATGGCTCGGGGCCTTCCCTAATGCTGCGCACGCGGGGTGCGTGTTATCGCGGCCAATCACGCGACGGCACACGACGGCACGCGACAACGCCGGTAAGCGCCAATTCCAAGGCCGTGTCGGGGGCGCAGGTACCCGCTACATTGCCGAAAATATTCGTAGGGCCCGTTCGACAGGGCCGTCGTAGAGCTTCCACCGCTGTCTTCTTTCCGATAAAATGCCGCGGGCCTTGCTTCCGCTTTTTCCTCCCGGCTTGTGCTTCGCGTTCTCTGCTCTCGATTTGTGGCCGCCACTCTGCCGTGCTTCCCATGAAATTTTTGCCGTTAACCGTGATTCTGATTTCGCCTCTGCCTCAATTGCCTCCGTATCCATTTGCTCGTATCGAAAAGAAATAAAAATAAAAGTCTATAACGCTTGAATAAAAGAAACGATAACAGACGCCTCTCTGGAGACTGCGGCACGGTTCTCATTAGTTTTTCGCCTGACGCGATTAGGGAGGAACTCGGCGGACGCGCGCGGGACGGCAACGTCACACCCCCCACTCCCAAGAAAAACCGTGCCGGTGACGATCACCCCCATCCACCACCGGTCCGATTCCCGAGTTCCGGTTCGGGCGTCGGAGAGCGATCGCAGCCTCCAGAGCCAGGTCCACACACAAAACGGACAGCAACAAACATACAATTAACAACAAGACGGACTCGACAATGGCATTCTCGTAAGCCTTCGTATATTTCGTTAGTCCCCAAAGACAGCGCTGAATTGGTAGTCCCTGACGTTCGCAGACGTCGTGCTCGAAGTAGGGTCGTACAATGATGGTTTCGACGCATTTTCTTAATGGGGCTCTTTATTGGCCGTTGCGGCTTACACAGTGTGGGGGGGGGGGGGTGGGTCAGATCCCCGGAATTCACCAAAATAAACCTCGAACTAACAAAAATAAAGACTGTAATCAACACCGTTCAAAAAAAAGGAATAAAAAAAATGACCAAAAACAAAAGAAACGGACAGAAAAAAAACAGTAATTATGACAAAAAAATTAAACAAAAAATGTACGTCAGCGCCTTATTACGCGGTACGTTAGGCCGTCCGGCCGAAATACAAAGCCCCGGGTGTAATGCAAGATACATAAAAAAATTTTTATTGGGTCCCCTGGACGCTACCCGGCCCTCTACGGCGGGGTTTGGGCGGCGTTCCCGCGTGTCGACGGTGATCCACCTCGGCGTGGTGGCTCCGGTCCCTCGTGGCCGGTCCCTCGACCCCTGATGTATGGGCCCTGGGCCCTCCACGCGTCGTGACAGCCTGGGCAGTCTTTGACTGTAGTATTTTGGCGGCCGCACCGGAAACAAAATCTGTGGAGGTCGCGGGGCCGCGGACACTCGCTGTAGTAGTGCCCGGGATCTCCGCAATTCCAGCAGCCCTGGTGGGGCCGAGAACCTCCCGGCCTAGCTGCGTCGCCATCCTCGGGTTCTCCGGCTCGTCTCGCCTCCCGGCGGTTATCGGCCGGTGGGTCGGTTTGCGCGGCCCGCTCCATAGTTATAGGGCCGACTTGGACCCCGACATCCTCGATGGGACCCGCCGTCTGCGTGGCCCTGTTCTGACGACAGCCGTGGGTCATGCGGGCTCGACCCAATTCTTCTCGGAGCCCGTGCCAAAATCGCGGGTCCCGTTCCGCGGCTGCCTCCAGTAGCTCCGCTATCTCGCGCAATCGGTTACGCGACGTCATTCTCGATAGCGGGATTCGACAACACAACCTACAATTGAGATCAAGCAACATAGGGTTTCAAATCTTTCACATGGATTTTTCCGATCGCCTTTCCCTCAGAATCTGTCAATTCGTAGACGACGGGCGATAATACTTTAGTAACGGTGAACGGCCCGTGATACTTTGTGGCCAATTTTGCTGATACGGCATGCGCTGCGGACGACAATACATGCTGTCGCTTCAAAACTTCATCGCCGATAACAAAATGTCGATCGCGTCGATGCTGATTATAGTAATGCGCCTGTCTTTGGTGCGCCGCATCTAAGTTTTCGATCACCCAGTCTCGTAAAGCCTGAATACGCTCCATGCGCTCTTTCCATTTCGCGGTAGCTGTATTGTCCACCTCTACCTCGGGATCGGGCCCCTCTTGCCTCAAATTCGCCGGGGGTGGTTCCCGCCCGAGATTTAAAAAGGCAGGCGTAGCCTGCAAGGACGTATGGAAAGCGGTATTGTACGCGAATCTAAACTCGGCCAAATGTATGTCCCAATCTCTATGATCCTGTTCGAGGAACGCAGTCACCATAGTTTTTATGACGCGGTTTACACGCTCGACTGGATTTGCCTGAAGATGATACGGCGGTACGGTAACGCGAGCGATGCCAAATTCTTCCGCGAGGGCCTTCAAATCACGGTTAACAAATTCTGTGCCGTTTTCCGTTAGTAATACTCGCGGCGTTCCCCAGCGATTAATAACCAACTCTGCGATAGCCTCTCGAATCTTTTTACCGTTCGCTTTACGGAGCGGACAACACTCGATCCATTTTGTGAAAAGATCTTGGATTATCAATAGATAGGCGAATCCATTGCGAGAAGCGGGAAAAGGATCCATGATATCCACGGCAACGACTGACCACGGCGTGTTTACCGTACGTCGTCCCATTAAGCCGACTGGAACGTTCTGCTCGACCTTTGTTCGTTGACAAGTATCACACCGGCGTACGTAACTCGCGATATCCCGAAACATGCGCGGCCAATAATATCTCACCGCAACGCGTCGATAAGTTTTTTCCACACCGCCATGACCTGCCTGAGGAGCGTCGTGATTTTCTCTAATGATCTCGAGACGCGAGGCTTTCGGAAGCACCAATTTCCATTGTTCTAAATCGTCCACGACTTGCGATACTACCGGGTTTGGTTTACGAAAATATAACTGG
This sequence comes from Lasius platythorax, assembly GCA_963971435.1. Classification (NCBI taxonomy): domain Eukaryota; kingdom Metazoa; phylum Arthropoda; class Insecta; order Hymenoptera; family Formicidae; genus Lasius; species Lasius platythorax. The sequence continues at coordinate 1,847,772 of OZ020547.1, read as the reverse complement.
TCGTTTTCTATTTTCCATCCCGGGTATTTGCGCGGCTCATTTTCGACATTCCTTACGCGTGCGTCATACCATTCATCGCCCGTAATCGCGACGGCGCATAATTCTTCGGCGGATTCGTACATTCGCGACAACGCGTCGGGAACATGATGTAATGCCCCTTTACGATGTTTGATTTCGTAATCGTACTCTAATAATTCGAGAGCCCATCTCGCTAATCGGCCTGTCGGATTTTTTAAATTATGCAACCACCGTAAGCTGCTGTGATCGGTAATTACTTGGAATTTATAACCCTCGAGGTACGGTCTGAATTTACGAATCGCCCATACGACCGCGAGACACTCTTGTTCGGTAGTCGAGTATTTCTTTTCATCCTCCGATAACGCGCGGCTCGCGAAAGCAATAACGTGTTCGACGCCTTCCGATTCTTGTGTTAATACGGCGCCTAATCCGACCGAACTCGCGTCCGTCTGAAGCGTGAACGGCAGCTCGAACTTCGGACACGATAACGTAGGTGGTTCCGTAATGCACGATTTTACGGTTTCAAACGCCGATTTTTGTTCATCCCCCCACTCCCAAGAGTAGTTCTTCCGGAGGAGACGCGTTAATGGCTCTAATTTGATAGCGCACTGCGGTATAAATCGGCGATACCATGACGCCATTCCGATAAAGCGTCTTAATTGCTTAATGTTCTTTGGCGGCGGATATTCAATAATCGGCGCGGTTTTATCGGGATCGACTCTCAACCCTTCCTGCTGTACTAAAAATCCGAGATACTTTACTTGTGAGCGGCAGAATTTACTCTTTTCCGGATTGATTGTGAGACCGGCTGCTTTGATTCTATCAAGTACGCGCTTTAACCAAACGAGATGCTCATCGAACGATCGCGTGACGATAACGATATCGTCCAAATAAGCGAAAGCGTGAGGTTCCATTTCGGGGCCAATTAAACGATCAAGTAAACGCTGAAATGTCGCGGGCGCTCCGGTGAGACCGTACGGCATTCTTTTAAAATGAAATAATCCCTTCCCGGGAACCGTAAATGCTGTTAATTCGCGACTATTCTTTTCGAGCGGTATCTGAAAATATGCCTGACTAAGATCGATAGTCGAAATATACCGAGCGGCCCGTAATTTATCTAAAATCGCGTTCATGTACGGCAACGGATACGCGTCTTTCTTCGATACGTTATTCAACTTACGAAAGTCGAGACAAAACCGGTACGTGCCATTCGGCTTCTTAATCATAACAATCGGGGTCGACCACTCACTTTTCGAAGGTTCGATGACGTCCGCCTCTGACATTTTATCGACTTCCGCGTAAATCGCTTCCTGAATTTTTGGCGACACCGGGTAATAACGCCGTTTAATAGGCGCGTGGTTTCCGACATCGATTCTATGCTCTGTCAAATTCGTAACACCGGGTTTGCTCGTATCTTCGGCGATTTCGGATTCGAGAAATTCGGCTAATCGTTGTTCCTCCGAAGGCGATATTTCCACTAGACCGCAACAGATTGGTAAGCTTCTACGCGAGGCCTTAATTCGAGTTCGTTTCTGTTTCGCGACGTCAGGCGAAAACGTGTTCAGAGCGATCTTGGGCGCGGGGTCCGCGGGCGGCGGAATCTTCCCCTCACTCGTGACCGCCTCTCTCGTCTCGACACTCGTGCTCTCCGAAGCATTTACGCGAAGCGATGGATCACCGGATCTCGCGTCGAATTCATATTCGGTAGCCGGATTATCCGCACAATGCCACCGCTGTGTCGCGAAATTTAACCCGATCCCAAAAAGCGACAAGAAATCTATACCGATTATGCACGGTAACGCTAACGTCGGTAGCGCATATACTCGCAATGACTTCGTTCGATGACGTAACGTAAGCGGTAATTCGATCTCTCCCCGAATTCGCGTGGTTTGCCCCGTGACGGTTGTCACGCGTCTCCCATCGGCACTTTGAAAATTTAACCGCAATTCTTTCACTAATTCGACCGCTGACGGCTCCAAAAACGTTCGACTCGATCCTGAATCTAGTAAGGCGAGGATCTCTCGCCCCGCAATTCCAACATTAACAAACAATAACGACGACGCATCACGACAACCAAAAGCACTATACGAAAATTCACTGGCACACGGAACAATGCGAAGGGGTTGTGGGTTTGGAACAGGAGTCGGGTCCCCCTCACTAGTCGACTCCTTTACTCTTTTCCCGAACAGTCAGGACACGAATGTAACGTCACTTCCGCGCGACCACAACGATAACAATGCATCCGCGGTGCTGTCACAATCTCGCGAAAGATGTCCGATACCGTCACAATTCTAACACTTAGCCGTCGATACGCGCGACGTTCTGGCTCCCGCGTTCGCGGTATTAGTCGGCGAAGATGTCGAGGCGGCAGCGACCGCGTCGGTCGACGTTTTCGCGGCGCGATTCTTACGTCGCTTTTCCTTGCGCGATCCCGATCCCGAATCCGTGGAGCTCGCGGACGACGTATTCAAGGCGGCGAGAGTATCCGGCTTAGACGCGTGTCGATTACTATTACGCGGCGTTCGATATGCTAAATCGGGAAACAAAGACTTTTCCGGCGTCGGCGGGGCACGATAACGTTGTGCCATTTGATGGCTTCCCTCTATGCGCGTCGCGACGTATTCTAACGCCTCAAGATCCTCGACTTCATCTCGACGTACGGCAATTTGCAGGCGCGGCAACATATTGCGAAACGCGTAACTAATCTGTTCCGCTTCGCTCCATGGCGGCGATAATCGGTCGAACATCGCTCTCAAACAAGTTAAATAATCGGCCACGGATTCATGCTCCCCTTGCGTACGCCGCATTATCTCGTCGCGAAGCGCGAATTGAAAATCCGGATCTCCGAAACGTGTACGCCACGCGTTTGTAAAGGCCGACCAAGTCGATAGCCGATCGCGCCTTCCCCGAAACCAATGTAGCGCGATTCCGGTCAAAAAGAACGGTAAACAACGGAGAATATCCTCATCCGATACCGGAACTAAATCGCGACCTTCCTCAATACGCAGTAAGAATGTTTCGGCATCCTCCCCTCGCGCCCCCGAAAACTTTAAATTCCATTTCCGCATGACGTTATACGCGGTCATCGCGGAATTTCCCGGCGAGTCGCGTGACGTATTATGTCCGGGCGAGAGCGATATAACGGGTGACGAAGGCGTACCGGCCGATCGTGATAATCTACGCGAGCTGGTGCGCGGCATCGGACTATCCGGACAAACGTCTTCCCCCTGCGGGGGCAACAAAAATTCGTCGTCCGACATCTTTCCGTTCGCGATCGGTACTCGAAATTTGCGTCGGTTTCCCCGTGCGTTACGTAATAACCGAGCCGTCAAGATTGAGTAACTTCCGTCGGTTGAAAGCTCTCGCCGATTTAATTCTTCGATTAATTGATCTTTATTCAAAACGAAAATCCACTCGTCTTCGGGGTCGATATGACTCATCCGTTATTTTGCGACCTTCTCGGAAATATATAAATATGCGCCATTATACTCGAACTACGAAAATAATAAAGCAATTCGGTCGAGGCAGCAAATGACAAGAAAAAAAAACAAATAAAGCGAAGCAAATAGAAGGACGTTAACGCGAACGAACAAAGAGACGTCAACAATACACACAAGTAAATCCGAACGTTTCGTAACGACAAATTTTAAATTTTCACGAACGCAATAATTATTTCAATAAATTAAGTGCCTCTTGCACTCCCCGTTAATTATTCAACGTGGCCCCACGTTGGGCGCCAAATTTTTGCAACGACTTTATCTCTCCGGTGTGAAACGGACTTTATTGCCGCCCCGCTCTCGCCGTTGCGTCGCACGGATCTTCTCGTGTACGCCAACGACGGGGAGTTTCCTCGTTGGACGCGAGAGTCGAACGGAAAAGTCGCCGACAAAAAGAGCGAAAGGATCAGGGGAAAGGATAACGCGCCGAAAAGGAACGGGTTGATAGGAGTTCCGCGCGTGCCGTGTCGAAAACCGAATACCTAACGCGAAAGCCGAAGATTGGGTGCCAGACGCGGTCTCTCACGCGTCAATTCGCGAGATCACGAAATTACGCGAACTCTAATTATCCGGATTCGTCACGGGCGGGCTAGCTCGCCTAACGGCAGAGGGGCAGGATGTTAGTTGATTGAACGCGAAATTAGGCAAGAGGCGACAACCACAGTAAACGAAAAATACAGACCTTAACGGACACACAAAAAAGAACCCATAAATAAGATAAATCATGTCGGGTTTATTACAGAATAATATTGACTTAGATACGCGCCGAGGGGATCATGATAAGTTGTGAAATTAATATAATTCAAAAGTAGATAGGAAGAATACAAAAAAAGATAATTAATAATAACCAGTCTTAAACAAAATGAATTTCAAGTAAAGATCGACATTATAAAAGAAAGAAGCTGAGATAATTAGGAGTAACGGGCTCGTGAACAAGGCCCGGCGAATAAAAGATATTAAACAAAGCGACAAAGAAAGGTATTATTTGAGAAAGACGGCAAGTTACAGATTTTATAATCTCGAACCAGAAAATAGGCAAATAGAATTGACTGCATTAATCGACATTAAACCCGACAACTGCTGTATAATTTAACTCTAATCCTGAGCGCAGATAAGCGTAATATTCGCGAGACAGACAAAAAGAATGCGACACGTCGGAATTAACACTCGCTACGCTCGGCGGTAGCGATTCGCGTACGAGACTGGATGTTCGATCCGACGGACCCGATCTTCTTACAACGACGTGGACTTATAAATCGGACAGTTCCCGACTTCCGGGTATAACGACGATTTTCGATAATAACGGCCCCGCCAGCCGTATTGAGTCGTAACGAAATTACCGATGCCAACGCGAATAATAAGCGAAATCGAGACGCCGACAAAGGCGGCAACGTGACGCAATTCTCTCATACGCATTCACGCCTTACGGGCGGCTCACTCAATCACACGCGTCGAACGCGACGTTCAATCACTCTATTGCATTCACACTACATACTTCGACAAGATACCCGACGCTTAATTACACGCAATACGATTATCGCGACGCGACTCTCCAGAAAGACGTCGATACGTTAACGCGATCGCGAAATCACAACTATCTACAATAAACGAGGCCTGAGCTCTGCAGGCTCACGGGATCGAGATCGCTTGTTGTCGTGGCCGCGACACTAAGAACTTGATTAATTACGGGGCATAGCCCGGGCACCAAAAATCACCAAAACTAGAACGACGCGATCCCGGACGCGATCGCACGTGGCGTAGTATACGGAGGGCAACCTCACCGGCACCTCGTTACTCCTGGGGATGCAGGGTCGGCAGCGCTCGTCCTCCTCGAAATCCTTATCTGGACGGTAAACGGGAACAGCGGCACGAGGTCCTACCTAGCGCACGTGTCGCGACAAGCTGTCTCCCGGATTCTCTCGATCCAGGATCGATGGCTCGGGGCCTTCCCTAATGCTGCGCACGCGGGGTGCGTGTTATCACGGCCAATCACGCGACGGCACGCGATGGCACGCGACAACGCCGCGTATCTAATTCAATATTATTCTGTAATAAACCCGACATTATTTATCTTATTTATGGCTTTCTTTTTTTTTGTGTGTCCGTTAGCGTCGGTACTTTTCGTTTACTATGGTTGTCGCCTTTTGCCTAATTTCGTGTTCCGTCAACTAACACCCTGCCCCTCTGCCGTTAGGCGAGCTAGCCCGCCCGTGACGAATCCGGATAATTAAAGTTCGCGTAATTTCGTGATCTCGCGAATTGACGCGTGAGAGACCGCGTCTGGCGCCCAATCTTCGGCTTTCGCGTTAGACATTCGGTTTCCGACACGGCACGCGCGGAACTCCTATCAACCCGTTCCTTTTCGGCGCGTTATTATTTTCCCCCTGATCCTTTCGCTCTTTTTGTCGGCGACTTTTCCGTTCGACTCTCGCGTCCAACGAGGAAACTCCCCGTCGTTGGCGCAAACGAGAAGATCCGCGCGACGGCGAGAGCGGGACGGCAATAAAGTCCGTCCACACCGGAGAGATAAAGTCATTGCAACATATATATATAATATTGATTTTTATTTTAAAATTTTTTTACTTTTATATAATCAGATTTATATTTATATATATAATTACTAAATATTTGTATATAAATGTATATAAATAACTAAATATTTGTATATAAATAAAATAATATTTGTGTATAAATATTTGTATATAAATATATGTATAAAAAAATGTAAAAGTATCTATAAATATATATATATATATATATTTATATGTAGATACTTTTACATTTTTTTATACATATATTTATATACAAATATTTATATACAAATATTATTTTATTTATATACAAATATTTAGTTATTTTTATACATTTATATACAAATATAATAATTTATTCGATAATTTGAGATACATAATGCGAGTGCAAGAGAAACAAAGACGACGCATACATCTCTCCTTGTCACGCGGTCAGTGTGCTACCACGAAATATTCCCCATGAGCTGCTCCTTAGATATAGATCTAGTGAGATTCGCTTAATTTATATTTAGCCTCGGAGAAATTATATTGCCTCATGAAACTTATTTTAATATATTCTTTATATAATTATACAATCCGCTAAAGAGCTGGATTTTACATTTTGGCTCTTAAAAATTTATAATAAATGAAATACGAACTCGTTGCTAACCCAACCTGACCTGTTGCTAGCTGCGCATTTCCCCATGTTTATTAGAAATTTTATTTTTACTTTTTTTCCAAAAAAATAGCTCTTTAGCGGATTGCGGACGATCTTACTGATTACGAATATCCCAATTTTAATATGATTCTTTCAGTATTTTATTAGAAATTTGGAATGAACGAATCCGTAATTCACGGCCGGCCGATAGACGTCTCCACCGAGTCTCCTGCCGACCCTTAACCCGCTATATTTAGTGTCTAGTTCGTATTAATATGAACTAGTTATAGTTTATGAGTAGTTGCTTTCGTCTATTTTTGGTCTATGACTAGTAAAGTTACTGCTAATAGAGTAGTGTCGATAGTGCCTGTCGCATACTATACTCACTTGTAATGCTTGATAATAGTTGTATTTTGCACTTGCATTGTTTACATTATTGCTATTATTGCTGCTGCGGGATTATGTGTTATATAGTGCTTTCTACTTTTTTCTTATTATATACTGCTTTGAGAGTGATATTTTGTGCAGAGTACACAGCAGGTAATGTGAAATTGCATCTTATTGATGAATATATATGATTTGTTTGTATTGAGAATGTACTGCTCTATAAATGAGCTGATATATATCTTAACTCACATTTAGGTTAGACCTTTATGCTTTGCATTATATTTTGCTGATCTATATAAACTATATTTATTTATATGTGATACAGGCGTCCAGTTGACACAGGGTTATTTCCATTCTGCTCATTTTACTGATTATTGTGTTTTATTCACTCAACATGTAAGAAGAGAGTGATCTATTACTCTGCATATCGCAGTATTGGAGATTCTGCGGAGAGATGCTATGATAGGATTATATGGCTGTTTATGCACTATCGATATTATTACTATCGTTGTGAATACTTGATAATGCTCAGATTGTACCCTGAACTAATTTACTTTTAATATTTGTACAGGGCTTTTGGACTTTCATTGTATACTTGTTACAAGCGTGCGATGCGATAACTATGCGTATTCCTGGTCCGATTGATTGACTAGCGAGGCTGCGTTATTGTGGGATGCTGGAGAGTACTCACGTTAGTGGGATTAACTAGTGACAGCTGGAATTAGGATCGTGGACGTCACATCTCTAGTAATAGTTACAAGTTTTTGTTGCGAACACATGAGTTCCATATGGAGTATTACTCACGTGTGAGATTATATAATTATTTTAATAATTATGATATTTGAGGTGAATAGATAGTTAAAATATCATTTGTTATTAAGGAATCTAGATGCTATTATTTATAATGATTTCTGGAGAATCACATGTGTTTGTATTATACACGTTTGACAACGAATTATTAAGTTAAATTCTCTCACATATAACATATGATTACTTGTTTTAGAGTCACATATATTAATATACGTGATATATGATTAGTGAATAACTATTATTAGAAATCGTGATGATCGTCAATAACAATAATGATATATTGACATATGCGTATATATAAAGATTTTGTTATTAGTATAATCGTGATTTGTGGCATATTTTAACATTGCTCTAGTCAGTGCTTTGTCTTGAGAGCTTATGTTGAAATCTGTATATGCAATTATGATTTGGTGATGAAATCTGCTAATTTATTTACTTATTTAATGAGCAGAACAATCTAGGTAGTTATGATTAATTGAATCATATTACCGTCGATACGTCTCACGCTTTATATTGATGCAGTGCATATTTAGACGATAATAAAAAGTTTATTACTATTAAAGAATTGTATAAGCGAATGTCGAACATATATAGGCTATATCTGTGATGTACTGAGTTTCTTGTTTATTCTTGATATACAGGGTGTCCCATTTTAATCTTCTCAGGCAAATATCTCGAAAAATATGGAAGATACGGAAAAATGTTTCAGACAAAAGTTATAGGACTTGAAGGGGGACAGATGATGAAAATATGCACTTGACCTTGAGTGACATATTGAAGGTCAGGTCAATGTCATCGATGTTTTCTTAAATGGAACCCCCTATTTTTCAATGCATATTCTTGTAGCTTATCTCGAGAGCTTTCCAAAACACTATAATGAGTTATTTTTTCATTAAGTACTTTTCGAGTTATAAGGCTTGAAGTTTACAGTATTTTGACATAAAATACAAAATATCTTGTAAAACATTCAGTTTTCGGTAATCTTACCTTAATACTTTTATGCATAGAATCATGAGACCAATCAATTGGTGTAAAAAAAACACATAGTTGCTATTAAGAAAAAGTATGTAATTTGCAACATGCAGCTGCATACTTTTTTTTTTAAGCAACTATGTGTTTTTTTACACCAATTGATTGGTCTCATTATTCTGTGAATAAAAGTATTAAGGTAAGATTATCGAAAACTGAATGTATTACACAATATTTTGTATTTTATGTCGCAATACTGTAAACTTCAAGCCTTATAACTCGAAAAGTACTTAATGAAAAAATAACTCATTATAGTGTTTTGGAAAGCTCTCGAGATAAGCTACAAGAATATGGATTGAAAAATAGGGGTTTCCATTTAAGAAAACATCGATGACATTGACCTGACCTTTAATAGGTCACTCAAGGTCAAGTTCATATTTTCATCATCTGTCCCCCTTCATGTCCTACAACTTTTGTCTGAAACATTTTTCCGTATCTTCCATATTTTTCGAGATATTTGCCTGAGGAGATTAAAATGGGACACCCTGTATATTACGATAATAATAACATGTATTATGTGCAGCTGGATGTGTAACTTATTATTGTTATTGAGAGAAGTTAATCAATATTATAATGAGATCTGAACTATATATATTCACTTGCTGTGAGGTTACCTCTGATAGATTTTGACAGCTGTATATATGTATATGTAGAATTGCATTGGTTATGCTTATATATTGTTGAACTTAATGAAAACTGTCGGATTTATATTATATTATATTATACTATTATTAGTTTATGCACTGTTTATCTGAATTTGTGTATGTATATATATGATTGGATATACTTATGATGTACGTCAGCTGTTATTTGAGTAATGCCCTTTCTTTCTTTTCTTTCCTTTCTGAAAAGTTTGCATTTATTATAGTAGATATTATGGAATCTGTTTGGATAAATGCTTTAGGTTATCCATATATTAATATAGCAGGATGTATAAAACTGAGGGGTTTGTTGCACAAAAGAAACAGAGAAATAATTGCATTTCACTATCTTCAATATCTTTATTATATTACAGATTGCACTTCCCCTTATTTATCTGTTAATGCAATACACTATTTATTTATTTATTTATACTGTTATATTGTTATAAGGAAGAATAATACTGTTAATGTTAATCCGTGTAACGTAGTCTGTCACTACGACTGCGTCGGTAACGGAGTAAATGACCGTGACGATTGGATGCGATGGCGCCACCGACTGGGAGGTAATTTAAGGCCGATTTTCGTGAGACGCGGACATTGAACTATAAGTAAACTGGAAAGCTCGCCGCTATGGGATCGCGCGCGCCGAGAGAGATAGCTGTTTAGTGGGCAAGAGTGCTTAGTGCGCATGCTCATGCCACCTTTTACAGTCGCGTCCAAAATTTTTCTCGTGACAACTTGCTTATTTTCTAAAACTAAAGGCCGGTTGCTAAATAGGTTTTCTATTCGGACTGTACATTGGCTATCTCTCTCGGCGCGCGCGATCCCATAGCGGCGAGCTTTCCAGTTTACTTATAGTTCAATGGACGCGGATGTGTTAGGCATTGGTTTGGGCAGAGAGTATGATAGGATAACATAGAACGGAAAACTCATTTTGAAATGAACCCGGAATAAAGTTGTTCTATAAAGGTACCTTTTCATGCTGACGCTCGACGCTAGATTTCAAGCGATCACGTGACTACATGTGACGCCAGCGTCAACAGAAAGAAGTTCGATTTATCCAACTTCCAGCGTCAAATGGTCAAAGCCGGTAAAGTTTAATTTGTTTCAGTTAGTTACAATTAAACCAAGGTGAAAATGGATCGTAAAAATGTAAGTTCATTTAATTGATCAATAAAATTTTATGTAATTATTATTTATTTGTTATTTAATTATCTGAAACAGTTGAAATCGTAACAATTAAAAAAGAACTTGAAATTAATAATTATCAAAAGTTGAAGGTTATGTTGCATAAATCTATAAAGAAGTTTAATTTTTCCCATCTTTATTAAGAAACAATTTTAGATACTTATTGTATCAATTAATAATTTATGTTTCTAGGCCATGAGTACTTGTGGTGTCTGCTTTGGAAAAGTTATAAATACAGACATACCACTTCATTCATGTTTGCAAGGATACGAACAGTTTCATTATGATGAAGAAACTTCACATTTCTATCCTTTAACTGGTAAATACAAAACCTTATTATTAATTAACTAAATCAACAGCAATATATTTAATTTTTCTTTCATAAAAAATTATATCTTATAGATGACAATGTTCTTATAAGATGTAAAATTTTTGATGGTAAGAAAGAAGTTGTTTTACAAAACTTAGATGACTTTGAAAAGGAAAAAAGTAAGTATAAAGCATTAGGAGTTTAATTATCAAAATTTATTTAATTTTTTCGTTAAAATTTGACACATACATCACTTATAAATAATTTCTTTTATTATAGCAGATTCCAGTATAAGTAAAAAGCTCAGTAATAAAAGTCGCCAAAAAGCTACTTTAAGCTTTGACGATGAAGAAGTGTTAATTTTAGAGGTAAGAGCTCGAGAACCTCTCTGGAATTTCCAGTTAAACATACAAGAAAGAAATACAAGAATTACAAATAAATTGTGGAACGAAGTATCACAAGCATTGGGAGGTACTTATTAATCTTAATCTAAGTTCTTTCAAATATTCAAAGACTCTCAATAAAAAAATAATAAAATAATCATTGATTTCAGATAAAATTAGTGCTGAAGGAGCCAAACAAAAATTTAAAATTAACTAATTAATAATTTTCTGTCGCTAGTAAATAAATTCTAATAGGGAAAATTAATATAATTCGACCCAACTAGCAAATAACTTACACGGGCGAAGTTGGAAGAATATTTTTAGGGAGACGTATCTCTTGGTTCGAGATTACAAGATTCCCCTGATTATATTTCAACCATACCGTAAATAAATAGGCGAGAAAAATATAGGTCCGAAAAGTCGCTGAAGCAGGAATCGAACCTGCGTCTTTCGCTTGCCGGGCGACTGCTTTTAACCAATGTCTGAATAGCTTAGTTGGTTAAAAGCAGTCGCCCGGCAAGCGAAAGACGCAGGTTCGATTCCTGCTTCAGCGACTTTTCGGACCTATATTTTTCTCGCCTATTTATTCACGGTATGGTTGAAATATAATCAGGGGAATCTTGTAATCTCGAACCAAGAGATACGTCTCCCTAAAAATATTCTTCCAACTTCGCCCGTGTAAGTTATTTGCTAGTTGGGTCGAATTATATTAATTTTCCCTATTAAAAATTTAAAAGCCTACACGACACATACATATAATATACATATATATTACACATATATATAATACACATACATATAATTTCAAGTTACAAATATATGTATAAATGTTAAATAATAATTAATAAACAGTAATACTTAGCAGACATTTATCATACAAAAATACAAACCTTAGAGTTAATGATAATCGTTCTGCTTTTGAAATTGGTTCTCTGCATAAATATTGCTTTGAAATTACAGGTCCAATCATAGTCAATAATTCTTCAAAGTGTGCAGGAGTCATACGAAAATAGTTAAAGAAGAATCATTCAGTGAAACTGTTGGAAATAGTGAATAGTAAAAACTATGCTTGCGTCTTTGGAGCAATGGATCCACCCAAAACCGTTTTCTCGAATATTTCCGTTTACATTTTTCATCTTCTATTGTTAATAACTTAATTAAAAATGCCAAAATTCGTTTTTTCCTTTCCTTTTGTTTCTTATTAATTATTTGTAAACACTCACGATGCCACAAATAATGTTTATATGAATAAGACATCTTGCTTTACGGAATACGTAAAGTATTCTGTACTGCAGCGTCAATAATATTTGACGCTATATCCTTTTCATGCGCTTTTCGCTATCCAGCGTCAACTTTGATCACGTGACCTGTCTTGACGCTAAAAATGAGCGTCGAGCGTCAGCATGAAAAGGTACCTTTAAGAAAATATTAGTCATAGAGGTTGCGGACTTATGACATATGACTCGGATGAGTCCCTAGATATCGAATTTACATACTTGCGGTACAACTTTAAAACCGCATATCTCCGAAAATTACTGAATGCAACTGAGAGATTCTTTAGAAGAATCTTGATCTGTTTATCTGTTTCTCTGTGGTTTTTTGTTAAGATAACCTATAAATCAGTTGATCTGATCTGTTGTAATTACTTTTATGATCTGCGTTAATTTATACTATGCGTTTCGGATCATGAGTTTCTTATTATTTGGTGTGCTCGCATGCGGTGCGAGGCTCTGCCTTCCTCCCCCGGGTACGGTCGGGCCCGTTAGTGATTGCACATCCGACCATTTGAGATAAATGAATGGAGGACAACTATAAAGAACAGTTACCGGCTCAGAGTCTGTCGGATGCCTCAGAGCTCGGCGCTGCGGGAGCTATAGTCCCTGACTCTCCGGCGTCGTCATCCGGCTTAGGGCTAAAAAGTAGTCCCCTCTCGACATCAAGAACTGCGGCAGATAAGTTAATATCTTACAGTATGGTGTCTATGAAGATCAAAGAGAGAGTGACAGCTGCGCTGAACAGAATTGAAAGTGAGGTTTCTTCTCTTCACCCGAAGATGTGTACTGCTTTGGAGATAATATCAGATAGCGTGGAAGAGCTATCTTCAATTGTTATCAAGCTGGAATTCGCCCGTAACTACATAATGGTGTGGGCTAATCAGCAGAAGAAACCTATATTAGACGGTGGATTGAGAGGAGAATTCTCCAGATCGGTGTCTTTGGACATTGTTGATCGTCCACCCAGTGTGTTGCGAGGAGATGATCCCGTGGAGGCTGGCATGGATCTTGCACAGCAGAAGTTGAGTTATTTCTCTGCTTCTCCGTCTAAGGTAAACCGGATTTCTGATTGGGCTGATGAAAGCAGTATCCTGGCCGAAATTAACCGCGTACAGGAAACAATGGACCGGGTGAATGAAGAGATTTTGACTAAATCGCATACACTGTTGGAACTAGATGCCGCAACTGACATGGCTCTCATGGGTCTCACCTCAAACGAAGAACCTAGAGGCGAGGACTCGGATCGGGTAGGACGGGCTCGTAGATGTGGAGAAATCAGCCGTCCTAGGGGAGGGCCACCCCGAATAAGAAGCCCAAACATAAATGAAAATGCAATGAATATGGACAATGAAAAGGATAATTTGTTACCGCCACAGGGGATTCGGACCCCCAGTGGCAGGCGCACGAGCCCTACGGTCCCTGGGGCTTGTGTGTCTCCATCGAGAGCAGGGCCTTCTCCTCCGTTGCTGGCGGGCGGGGATATTCCAATGATTACCGCCAGGATTGAAGGGGAGGCGGACTGTAGAGATCCTTTAGACCTTACGTTCGTCAACTGCCTCTCGGCCGTAGAGAATGAACCTCAACAACAAGAGGTTCCTAGTTTAGAGGAAGCGGCTGCATCGACGCCTGCTAACACAAATAGAGCGAAAAGAAAGGCGAAGAAAATCTCGCCTGATGCAATTACGCCTAGCGACGAGGAGGCGGGAGTGAATATAAGTGGGACGAGGATGCCCCGCGTTTCTCTCAGAAGATTAAGGACAAAGAAGAGAAAATCTCAAGCGGTGATAGATGAAGTGGATGAGGATATTAATGAGGCATCTTCTGCTCGGATGTCTGCAGATACCGACCGTGGGGAAGAGCCCGGGGAAAAGGGTGACTCAGATGTAGAGATCACAGGCACGCAACATCTGGACTCGGATGCTGTGAGGACGATCAGATCTGAGAGAAAGATACATAAGGGGGCTGCTGCTGACACGGGGGAATCTAGCAGCGGGATGTTGTCTTCTGTCCGCAAGCCCACAAACTCTGACCAAAGTTTGATAACTAACGCCAATAGTGACCAAAAGAAGAGTAGTGCCACCCAAAAAAGAGTCGCCAGAAGGAAGAAAACCAGGGTGGTGTCCTCATCCTCGGAAGAGGACTCTCTTGATGAGGATTTTGCCCCTGATGTTCTTAGATCATTGGGAGCCTCAGAAGCAGGCGTAATTGGCCTTTCATGTCTAAGGAAGATTGAGTGTTTTCGTGGTAAATGTAAGAGCCTGAATAATGAAGAGAAAGGTATTATGAAGAGGAAAATTAAGAAGGCTATAGAAGTAGTGAATACCCTCATCTTTAAGGCGGAAGCGACTGGTGATCCGGACACTCTAAGGCAGAAAAACAAGAGCCTAATGATCCAACTAGAAAAGTATAAGATAGAGGAAATAAAAAGAAACAGGGAAATTGAAGAAATGAAGAGTACCATTGAAGCCCTCAGGAATGAAGTCTCGGAACTTGGAGATAAGCTCGATGAAATAGAGCAAGAAAGGGTGAGGGAGAATAGTAGACGAAGATTGGAGATGAGCAAGGAAAGACGCAAGAAGGAAGGAGAGTCAAATGAAGGATTAAGGACCGAAGTAATTAAGGATTTATTTCCTACACTTGGTAATAATGAAGGAACGTTAGCCTTACCTCTTGTGGAGACCTCGTTGGTTGATCGGGCCGGTCCCTCGGTCGTCGAAATTGACTCGAAGGCTGGAGACTCTGGAACTCAATCGAAATTGACGTCGAAACCTGGAAAGAAGAAGGAGAGAGATAATAAGATTGAGGATATAAACAAGCAAATTAAAGCACTTGTTAAGAAGAGGATAGGATTAAGAAAAGAGAGTAACGTTGAGAGCAGCGAGACCGGAAGTGACCTACAGCGGATTAGGGAAAAACCTCTTCCCCAACGCACCCCTAGGGCTAGACTGAAAATTAAATCAAACGTGCAATTGGTTCCTCCCAGATTTGGTGAGAAGAAGGGAGACAAGTACAGGGTTACTGGTCAAGATAAAACCGTAGACGAAGAAAGGAAAGACGAGTGGACCGAGGTCAAAAGAGGGAATAAGGGCAAAGCGAGGCAATCGAGGTTGGATTCTACTTCCTCTGCCCCGCGCTCTAAGAGTAAAACGGGACCTGGAACAGAGAAGCTGAGAACTGAAGGACCAAATGGAGTTAGATCGTCTGTGGTTACACGTAGGCCTCCGAAATCTGCAGCGGTCATGATCACCGGCAATGTGGAAAATTTCTCTTACGCTGAAGCCTTAAAGAAGGCCCGGGGAGCCATATCGCTTGAAAATATGAATATTGAGCGAACAAAGGTCAGGAAGGCTGCAAATGGCAGCCTGCTGATCGAAGTTATGGGACCAGGCGGCGCGAGTAAAGCGCTTGAACTTAGAGACAAGTTACACGAGGTGCTCAAAGACCAAGCCAAAATAACCAGACCCGTGGTCAAAGGTGAACTGCGGCTAGTAGGTTTACATGACGCTATTCCTCCGGATGAGGTGGTCCGTGTGATAGCCAGTTATAGGGATTGCATAGTAGACGATGTGAAGGTAGGAGCCATTCGCCCATTGAATAATGGTTTATTTACCGCTTGGATCCAATGCCCGTTGAATGCGGCCATTAGAATGGCGAACCATAGAAAAATCAGCATTGGATGGACGATGGCACGGGTGGACCTGTTGAGTTCCAGGCCCACCCAGTGCTATAGATGTTGGAGATTCGGCCATCTCAGAAGCGCCTGCTCATTTAAAGATAACTTTGGAGGGCTTTGTTTTAGATGTGGAGGAGATCATATGGCCAGGAATTGCAATGCTCCGCCGGCATGCAAAATTTGCATGTCCGAGGGAAGGGCCTTTGACCATAGATTAGGCTCGAATCTCTGCCCGGTCGCCCAGAATCAGAATAGAGTTAGACCTGCTACTTTAGCTGCCGAGAAGTCTACCCCTGGTTCTTCGAGGGAAGTGGCGCCTATGGAGTTAGATGGCCATTAGCATTATACAAGCAAACACTAATGGTAGCAGACCTTCTGTAGACCTGCTGATACATAGTGCTAGGGAGATGGGCGCGGGTTTTCTGCTGTTGTCAGAACCTGCTCCTATTATGAGCTCGGAGAATTGGTACGTTAGTAGAGATAAAAAGGCTGCTATCTATTGCTATTTTGACTTCCTAGGTTTGAGATGTTGTCTAGCCATGAGGGGAGATAGGTTTGTGGCTACTCACTGCGGACCTTATCTGGTAATATCTACATACATCTCTCCAAATATCGGTATGCGCGAGTA
Source organism: Lasius platythorax (assembly GCA_963971435.1). Lineage (NCBI taxonomy): Eukaryota > Metazoa > Arthropoda > Insecta > Hymenoptera > Formicidae > Lasius > Lasius platythorax. The sequence goes on along the minus strand of OZ020547.1, from coordinate 1,830,766 downwards.
TAATAGCTATCTAGATGAATTGTCGGATGCTTTATCATCCCGAGTGGACAAAATTATCCTTGCCGGGGACTTCAATGCTAAGGCCAGTTTATGGGGTTCCCAAGTTACAAATGGCAAGGGGCTGTTATTAACTAGATGGGCGGCAAAACGGGATCTGCGAATTGTTAATATAGGACATAGACCAACTTGCGTCCGTCCACAAGGAAGTTCAATTATAGACCTAACATGGACTTCTCCGGACTTGTTATCCCGGATCGAGGATTGGCGGGTCAGGGAAGAAATGGAATCGTTGTCGGACTATTTATTCATCTCCTTTGAGATTCGCACGGGCCGCCCTCGGCTGCCTCCTGTCGGATCGTCACAGAGGAGGTGGAACTGGAAGAAGTTTGACAGAGACTTCTTTCGAGCGGTTATGATTTGGAAGGGTTGCGAAGAACCGAGAGTGGAGGATTATCAGGATCCGAGGCAACTACTTGAATGGCTGGACCGGGTTATGGTGGAAGCCTGCGACGCGGCTGCCCCGAGGATCGGACCCCGGCGACCTCGGCGGCATGCATATTGGTGGCAGGACTCGGTGGCTATGCTACGTCACCAGTGCATCCGTGCTCGGCGTTTGTGGCAGAGAGCCAAGAGGAGGAGACGTCCCACGGCGAAAATCGACGAGCTTGGAACGAGATACAAACTGAATCGTAGAGAATTGCGTATCGAGATCGGCAAGCTCAAATCCATCGCGTGGCAAGAGCTGATCGACTCGATAAATAAGGACCCTTGGGGGCTTCCATATAAGTTAGTTTTAGGAAAGCTCAGACCGGCGTCTGTTGGCATGACGGCAACATTGGACCCGGGGGTCCTATTTGATCTTTTAAACTCGCTGTTTCCAAGAAATGGTCTTCCGGATCCGGTGAATGACTGGTCCGACTTCGTCTGGTCGGATGACTGGTCGGTTTCGTTACCCGAGGTGACTCAAGTTATTAGGAGAATCTCTGCATCCTTGACTAAGGCCCCCGGACCCGATGGTTTCCGTCTGGTCATTTGGAAGCGGGCGACGGAGGAGATATTGGAGTGGGTTACTTACCTCTTCAATGTTTGCCTCAAGAGCGGTGACTTTCCTCGCGAATGGAAGATTGCCAATCTGGTGCTTATACCTAAAGACAACAAGCCGGCTGCGACCGGTTTACCGAAAGCTAGGCCGATCTGCCTTATCAACGAGATAGGCAAGATTTTTGAACGAGTACTTGCGGATAGGATAGCTGACTGGCAGTTTGTACACCCGGAGTCCGATTTTTCCGGAAACCAATTCGGTTTCCGGAAGAATCGGTCGACCTGTGACGCTCTATTGTTGAGGGAAATTACCTCATCGGCTGTAGGAAATGGAGGTTTTGCGGTTGTCGTGTCGCTCGACATCCGCAATGCCTTCAATAGCATACCGTGGCGAATCATACGGAGAGCATTGAAGCGCAAGGAGTTTCCTCAATACATTCGGAGGATATTAGACTCGTACTTATCTGACAGAACCATAGCATTTACGGATATGAATGGTGAACAGCGAATTAAAAGGATGGAGACCGGGGTTCCGCAGGGCTTTGTATTGGGCCCTGTCCTCTGGAACATTGCCTATGATAGTGTTTTGGACTTTGCGAATGAAAGTGAAAACTGTAGCATCCTCTGTTATGCGGATGACACTTTAATCGTTGTCACCGATAGGAACCGGAAATTCCTGTGTACTAAGGCTGGTATCCTAGTTGCCAGCATCATTAGGAAAATAAACAAACTGGGTCTGTCGGTCGCTAGAGAGAAAACGGAAGCTATTTTATTCCACGGTAAGAATTCGGACCCGGAGAATCTTCCGCGCTTTATAATGGTGGGGGATACACCGATAAATTTTTTACCCAGCATTAAATATCTGGGGGTGTATATCGATGTAAGCTGGACCTTCAGTGACCATTTTAGGTACATCGAAGACAAGACAAATCGGGTTATCAGGGCTCTCAATCGGCTTATGCCGAACTTGAGAGGGCCGAATGAGAGACGTCGTCGTCTCTTTGCCAACGTGATTATGTCGGTGATGCTCTACGGGGCTCCAGTGTGGGGAGATGTTCTGACAAAGAGTAGGAGGTTACCGGCGTTGTACAGGCTGCAGCGGACGGTGGCACAGCGCATTATATCAGCGTACAGAACTGTTTCCAGCAATGCAGCCTTGTTGTTGGCTCGGACGCCCCCGTTGCGCCTTACAGCGACAATGCGGAAGAGAATATACGAGAGGACTAAAGTAATAAGGGAGAATGGTTGCCTAACGGTTGGTACAAAAAAGGAAATAAGGGAGTCCGAATTTGTAAATCTGTGCGCGGAGTGGCGTGAACTTTTGGAGCAACCGAATACACCCGGCGAATGGACCAAGCTAGCAATTGTACCAAGATTAGAGGCGTGGTTGTCCCGGGATCCGGGCAATAGCATGTCCTACCACATGACACAAGTGTTTACCGGACACGGATGTTTTTCCAAGTTTCTACATCGGATTGGAAAGAAGGAGGACACGTCCTGCTTTTTCTGTGGCGAGGAGAATGACGCGATCCATACCATCAGGGATTGTCCGATGTGGGACCCGCAGAGGATCGACTTGAAGAGGAAACTCGGTCCAGCGCGGAATTTCACGTTGGGGGACATCGTGGAGTCCAGAGTTGGGTCAAGGGATCTCTGGAGTGCCTTCTCTGCATTTGTTCAGGAGGCTATGAGGGAGAAGGAGGAAGAGGAGAAACGCCTGGAGAGAGAGAGAGCTAGGGTTTTTTCATCCTCCTCAATCGGGGACGACGAGCCGAGTTCGGATTGAGGTCCACAACGGCTCGGTGAGGAAGGGTGACTGTGGTGCGGGCGGTGGAGTTGGATGAAGCCACCTCGGTCGACGTATGTAGTCTTGGTTTGTGTGTTTGTCTGTTCTGTTTCGTGTACAGTGTTTTCCTTAGTCTCACGGTTAATAGAGGGGTAGGCGGGGAAGGGGGGTAGGGGGATATGTACTGTGTATGTTTCGTCTCGTAAATGTACTATGGTGCATAATGTATTATCGTCTTTTGTTAATTGTGTCTGCAGGGTATGGATATATGTGATTTCTATATTTATATGTTTTGCATTAATACACAACTTATACTTACATCCACACTGGGAGGGGTTTAGACATACACACATACACATTACAATTCATATATACACTAGAGTCAATACATGGAGAGTGATGGGTAGGGGGGGTGGGGGGGAGTGGGTTAGCTCCGGGGGTAGTGAGACTGAGGAATGGTGATGGATTACGTAGGTTAGGATCACTGGGCTGCCGGGCTCCAGGGAAGTCATGCGCAAGCGGGTCCCCTGGACCCCGGCATGACGATCTACCATCTTCTCGTCATTAAAAAGCCTTGAGGATGGTCACGGGGGGGGAGGTTTTAGTGAGGTGAGAGTCTCACACTACCGGTTAGTACGGGCTAACCGGTGTGCATTAGGCATTTCCTCCTCCCTCGTAAAAAAAAAAATTTCCTTAAGAGATTTCTATGTTTATCTATAAGTTTGCCCCTTGCTATGGACACTTTTATAGTTCCATGAAAGAGCAGTTTCGTCGGAGATACATAATATGTTTCTGATGCTTCATTATGAAACAATTCGGATATTTTTTTTGCAATTATCTGAATCTCGTTATTTGTTAAAACTCTAGAAAAAAAATGTCATTAAATATATAAAACAAAAAATATAAAACTTAATAGAATACACTATCTCAGGGATTGATTTTACATAGTTATCTTATATATTTATTTACTTACTTATTTATAGATGTATCTATTTTTATTTATTTACTTAGAATTTATTTATTTATTTTTGTTTATCTTCTAAATTAAAATTTCAATTTTTAGAAAGATTTTTTGTCTTTTATTTATACAATTTTAAAACTCTTAAAAGCAAAACAAAAGCAAGGTAGATTTTTAAAATAAATTTTGAACTAATATTGTCAGCATCCTTAAAGTGAAAATATTTTTCAGTAAAATAAAAAAATTAAAAATGCTAAGATGCAAAATTACAAAAAAGGTAGATTACCTTGATTTATCAAGGAAATGATTTATAATGAGAGTCACTAAATTATTTCTGCTCTTTCTCGACAAAATACTGTTTTTCTCATAATCGTTGATTATACCTCGGCCAGTGCAACTTTCTTGTAAAAACTGCTTTAAATTTAATAAATCTGTGTCATGACGCAACCGTTTACACATGTTCTATAGCCAACATTCTCTGTCACAATTTCTTCTTCATCTGTACTACCAAGCATTTCTTCATTTTTATTTCTATGTTGATTACTGTCATATATATCTTCTTTTATGTTTTCATTTTTACTACTGCCAGGAACTTTTTCATCTTGACTATTGCTAAGCACCTCATTAGTCATAAATTTGTCATTATTTTTACTATTTCAAAGACATTTGTATTGACATCTGTACTGATATTTTTTCCAGAATTTAACTAAGGACAGAAAGTGAATCATTAAAGTATCAGTTTTAGCTAAGTTAACTCGGAAACCATTCGATCATTTACTATTTACTTTAATCATTGATTAGCTTTTATTAAAGTAATAGAATTTGGTCTAAACTAAATAAGATATATAAAAGAATCAGTTTCTCATTTTTTATAATTTTTTGTTTAAGAGAATTTTACCTGTTGTATATAATTAAAAATTTTCAATCTTTTGCCTACAGAGGCTACCAAAATCTGGAGGTCCGATTCTCTCAAAAGTTTAAATGTTTCCAAATCGATATCATTTTCTGAAAGAAAGAAATATATTAATTAAATATATAGGCTTAAATTATCCTTGTTCGTCAAAGGTTATGTAGCGTAAAAATCGCTCTTTTAGGTTAGTAAGTGGCTGCTTATAAGCAACCACTCGCACTGTCTGACTCGCTGCATATAAGGGTCAGAGCACATATGTGACGTAACAGTTTACGATAGACGTAAGTCGTAGACGTAAGCAACGCACATGCTTTGGCTTATGCGTAGAATTCAACGTGCACGTTGCTTACGTCTACGACTTACGTTTATCGTAAACTGTTACGTCGCATATATATGCTCTGACCCTAAGATTATTTGTTCTACTTATATAGTAGCATAAATTAGAAGAAATTATCTTGAAAAATATCAGTTAAATTTTCGCACGCGAGACTAATCAGTATTTCCCGGACAGATAAATCCGCCATGATTGAAGGTACACTGCACACCACACTACACTGCGTAACAATTGACTGCCGCAATAATGCATGCGCAGAACAACTTATGATATTCAACTGAACGATTTGGTTCAAGCAACAAATACAATTATTTAGAACGCGATGAGATGGACGAGTTTGTTATCGCAACAATAAAATTTTATTTAGATAAACAACTCCAAGCAAATAAAATAGTTTGTTAGTGTAACATTTTACTTCTTTCCAGCAACATAATTTTCATTAAATAAAACCAAATTACATGTTTAGTCAACAAAATGATTCAACCAAATAATTTTGTTTTATTTAACGAAATGGGTCTCTCAGTGCGGACGACCCCGTCGCTGCCCTGCCGAAAATGTTCGATTAAAACGGATTAAAACATAATCCGTTTTAATCGGTTTTAATCGGTTCAATCCGCGCCCGGATTAAAAAGTAATCAGTTTTAATTCCGAACAAATTATAATCGGTTTTAATATCGCTTTCGCGGATTAATTCCAATCCGAAATCATTACATTCTAATCCATATTGTTGTCAATCCAAATAAACACGAATAATCGGATGGATATATAATCCAAAATAATCCACCTAAATCGTATATTTGTTTCAAATTAAGAGTTAATATCTAAATAAACAATAACCACTTGAAGGTTAACGCTCAAATTGTATTTCTTTTGTAAGTGTTATGCAGTTGAGAAAGAAATAAAAATTTGATTTTAAATAGCTTGATTGTGACTCATGATAACAGCAAATCCGACTCACACTACATAAAATCGATTTACTTTTCATCTGCGAAATGATGGAATTTTTTATTAAAAGGGATTATTTTTGCCTATGGATTGACTATGGTAAATTCCAATTCAATTGCATTAAAACAGATTTAATAGTCTATCGCGATGTAATCCGCAAAATCGTGGAATTTCGAATAGGAACGGATTACTTTTGTAGTTTATTCACTTACGCGGCGCATTATTCACTTTCTATACCCGTATTCGAGTTCTTGTCATGAGCATATATAAAGCCTGCAAAGTGCGGGTAATAACATATGTAATTATTTCTATCAGTTTAATTTCTGATACGATTCCCGTACAGCGGAATTCAGATATTGAACTGATTTTTGGAAAATCGGACAGATAGATGTCCGATTTGCACTTATTCAGACAATTTCTGTCCGAATAAATGAAAATATTTCGTTATTACCCCTACTTAAGATATAAAATAGAAATTTATCTGGCCCGATATAAATCATATTTCAATTTTTATGTTTTGTACTCACAAATTATTTTATTATATATACATATATTATACGAGATTATGTGTGATTATATGTATACAATTATACATAATTATTTATAATCATATATAATTATATATAATCATATATGTTAAAAACTTAAATGTCGCCAGTAGATACAAAAAAGGAGACGTAGGTTTAATCGACCAAACTGACAATTTATTGATTGATAATGGATCACAACGTTTCGACCATGGGTTTTGGTCCTTATCAAGTGAACTGAAAATTATAGCAATATTACAAGAAGTAAATAACGTGCTACAAACTGGTACAACAAAAAGCGAAAAAATCTATACATACAGTATTTTAGTTAGCTGTTAAATTGCGAGAAATGAGGAAATCCTTGTGTCAAGATTGCATTATGTCAACCTCTCCGTCAAACAAGCTGAGAAAGACTAAACGACCTTTATTAATTTGTCATAAATATTGTTTAGATTCTCAGTGTCCTTTTGTAAGTTAATAGTGTTGTCAAACTTTTTAATAAAAAACATTTCAGCGATTTCTCTCTTTCTCACATATTTTTCATTATGTAAAATAATCGGCATTGACCAATCAAAGTCGTGATTAAATTCCAATTTATGTTTACTAATGACGGAAAGATTACTTGCGTGCAATTTTATGTTGTTAAAATGTTCTTTAACACGGGTACCTAAATGTCTTTTCGTTTGGCCAATGTATGAGGCGTTACAACCCAGATAGCAAAATATATGCATTCTGAGTTCATATTGTACTCATATTTCTTATAAACATGATGACAAAAATAAACACAGATGCGGGCTCATATGCTGCTCAGAATGCAAACATATTATGACCTAACTCAGATACAAAAATATATTGTGAGTATTGTACTCACATTTCTTACAAACATGATGATGACAAAAATAGACACAGATATGGGTTCATATGAGAAGATTCAAAACGTGGACATTTTATATTAGGTATAAAATCGAACATAAAGTTGCTAATTAAATAAATAAAATAAATTATAAGTATATTTAACTTATAAAACTCGCAATTTAATTTATATAGAAATTTGCTTCAAGTAGACAATAAATGGATTTTCTCGTTTTTTCTATTTTCTCTATAAATATTCTCATTTATCCGCCTAATTTTAAATAATATTTATTTAATATTTTAAATCCCTGAGAATGTATTACACACAAATTAAACTGACAAAAAAAATATATACTTTGAAATTTATGTTAAAACCGTTCTTTGTAGGTTTTATATATATTTCATGACGAGAACTTAAATACGAGTTTGCTAAGAGCGGTTTCGCCGCGTAGCGGCAAGCGAAGAAACACGAAAATGCTGAACGTACAAAATTTATAATACATAATAATTAATTATTGCAATCAGCATATGATTATCATGAATTTACAAGATAACATCAATATGTGAGCTCACATTTTTTCTCATGTGCACGTTAACTTGTGCTCATGATATGTATCATCATAATATGATTACGAAACATACATCATATTTCGATAAATATCAGAAGATCATGACGTGATGAAATCTGATCATCAGGCATTTCTATCTGGGAATTTTTGCAATCTAATTTATAAACAACTTCAGTCCTGTTGTTAATAGGCAAACTATCTTTGCCACGCTTATATAATCAATGTATTAAGTTTCTTAGGTACATTGTAGACAACATTAAGACCAATATTTTTAAGAACACGACCTATCTCATCGCTCAAGCCTTCAACGAACGGTAGAAAAACGTAAAACCATGTGTCTGAATTATCACCTTCTGTGTTTATATTTCCGTTATCACGATATTCTAAAAAATTAAGTCTTTTGTGAACGTAACAATTAATAATTTGTGTTGGGAAACAATTATTGGATAAAATTTGTTTTACAATATCAATATTCTTACAATAAAACCGAACATCTGATAATAAAATAGCACGATCAACAAGATTATAAATGGTGTTCATTTTATATTTAAACGGATGGTTAGAATGAAAATTAATGTATCTGTTAGAACAATTCGGACCATCCGGCCCTTGTGACGGGCATTCAAAAATGTCACGTCACAATATATATATAAAATTTATGTTGTATCGGGAAATATAACTGTATTACAAAAAGTTTTGCTTCTTTTTACTCTAATATACTTCCCCAAATCTAAAATATAAATATTGCTTTGAAACAAATTAAATAAACTGTGACGTTACCGTCCCGCGCGCGTCCACCGAGTTCCTCCCTAATCACGGCAGGCGAGAAATACCGAGAACCGTGCCGCAGTCTCCAGAGAGGCGTTTTGTTATCGTTTTAATTTCGAGTCCTATAGGATTTTATTTTTATTTTTTTATGATACGAACGAGTGAGTACGGAGGCGATTGAGGCGGAGGCGAAACCAGAGGCACGGCTAACGACCAAATCCTGTGGAGAGCACGGCAGGGTAGCGAACACAAATCGAGAGCGGAGAACGCGGAGCACGAGCCGGGAGGAAAAAGCAGAGGCCTGACCCGTGGCATTCTATCGGAGAGAAGGCAGCGGTGGAAACTTTGCGACGGCCCTGTCGAACGGGCCTTACGAATATTTTCGGCAATATAGCGGGTACCTGCGCCCCCGACACGGCCTTGGAATTGTCGCTTACCGGCGTTGTCGCGAGCCGTCGCGTGCCGTCGCGTGATTGGCCGCGATAACACGCACCCCGCGTGCGCAGCATTGGGGAAGGCCCCGAGCCATCGATCCTGGATCGAGAGAATCCGGGAATCAGCCTGTTGCGACCTTTATACGAGAGAGGACCTCGGCCTACTGCTACACCGCAGTATTGCCGTTTCGTAAATCCTTGCTGAGAAGGACGAGCCGTTGCCGCCTTACTGTGTCTAAGAGGAACGAAGTGCCGGTGAGGTTGCCCTCCACAAGATAAGCCACGTATAATCGCGTCCGGGATCGCGTCATTCTGTCGTCGTCGGTGTAATTTTAGTGATTGTTGGTGTCCGGGCTATGCCCCGTAATTAATAAAGTTCTTAGTGTCGCGGCCACGACGACAAGTGATCTCGATCCCGTGAGCCTGCAGAGCACAGGCCTCGTTTATTGTCGATAATTGTGATTTCGCGATCGCGTTAAAGTATTGACGGCCTTCTGGAGATTCGCGTCGCAAATATCGTATTGCATGTAATTAAGCGTCGTATAGCATGTTGAAGTATGTAGTGTGAATGTATTAAAGTGATTGAGCGTCGCGTCCGACGCGTGTGATTGCGTGAACCGTCTGTAAGGCGTGAATGTGTGTGAGAGAATTGCGTCGCGTTGCCGCCTTTGTCGGCGTATCGATTTCGCTGACTCTTCGCGTCGATATCGATAATTTTGTTACGACTCAATGCGGCTGGCGAGGCCGTTGTTACCGAAAATCGTCGTTATATTCGGAAATCGGGAAATGTCCGATTTATAATTTCACGTCGTTGTAAGATAATCCGATCCGTCGGATCGAACATCCAGTCTCGTAGGCGAATTGTTGCCGCCGAGCGTGGCGAATGTGAATGCGTACGTGTCTTTATCATTTCGTCTTGTCTCACGAATCTTATCGGTCTTAAAGATTATGGTTACTGGTTATTCTTACATTGTTTTTAGTCGGGTTTAATATCTGTTAATAGTATTAATTCTGTCCGCCGAACTTCTCGCTCGGGGATAGCAATATCGTTCATTTTTCAATTTCTTTACGACTGTTTCTTTTCCCCGATTTATTCACTCACAATTAGCTATTTCTTATTTCTCACGAACCGGTTATCACCCCGTATCTCTACTTCTTTCTTTTATCAATTCTGTTATTAACTAAATTCCGTCATTTGGCCTCGCTTTTTATTATTATTTTCCACTGCTTTTACTTTCATATTCTATTGTAATAAACCCGGCTTTATTTATATTATTTATTCGCTTTTTCTTTTTTTTTCTTCGTGTACGTCTGTTACTGTCTGTACCGTTTTTAGTGTCTACTGTGTCTGTCGCCTCTTGCAAAATTTCGCGTTCCGTCAACCAACACCCTGCCCCTCTGCCGTTAGGCGAGCTAGCCCGCCCGTGACGAATCCTGATGATTAACGTTCGCGTAATTTCGTGGATATCGCGAATTGACGCGTGAGAGACCGCGTCTGACGCCCAATCTTCGGTTTTCGCGTTAGATACTCGGTTTTCGGCACGGCACGCGCGGAACTCCCAGCATCCCGTTCCTTCTCGGCGCGTTATCCTTTCCCCTGATCCTTTCGCCCTTTTTGTCGACGACTTTCCCGTTCGACTCTCGCGTTCAACGAGGAAACTCCCCGTCGTTGGCGCAAAAGAGAAGATCCGCGCGACGGCGAGAGCGGGACGGCAGTAAAGCCCGTTCACACCGGGAATATAAAGTCGTTGCAAAACAAAAAGAAAAAATTAATGTAACGATCCACCCCCCGTGATCGTTACCCGGCCGTCGATCCGCCGGAAGGCTGCCGCCCGGCGACCACCAGCCTTTTTTAAAACTCTCACATATCGCGACCGAAACGGGCCGTTATACGGCCGCTAACACCCGAATCCAGGGCCGTTGTCTCGGCGCTTCCGAGTCACGCCGAATTCCGACGGAAAGCGCCGAGCGACGGTCGCACCGCCGCCGAGGCCGCCCGAACGCCGCCGAATTTGTTCGGGAATAATTATCCACATTAAGCGGAACAATCGGGCCCGACGATTAACGCCGGAATTAACCGAACGGGCGGATTTCCAGAATAAAAAGAGCGGCCCGACACAGGGAGAGACACTCCAGTTCCTGCTCCGATCAGAGCCTGCACGGCGCCTGAACAAGAGCTCCGAACCCAGACAGCTTCTTCTAGGAAAGCTAAAACGAGGTTGGGCGCACCCAGCCTCCGCCGAGAGCTTGCGGCATTTCCGAAGGAAGCTTCCTAGACCAGTCTTTTACCGAATACCCGAGGTCGGGTGCACCCGGTCTCCGCTGAGAGCTCTCAGCGTATTCGAGCGATCCTCTCAAACCACGCGACGACGAGATTCTATCGGTAGGGAATCACCTGCCGTTGACGGGCGTTCCCGTCTAATCGTCGCCTCCACACATACAATAATCCCGTCCATCCGACCGAAGCATTAATTATCGCGATTATAATATAAGTGCGCCTTCGAGCTTCGTGCCTGCGCCTCGCGCCCCGCGCTCTCACGCCTAGCGCTCTCGCGCTCCCGCGCCCGCGTGCCCGCACGCCCCGTGCCTACGCTCACGCGTATACAAACCGCACGCTCGACATTTAAAGAGCCAAGGAACATACAAAAACGCGACGACGACAAACCGACCCGGCGATCAAATTTCCGAGAACTTTAAATCGCGAAAAGTTGACTGCATTTATGTATGATCGGACGATTAAATAAAGACTTTGCCGCTCGATCCGATCCGGCCCAGATGTTGTAAATGCATAAGTCATTACGTTCGCTACCGCACTCACCTCTACACATTGTACATACATACATTCATCGCAGCTGTATAGAAACGCACGTCACTCTCACACTGTACATTTACGCACCCGCACACACCTCCGTCACGCTATACATTTATACCCGCACATACTACTTTCACACCGTACATTTATACCCGGACACATATTATACACACATACACTGTAATTCTACATACATGCATACGTTGCTGTCACACAGCACATTTATACACGAACACGTATTATACACGCAAACACTGTAATCCGACATACATGCATGCTCGCACACTGTACCTTTATCTACACACATACACACGTACTTCTGTCACACTGTACATGCACACACATTAGAGCAATGAACAACATCTTCAATGAACTTCCGTTTTAATTGACTCGTAGCCCTTTCCGAGCCCTGATCCCGGCTAGCGATTCCGAGCCGTCTCGCGAAAGCGGCACGTTACAATAACATTTCATATTAATATACAAGTACATTTAAGAAAACTTAATAGAGAACACAACGCAAATAGAGAACATAGAGAACGCAAAATAAAAAAAGATGTACGTTGTAATACAGTTATAATTCCCGATACAACATAAATTTTATATACATATACATATATTGTGACGTGACATTTTTGAATGCCCGTCACTAGGGTCGGATATATATATTTTTATACATGTACTTGTATATTAATATGAAATGTAATAATTGATTTTTTACATGTATAAAACAATTTTTTTCTTTTTGTTTATTTAATTTGTTTCAAAGCAATATTTATATTTTAGATTTGGGGAAGTATATTAGAGTAAAAAGAAGCAAAAATTTTTGTTTCGGTATTTTTGTATTCACAATATGTTAGCAGGATGGCATAACGGTCTTAATAAATGGAAATATACCATTTTAGAACTATTTTGCCGATCTGTATATATGTTATGAGTTCTCCTTCTTATTGGCTATAGCGTATACATGTCATACGGCGTTATGAGTTAATATATAACGTTATGAGTTAAGTGAGTTTATTATTATAAACGTATAACGTGTTTAAAAACCTTAATATTTTGTATATGTATTAGGTGCAATATATAAGGTGTCTATATTCTTATAGTACAAAATAAGTACAAAATATAGTATGTAATCCTTATTAATATATAGTATAGTCATTCATTTATTGTATAGCACCTCCAACTATATAAATAATGTACAATCCGTCTCAATAAAGAAATGTTAAATGAATTTTTTAGTATTGTTGAATTAACTTTTTAAAATTATGTTATCCGAATCATACGAACATTCACTTAACCATAAATAATAGTATGAACTATTACTACATATATTACTACATATATTACTACATATATTACTATTACTATGAATACGGGTTACTATAGTATATAGTTACTCGTATTTTGTAATCTTATGTTTGGTTTAACAATATTTTTAGATTCAATGACAACCATAACCATATGGTTACACGAAATGAATATTATGATTTTATGAACTATATCTTCACGTTATATCAACTTCGTTTCTTTTAGTAAAGAGCACTATTCTATATGCTTCGCGCCTCAGGATACTATAAATTTAGTGAATTTATAGTAATTTTAACTATATTTTTTATCAGGGAATGCTTTGAAACCTCATTCTATCTTTGTTCTACATTCCATGAAAATATGCCATGTACATGCATATTACTTACCGATATGTTGAATTGGACTTGAATGTAAATATAAAATCTTTCTCTTTTTTGCGCTCCTTATTTTCCTTTTCCTTGTTTTCGTTAATTAATATTTGTGATATTTTAAGTTTTTCCAGTCTGTGAGCATAAGATAAATATACACAATAATTAATTTCAATTGACCTGACTGGCAAAAATTTTTATTAATTTCACTACGTTTCGACCCTTGGTCCGGGTCCTTTTTAAGTGTACTAAAAGAATAATATTACATTAGATTTAACAAAAATCAATCATACGCCGTTGCATAAGTAATACGCCACTGAACATTTACCTTAAATACAATGTAAAAATATGTTAGCCCATGATAATGTTATAGGGCGAGTTTTTCGGTACGTCTTGCGTAAAGCAACGAAACTGTCAAACTAATGTTAAGATTACCAAACAAACACATCACAAATGACTTATAAACAACAAACTAATATTATGTGTCAAATATTATGTTGTCATAAACCGAGTTTAAATTTTCCGTGTCCTTTTGTAAATTGATCGTATTCGTATGCTTTTTAATCAAGAACATTTCAGCAATTTTTCTTTTTCTTGTTTGTTTTTCACAATGTAAAACTTTTGTTCCTGACCAATCAAATTCATGGTTGAACTCACATCTATATTTACTTATGACATTGTAATTACTGATATGTTTTTTAATATTGCTGGAGTGTTCCTTAATTCTAGTTATTAATTGTCTTTTGGTTTGTCCTATATACTTCGCATCACAACCATTGCAATTTCTCATGTAAATTAAATCCGTTTTATGCATCTTACGATTTCATCTTTACCTTTCTTTATTAATCTATTTAACTTTTTTGGTATAGTGTATACAATGTTGAGACCATATTTTCTAAGCGTACGATTTACATTCTTGCTCACATTCTTTATAAACGGAATCTTTACGCACATTGTTAAGTCGAAACCACTAATGCTAATATGTTGGGAATTGTTACGTTGTTTTATAATCTGGATTCTTTTGTTGATCTGTTGTCTAGCTAATGATGCAGGAAAACCATTATTAACCAAAATATCTTTAACAATTTTAATATTATCAGTGTGAAATTGTTCGTCCGACAATAAAATCGCGTGGTCTACTAAACTTCTGATAGTATTTATTTTATATATTAACGGGTGGTTGGAATGGAAATTCAGGTATCTACCCGAAAATGTGGGTTTTCTGTACCAATTAGTTATTAATGTACCGTTGCATCTAATGATATTCATGTCCAAAAAATTTATGCTGTTGTTTACCTCAGTCTCGTACGTGAACTTCAAACGTTGATGATAATTGTTAAAGACATTCAAAATATCAGGAATTCGTGACCTCGGTAAAATCGCGAAAATGTCATCTACGTATTTATAATACACCGGTACATCAAAATCAAAAGTACTCAAACATTGCGTCTCAAGATCGTCCATAACTAGGTCCGCTAAAATCGGTGACAAAGGTGACCCCATAGGGCAACCGAAAATTTGCTCGTAATATTCGCCATTGAAAGAGAAGCTATTCAGTCCAAGAACCAATTCCAATGCATGCACGAATTGTTGTAGCGTCAGTTTTGTGTTAAGTATAATCTGGGTCCATCTTTTTTCCACCGTTTTCATCACTAAATCTATTGGAATGTTCGTGAATAAAGCTGTTATATCTAGAGATATAATGTTCGTGTCGCAGATATTCTTATGTCTAATGTTATTCACGAAAGTCCAACTGTCTCTAACATGTGATTTCGGTCTCTGTATAGATTTATTGAGGATGTCATGTAGGAACTTAGCTAAATTATAAGTAGGGCTGCCGATCGACGACACAATAATACGCAATGGGTACCCAACTTTGTGTATTTTTGGCAACCCGTAACATCTAGGTAAATTTCCGCATGTATTATTAAGGTGGTAATACGTCGAGTCGTCCACAATATCTTTTTCATGCCACGTTTTTACCAATTCATTAACTGTCGTTCTCACGCGATTTACCGGGTCTTTGTTTAATTTTTTATAAGTGGATTGGTCGTTAAGTAAAACATTCATTTTTTCCACATATTCAGTTCGATTCATAACAACCGTAACTTGTCCTTTGTCCGCTTTCGTAACTAAGATGTCGTCATTTGTTTTTAAGAACTTCTTGCATATAGAAAAACCTTTAAGTAGATATTTGTCGATGGCCGTGACGTGTTTTTGTTTGGACAACCATTTAGTTTACATGATAAATTGCAATGGTTGTGATGCGAAGTATATAGGACAAACCAAAAGACAATTAATAACTAGAATTAAGGAACACTCCAGCAATATTAAAAAACATATCAGTAATTACAATGTCATAAGTAAACATAGATGTGAGTTCAACCATGAATTTGATTGGTCAGGAACAAAAGTTTTACATTGTAAAAAACAAACAAGAAAAAGAGAAATTGCTGAAATGTTCTTGATTAAAAAGCATACGAATACGATTAATTTACAAAAGGACACGGAAAATTTAAACTCGGTTTATGACAACATAATATTTGACACATGATATTAGTTTGTTGTTTATAAGTCATTTGTGATGTGTTTGTTTGGTAATCTTAACATTAGTTTGACAGTTTCGTTGCTTTACGCAAGACGTACTGAAAAACTCGCCCTATAACATTATCATGGGTTAACACATTTTTACATTGTATTTAAGGTAAATGTTCAGTGGCGTATTACTTATGCAACGGCGTATGATTGATTTTTGTTAGATCTAATGTAATATCATTCTTTTAGTACACTTGAAAAGGACCCGGACCAAGGGTCGAAACGTAGTGAAATTAATAAAAATTTTTGCCAGTCAGGTCAATTGAAATTAATTATTGTGTATTCATTTAATACTGGCGACTCTTGTGAAATTTATTCCTGTATAAGGTAAATATAATTAATAATTCTCATAATTTTTAATTCAATATTGTTGCAATAATTTCGAGCTCCACGGGGCTCAAAGTCACAACGCACTTAACCGTTTACTGAATTATATACGGGCATATCATGCTGAAACAAGTAAAATCATTTATATTGATGTTTAAAAAAATTACACAAATGTGTATAATAAGTAATATGTTTCTTACCTCTATTTAATTCTGTAAAAAAAAAAAAGATCCTAATGCCTCAAGGAATAATCCCACAAGGTTATCACGAGTATTACAACCGAGTCTAGATCTAAAAGCAATATAACTCCCTCAGCTGGAAGCACTCTGAAAAAACCAGAGTACTTTGATTTTTTATGGATTTGACTCCACAAGCAAAGAAAGGTACTCGTACCGATGGTCTTGATGTTGGGCTGAGGATGAATAAAAAGTTTCTGTTGAGTCGACACTGATAATCGTTAAGACGTAAAAGAGCTTCTCTCTCTCGATGGTTTCAAGCACGGTCCAAGTGAAACGTAGCCATTATACATTACAGCCAGATACTAAATTTGCACTCCATGAAACAGATGGCGTTCTTAGCAAATAGTTGAGAAATATGTACAAAATAATTACTATAAATATTTATTTTATTTACCATAAATATTATATGAAATATTTAATCTATATTTTAATAATATGTCGAATAAAGATTTTTATAAAATATGTATAAAATATTTATATAATATTTCAAAAAAATATATATTCATAAATATTTATGAATATTTATCATATATATTGTGTGCTGTCAGGATACACGCACAGAAAAATCGATATGATTACCAGATGCATAATTATGGTTGCCACAACCACAATAAATAGTAATATTTGGGGCAGCCATGTCTATGGTTGTCACACCAACATTGATGTGGTAATGCTGTCGTAGTTGAGATCACTACATCGTATGGTTTGGACAACCACCCAGATAGCACAAAATATTTATCATAAATATTCATAAATATTCTGAAAATTTATTTTCTTAAAATATGTAGTAAATATGTTATAAAAATTTTTTATAATAATTTTGGAATAATACAAAAATTATTACTAACAATATATAACATATTTTAAAAATGTTTTGAAAAATATTTTTTGTATATAAACTGAAATGTTTTTTGATATCTTTTGGCAATACAATATAAATATTTAATATAAACATTTCGATCAATATTAGACATATCTCTGAGACAAATATTGTAGTATTATCTTTGGAAATATTAAAAGTAAAAAGTTGAAATACTTTACTTATACTAATGAGATAATGAGATAAAGACATATATTATAAATATTTCACTAAAATATTGTTATATTACTAATAAAGCTATATAAACCTTTTTGTTAAAATATTTCTAAAATATTACTTTTAATATTTTTAAAAATACATTGAATAATATATCCCAGATAACACGTGTTGGTTTATATATGTTTTATATAGGGTGCGTTTTACTTAACGCCCGCAACGCTCGCTGAATCATTTCATCCTTGTTGTTCGCCTGAAGTTAAACAAAGACAGATAATGCTCGCGAGCGTTGCGGGCGTTAAGTGGAACGCACCCATAAGCTACTGTCATTTGTTTTCAGTCTCCTTTTCCTGTCCCTTACTCCCTTGTTCTCTCAGTGAGGGCTACTTTATCCGGGATAGCGCGTATTATAGGTATCGTCAACCATCTCTCTTGGCTGAGTGCATTATTACGGTATCATTTACACTATCGGCACGGTGCCGGAACATTGCGCCTGCCAGCATCTTGCAACGCTGCTAATAGTTATACGGTGCTAATAGTTATATGAGCGGCAACGTTACGACGGGAATTATATCAGTCATACACGGACCAAAGTGTCCGGCGAAAGAGAGAAGTGTGGAAGAAGAAAAAGGAAGCATATTTGTTTCAGAGCCTGGTGCCAATCTTAACCTTAATAAAAAGTGAAACGGCGTGACTGACGGCGTGACTGAGTGGGAAGAAGAAAATTGATTTCCCAGGTACATTATAGTTAATGAAATATTTTATAAATGTTGAGGGGGCCTATTACGGTTTTTGAAACGAGGTGAAAATTACAAAAGTGAGGAAATTCACTAGAGTATCTACAATTTCATTTGTCGAAATCTAGTAAATCTGTTCACTTTTGTAATTTTCACCTCGTTTCAGGAACCGTAATAGGCCCCGAGAACATTTTTTGCTTTGAAGTAGAAATTTCATAAAATTTGATTGCACCTATCTCACGCAGACTGAAATAATAGCCGGCTTTAATCTCTCAATATGTAAATGATCATAATTTTTAACTGTGAATATTCGTATGCATACCCTTACAAATCGTAATAATCTTAATGAATTAATAATAGATACATAGAGTTCTTTTTACGACGGGAATTATATCAGTCATACACGGGCCAAAGTGTCCGGCGAAAGAGAGATCTGAGAGAAATGATCATTTTTAGTGTTGCACATTTTATTACCTTTTCGCACGTTACAATCAGATGTTTTTAGGAACTCTAAATCTTTTTTAGTTTGTTTTATAGCACAATGATGCAAATGCCCTTTACTTATTTCTGATTTGCGACGTTTCGGCATTTTGACGTTTATTTTATTTTATCTTTTCCTACAAAATAAAATAAACGTTAATATGCCGAAACGTCGCAAATCAGAAATAAGTAAAGGGCATTTGCATCGTTGTGCTATAAAACAAACTAAAAAAGATTTAGAGTTCCTAAAAACATCTGATTGTAACGTGCAAAAAGGTAATAAAATGTGCAACACTAAAAATGATCATTTCTATGGTAACAATGATAGTAATAAAAAAGTGCACAATATATAACATTATAAAGAAATGAATGGAATGATTTTGTTTTGTAACGATCCACCCTCCGCGATCGTTCTACCCGGCTGTCGTCCGCCGGAAGACTGCCGCCCGGCGACCACCAGCCGGGCAAAACGCAGCGGCGCAATGCGCCCCTTTTAATTATTGCAAAGCGTGTCCGAATCGGGCCGTTGTACGGCCAGCGACATTCAAAGCCAGGGCCGTTGTCTCGGCGCTTCCGAACCACTCGGAACGTCGACGGAAAGCGCCGAGCATCGGTCCCTGCCGCACCACCGCCGGGGCCACCCGAACGCCGCCAAATTCGTTCGGGAATAATTACCCCGATTAGAGGAACAATCGGGCCCGACGAATACCGCCGAAATTACCCGAACGGATAATTTCTCCGGATAAAAAGGGCGATCCGGCACCGAAAAAGACACTCCGTTTCCTGCTCCGCTCAGAGCCTGTACGGCGCCTGACACACGAGCTCCGAAACACCGACAGCTTCTCTTAGGAGAGAGAAACAGAGGTTGGGCGCACCCAACCTCCGTCGAGAGCTTGCGGCATCTCCGAAGAAAGCTTCCTTGAAAATCCTTACCGGATCTACGAGGTCGGGCGCACCCGGTCTCCGCTGAGAGTTCTCAGCAGATTCGAAAATCCTACCAAACCACGCGACGACGCTATTCCACGGGTAGGGAGTCACCTGCCGCCGACGGGCGCTCCCGTCTAATCGTCGCCTCCTGCTATCAACCCGACCAAAATCCATCAGCACGTTAATTACCGCGACTGCGATATTATCGCATCCTCGAGCCCGGCGCTCTCACGCTGCGCGCTTGCGCGCCCCGCGCTCTCTCGTCTAGCGCTCTCGCGCTCCCGCGCTTGCGTGCCGCACGCCCCGCGTCTATCGCATTCACGCGTATACAAACCGCACGCCCGGCGTTTAAAGAGCCGAAGAGACACAAAAACACGACAACAACAAACCGGCCCGTCGATCAAGTTCCACGAACTTTAAATCGCGAAAAGCCGACTGCATTTATGTACGCTCGGACGAATAAATAAAGACTATCACCGCTCGATCCGAGCCGGCCGTTGCATTACGAATCCACATCTCTTACACACTGTAAATATCTATACCGCTTGCATCCACGTATACATGCAGACCGCTCACGCACATCTCACACCTTGTAAATACTTACAACTCGCATACACGTACACACACATACCGATCACGTATATCACCTGCACAGTGTCAATATAATTATTGCTCGCGTACACATACACACGCGTACCGTTCACGCACCTCTCACACATTGTACATACTTACTACTCGCATACACACACACATATCGTTCATGCATATCTTACACACCGATACATTTTCTTTTGTACATGCATTCTAATTAATTCAATAAACAATTGCACATCACAAGCACACATCTGGTTATCTCGTAGCCCTTTCGAACCTTGATCCCGACTGAGCGCATACGAGCCGTGCTCGAAAGGTGGCACGTTACAGTTTTATAGAAAATAAAAATACTGTGCTAAACACACAAGAATTAAGCGATTCTTGTGAAGATATTACTGACAATATAAAGCCAGTAGAAAATTATGTATATAACAAGAATGAACATTTGAATAAAACAAATAAAGGTGAAGGGAAGTTTTATTTATAATTTTTACAATTATTTCACAGAGAGAGAGAGAGAGAGAGAGGGGGGGGGGAGGGAGAGAGGGAGGGAGAGAGAGAGTGGGGGAGAGAGAGAGGGAGGGAGAGAGAGAGAGGGAGGGAGAGAGAGAGAGAGAGGGAGAGGGAGGGAGGGAGGGAGAGAGAGAGAGAGGGGGAGGGAGGGAAAGAGAGAGAGGGAGGGAGGGAGAGGGAGGGAGGGAGAGAGAGGGAGGGAGAGGGAGGGAGGGAGGGAGAGGGAGAGAGAGATATATGTATTTATTTAGCCATTGGCTACTTACTTACAAAAAACTATAATATACAATATACAATCCTCATTACACTTTATATATTTTGTTATTTAGTCCACTTCGCATTTACATTAGGTTTTTGACTTCTACCTTAATACGCCTTTTGAACATATTTATGTCCTGTAATTCTCTTACTTCCTTCGATAACTTGTTATATATATAAAATCCATTGTATGTCATTGATCTTTGTCCCGCGCTTGTTTTACAAAAATTTATTTTAATATTATCTTTCTGCCTTGTGTTATGTTCGTGTACATCTTTAATAAATTTTACCTCACTCAACAAATACTGCGGCATCATTCCACATTTCATTTTATGCACAAACAAACATACATTATATAACATTCTATCTTTAATCGTCATAAAACTAAGCGCATCTAGCATTTGTCGGATCGGTGTGTATCTATTGCATTTTAATATTGCTCTCATCGCACGATTTTGAGATTTCTGCATTATATTCATACTGTTTTCGCTAAAGTTTAACATTATTGTGTTACAATATTCAAAATGTGGGGCTATTATGGATTTATAAATAGTCACTAACGTATACGACGATACATATTTATTTAACCTATACAAGAAGTTCACCTTTTTTGCTATTTTTTTCGCAGTATAATCCGCGTGACTATTAAACTGTAAGTGATTATCAATTATAATTCCTAGGTATTTTAGCTCATGTACCTCTTCGAGGTGAACTCCATCTATTTCTATATTACAGCAATTTATCATAGCAAGCTTTCTTGGATCATGTATTAACATAAATTTAGTCTTAGTTGTATTTAATCGCATTGAGTTGCTATCTAGCCATTTTACAATATTGCTTAAATCACAGTTTAATTTTCGTTCGATTTCACTAGAATCCTTACCATTTATACACATAAATTATTGTATCATCCGCAAATAACCCACATGAACAATACGCTAGAGTCTTTACAATATCATTTATATACAATATGAATAACATTGGTCCTAGTACTGATCCCTGACGAACCCCGTGTATAGCATCTTTAGTCAAGGAAATAGTATTCCCGTATCTAACTTGTTGTTTTCTATTATCCAAATACGTTTCAAACCAATTATATGCTGTTCCTGTTATTCCATACTTATCTAATTTTCTTAATAATAACTTTCTATTGATTGTTTCAAACGCTCTTTTGAAATCTAAAAATACTACCCCTACCATTTCGCTATTATCCATATTTTCTCTCCACCTGATCAATGTGCTTTGTAATGCTGTTTCACATGAGTACTTTTCGCGAAAACCTGACTGTACATCAATTATTATTTTATGCTGATCAAGATATTCATTTAATTGATTTTTTACAACCATCTCTAGCACTTTCTCATATACATATAGGTAGCATATTTATCGGTCTATAATCTTCAGCTTTTTTACTACCCCTAATCTTTGGTATGGGCACAATTGTTGACGTTTTCCAGCTGTCTGGGCAGATTCCCTCTTGTATAGATCTATTTATTACTGATACAATTTTCTCGCTTATACATTTCCATGCCATTTTTAATACGTTTGTTATCCCTTCGTCTGTACCCTTTTTACTTTCCAAGTTTTGTATAATTCTATTTACTTCTTCATATGTGACCTCTTTGAATTGATTTAATTCCATTCCTCTCTCCATTTCTATTCGTTCTTCTGCTTTCTCTGTTTTCTCTTCGTTGCTTACTATTTCTCCTATACTTTGTAGAAAAAAGTCATTAAATCCATTTGCGATATCCATTTCATCTGTATATTGTTCTCCATTAAAGATTACTTCTTTCGGTCCATCATTTTGTTTCTTGTTTCTTATTAATTCCTTTAGCGTTTTCCACATTTTAGTCGGGTTTGATTTTATATTATCTATATTTTGTTCATAATACATTCTTTTACTTTTACGTATTGTTTGTACTGTTTTATTTCTTTGCTTTTTATACTGATCCCATACATCTTGAGTATTTGTGCTTTTCGCCATTTTATATGCAATATCCCTCTCTTCACTTTGTTTTCTAACCTCAATTGTGATCCACGGTTTTTCTTTCCATCTCAATGGAACTTTTTTTTATTTGTGGTGCTACAATATTTAACGCCTCTACAATAAGTTGTATCAACTCATGTGCAACTATATTTGTGTCTTTATTTTCATCATATTTGTCATCTATTATTGTATTTAACTCGTCAGAAACCTTGCTCACTAAAATTTGAGTAGTCCCTTGTATAAAAGTCTATGGTTGTATTTGCATCCTTGTCGTTTTCCGCTTTGTATAGTTCGATTTCAATTATTTGATGGTTAGTTATCTTCGGAGTTTCTAATACATTGGTCAAGATATAAAAATTTGAAAAAATTAAGTCAATTAGAGTTTTTGATTGTTCCGTGATCCTCGTGTATTCTGTTACATATTGTTTTAGCCCCAGGTTTGTCATATTTTTTATTAGTCTTTTTGTGTATTGATTACTTTTACTCACATCTATATTAAAATCTCCTACTACTATAACGTGCCCTATATGAAATAAATTTTCGCATTCCTCTGTAATAAGTTCAATAAATCTACCATCACTTTTATTTGGAGAATGATATACATTACATATTACAATTTCGTGGTATTTTCCAGTCAATTTGATGGCACTTACCCATGTGTTTTCCTCTAAGTTTTTGTTATAAATTACTTTATATCTTATATCATGTCTTATATAATTTATCACTCCTCCCGTTCTACCATTATTTGTGTTACATCTAACTATATCATAATTTGTTATACTTATTTTAGCGTCCTCAATTTCTTCTTTAACATGTGTTTCCGTCAAACATAGAATCCTTGGCTTATATTTCATGACTAAGTTTTCAATTTCATCTTTATGTTTGATAAATCCTTGGGCGTTTAACATTAGCATGAATGGTTTTACTGGGTGGTAAGTTTCTATCTGTGATTGCTATTCCTCATAATACTTTATGTTTCTTCTTAATTTATCTACCATTCTTTTATACGATTCACATTCTATGTCTGTCGCTTCATGATCGCATGCTATTCTAAGATTTAATTCTTTAGCGCTTTTTGAGCAGTTTACACATTTTTTAATACTATTTTGACATTCATTATATTGATGATTTCCAGCACATTTTTTACAGGTTGTTTCGTTTTTGCATTCAGTTGCGAAGTGGCTGTAGCCCCAGCATTTGTAGCAGCGCACTACACTCACATAATCATACACACGACAGTTTTTCCATCCAATTTTCAACCTTTGTTTTTCTACTAAGACCTTGTGTGTGTACTGATCTACTTCTAAAATCATTGTAGTCATCTGATTTCGCACATTTATTATTTTAATTATTTTCATTTTAAATTTATCCTTTTCTATATTTAGTTCATTTTGGATGCTTATTTTTTCAATAAAAGCATCTTCATCTTCTTTTTTTATTTGTTCCTCTATCCCTACTACTTTCACTTTAAGAAGATTTTTGTGAGAGAGAGAGAGGGAGAGGGAGGGAGGGAGGGAGAGGGAGAGGGAGAGAGAGGGAGAGAGAGAGGGAGAGAGAGAGGGAGAGAGAGAGGGAGAGAGAGAGAGAGAGAGGGAGAAAGAGAGAGAATCATTTATTTAGCTTCTTCAGCTAGTTACAAGAAATAATGGTACCTATCTAATCTTAATTCTATAATATCTTATCCTACAATTAACAACACAAAATTAAACAAAATTAAGCATTTAAATACATATAGTATTGCATAGCATATTACAATATAATATTAATAATTAATAATTTTTTCGTTCTTTTCTCTTAATATACAATGCTAACATTCTTTTAAAGCTTTGCGGATTTTCCTCACTCTTTACATCAACCGGTAAATTATTATACATTTTGAACCCTTCATATAACAACATTTTCTGCTCTTCAGTAGTTCTACATCTATTAATATAAATATTGCCTCTTTGTCTCGTATTTATTATTCCTTCACCTTGCAACACTTTTATTTCATTACACAAGTAGTTTGGACATAAACCATTTACTATCTTATATACCAAAAAGCAAACATTATATTCGATTCTTTCTTTGATTGACATAAAACATAACGCTTCTAACATGTCTATAATTCGTACTCTTCTGTTACATCTAAGTATAATTCTCATACTTTGGTTTTGTAATTTTTGCAGGTGTTGCAGGTTAGTTTTACTTAGACCCACTAATATAGACGCACAGTACTCAAATAGAGGGGCAACCATCGATTTATATATAACACATCTCGTATTAGCCGACAAGTCTGTACCCGCTCTACACATCATACCTAATTTCTTACCTACCTTTTTACTATTATAATCTACATGTGCCGAAAAACTAAGATTATTATCAATAATTACTCCTAGATATTTTATTTCACTTACAACTTCCAGCCCTTTATTTTGTACTTTTATTTTAATATTAGCTTCTGTCGATTTATTCCTAATTCCCCTTATCAACATCACTTTGGTTTTGTCAACATTTAATAGCAGCCTGTTAATATTTAACCACTCTTCCACTCTTCTCATTTGCTCATTTAGACGGTCACTAATTTCCCTACTTGAATACCCAGCTGTATAAATCAGTGCATCATCGACAAACAGTCTAATTGTACATTCATCATTCATAACCTCTGCTACATCATTTATATATAATAGAAATAATAATGGTCCCAACACAGACCCTTGCGGTACACCTAGATCTACTTTAATAGCTTCCGATAGAATACCATTGAATTTCACTTTTTGAGTTCTATTATCTAAGTAACTCGCAAACCAATTTAACACTGTTCCCTTAATACCATACCATTGCAGTTTATTTATCAGAATTTCTCTGTCAACTAATTCAAAAGCTCTTCTTAAATCTAAGAATATCGCTCCTATCATTTTACCTTCTCCAATAATTTTTTTCCAACTTGATATTACCCATTATAAGGCAGTTTCACACGAATGCTTTGTCCTAAAGCCCGATTGACATTCCTTAAGTATGTCATTACTCTCTAAATATTCCACCAGCTGACTGTGAACCATAATCTCCAAAATTTTTTCATACTGGCAACTTATTTATCGGCCTAAATTCTTCTATATTAATTGTTTCTTGAACTTTCGGTACCGGAACTACAGTCGCTTCTTTCCATTCATTTGGGAACCTTTCTTCCTCTAAAGATCTATTTAAAATGTGACATACTTTCTCTCCTGCTGCTTCTACTACCAGTTTCATAATTTCCACTGTTATCCTTTCTTCAGTACCTGCCTTATTTGCTAATCTACTAACCACCCGATATAACCACTGAATCCCAATTTCTTTAAAAACCTCAAACGTGTTATTTTAATGTCTTATTATATTGTTTTTCGGACCATCCTCACTAGAATCAATCCTTAATTGCTTAACACTATTAACAAAATAACAATTAAACTTATTAGCCATTTCCTCCACATTACTAATTATATTATCTCCATAACGTATTTCTTTGTATTCGTTATTATAAGAGCTACCCTTCATAATTTCTTTCAAACTCCTCCACATTTGCTTAGGGTCTTTCCTATTCTTATCTAATTTTTCTTCTAAATATTCTCTCTTTGCTTTTCTACATTCATCTACTACTTTATTTCTCAACTGCCGGAATAATTCCCAGTCATTCACATTTTTACTTATACGAGCTACCCTATAAGCCGTATCTCTTTGTTTAGCCAGACAATAAACGTTCCCAGAGAACCATTGCTTTCCCTTCCATTTCTCTTTTAAAACAATCGCTTTTCGCGGTGCAACCTTGTCAAGACTGTTAACAATCACATTTATCGCTGAGTTTGCTACTAACTCAATACTATCTCCATCCATCACATTCAGTTGCGCGCTAATCATTCTCTTAAATTCTTCCACATCCATACACTTGTAATCCCTTCTGACAATCAACTTACTCTTTTTTTCTATCTCATTTCTATTCCAGTATAACACTACTGTCGAATGATCTGTTATCTTTGGTTCATGACACACCTCAATATCCACTTCTAAATTAGAAAAAACTAAATCAATTATTGTTTCAGAAGAGATTGCAACCCTAGTAGCCTCTGTTACCAATTGCCTTAAACCTACGGTATTCATAGCTTTAATTAACTTCTTCTGAATGTGGTTCTTTACCTTCATATCAACATTGAAATCCCCCGAAACAATAACGTTATCATTCAATATATCATTCGCACAAGTCTCTTCAAGAAAATTCACAAAATCAGCATCACTACCGCTTGGTGAATGATAGACCAGCATAATAAAGCATTTCAAATTTTTGTCCATAATTCATACTGTTATAGTCCACCAGTTTCTTTCACAATTTTCCCTACCTATTATCTCAAATTTAATATTCCTACCTATATATAACAATACTCCTCCTGATCTACTAATTTCAGAGTCTCCTCTCACACATACATAGCCACTCATTTGCAATTCGTGATCTTCGATCTGACTCGTTACGTGTGTTCCGTAAATCCCGCAATTCTAGGCCTAAATTTTTTTAGCAGTAGATTTTCAATCTGATCTTTGTGCTTCAAGAATCCTTGGGCATTTAAACAAATTAAGCTATTCTTATTTCTAACTGGATTCATTAATTGCTAGCAACTATCTCGAACTCTACTCATCCGCTTTTCTAATTCCTTTTTAAAGCATGGACAATTATTATCATACGCTGAATGATTCGAATCTAAATTTGTAATTTTAAAATGTCTAATTTTTTCCTCACAATTTACGCATTTTTTGACCTGATTATTGCATTCTTTCGTCACATGCTGTCCTGCGCAATTTCCACACGTTTCTTTTCTTGTGCAATCCTTCGCAAAATGATAAAATCCACAACATTTGTAGCACCTTAAAATCCCTATATATTCATGGACTTTACAAATTTTCCATCCTATCTTCACTTTTCCTAGCTCCAACAGCATCTCACGAGTTTCAGGATTCACTTCAGCTATGATCACTACTCCTCTCGACCTTTCCTTTGTTAACTTATGTATTATCTTCCCTGATATATCATTCTTAAGTCCATTTTGATCCTTTATTTTTCTCCAAAAATCTTGCTCATTTTCATAGTCCTCCTTATCAACATCTACAATCCTTAATTTTAACCTTCTCTTCATTGGTGATTGAATTACATATTTTCCTCCCAGATCTTTCTCAACTTCCTCCTTAAGCTTGTGTGAAAATAAAACCGCTTGGGTTTTATTTTCACATGCTACCACTACTGCACCTCTTGTTACTCTTTTCATTTTAGTAATTCCTACTTTTAATTTCGAAATATCAATTTTATTTTTTGATATCTCTCTTTGTAGCTTCGCTAGATTTTCTTTCTTCTTCCTGTCTTGGTTTAATAATAATTACAGACTCACGTTCATTCTTAACAGCTCCACTATAAGTTCCTGTATTTACAACTCCCAGTTCCGTACTCGACCCTGGCACAATGTTTCTAGCTTCTTGTATTTCTTTCTTCACCACTTCACTGATAATCAATTTTAATTCTGTTGTTTTCCAGAGTTGCATTTCTTGTCTTACTTTATGCAATTCCTCATAGATAACTTTTCTAATTACTTCCTTTCCTATAATTTCATCCTTGATTTCCTTTATTAGTTTATACATATTATCTATCTTGCTATTCAGTAAACTTTCCGCCGTTAACAAATTTCGATCCATATATTCATCTATATTATCCACGCTGCAAACCATTGAATTTCCCGGCATCCTACCGTCCTCTAGCAATCCACGCTCCTTGTCACTCTCCCTCGCCGCAACGCAACCCTCATTGTACGTTTTCTTAATTATGTATGTCTCCATTTTACCTTTGCAGGGCACTAATTCGTTCGAAGCATTATGTACTTTATGTTGCCTGTAGCAACTTGGATGAAAGCATCTGTCGCACGGCAAACATCTATACACCTCAGTTTTGACTTCCTTCCTGCATTGCCTACACACTATCGGCTCTTGAATTACCGCTTCCATAGGTGTCAATATTACCGACAGTACTAGATGATAAATTACATTACCATTACTCAGTTCCGCTCGATACATCAACAGTAATGTGAAGATCCACACAAATATGGCGACGGATTAACGCATTCCAAGAAGCCACTTCTTTTCACTCCTTATACTTTCAAGTTATTTGCCTCTTTCTCTTAATAACGCTTATATAAGCACCTCCATCCAAACACTCACGCTGACCACCAGGCTCAATATGCAGAACAGAGTTTATTCCTCTTTAATCACTATCTTTTACAGAGCACTACATGACACATCATCTTTCAAGAAAAGAGAGAGAGAGAGAGAGGGAGAGAGAGAGAGGGAGAAAGAGAGAGGAAGAAAGAGAGGGAGAGAGAGAGGGAGAGAGAGAAGGAGAGAGAGGGGGAGAGAGAGGGAGAGAGAAAGGGAGGGAGAGAGGGAGGGAGGGAGAGATTGATTGATTGATCTTTATTAGCTTTCTCAGCTATTTGTAATACAGATCTAGTTTACATGAATTATTACATACTCCTTTAACGCTCGCTTAAACGCTTCAAGTGTTTCATTCCGTTTCATTTCAGCTGGTAAGTCATTATACATTTTCACTCCTTCATAAAACATACTCTTCTGCGCACTCGTAGTTCTGCGAAATTGCATTACAATATCCCTGGCTTGTCGTGTCTGTCTTTCACTCTCATTTCCCACTATTGTTAACCTATTTTTTAATTGATCCGGTAACATACTCTTTAAAATCTTAAAAATAAATATACACACATTATAATATAGCCTCTGTCTTATGGACATAAACTGCAGCGCTTGCAGCATACGCTCCACTTTGGTATGTCTATCACATTGTAATATGACCCTCATGGCCCGGTTTTGCGCTTTTTGCAATTCATTCAGCTGTGTTTCTCCCATATCAATTAACAGCGTCGCACAATACTCAAAGTGAGGCGCTATGATTGTCTTGTATATAATACATCTAGTATATGCCGATATGTAATTACCTATTCTATTTAAAAAACTCACTTTTTTCCCTATTTTCTTTAGCATATAATCACAGTGGTTCTTAAATCTTAGTCTATCGTCAATAATTATGCCTAGATATTTCATTCTTTCTACACGCTCTATTTCAGTTCCATCCAAAGATTTCAGTGTAATGTTACCTCTCAGTTCTTTCCTTATACTTCTAACTATCATATATTTCGTTTTTCCTGCATTCATTTTTAACTTATTCGTATTCATCCATTTTTCCACTGTAACAAATGCCATATTCATTTTTCTTTCTAATTCCGCACTACTCTCTCCGGTCACATACACCAGCGTATCATCCGCAAACATTTTTATGTTACATCCTTCCGGGTAGACTTTAATTATATCATTTATGTATATTATAAATAACAAAGGTCCTAATACAGATCCCTGTGGTACTCCATATTCTGTGGCCAATAATGTAGACCATTCATTGTTAAATCGTACCTGTTGTGTTCTATTCTTTAGATATGATCTTAACCATTCTAAAGCTGTTCCTCTAATTCCGTATTGATATAATTTCTCTAACAATCTTTCCCTATCTATTGTTTCAAATGCTCGCTTGAGATCCATGAAAATTACCCCCACCATTTTTGCTTCACTAACTATCAATTTCCATTCGTCAATGACTGTTTGAATCGCTGTTTCACACGAATACTGTTTTCTAAAACCCGATTGATGCTCTGTTATGATACAATTATCTTCAAAAAACGTCTCAATTTGTTTTTTAACTACTAATTCTAATACTTTCTCGAATATTGGTAACATATTTATAGGCCTAAATTCACTTGCTTTCCTAGCTTTCTCTATTTTTGGAATCGGTATTATCGTAGACGTTTTCCAATCTTCTGGACAGCAACCTTCCCTCAAAGAGTTATTTATTATATCAACAAATTCCTCTTTTGTTACATAAAATACTGCTTTAAGTATATCACTAGTTATTCCCTCTTCCGTACCTCTCTTTTTTGGTAGTTCCATAACAATTTTTTGTAAATGCTCTATTCTAATCATCTCAAAATTTTCCATAATCCCCTCGCTTTCAATAACAAAAATAATTCTTTTACCTGGACTTCCCAAGTTACCACTATTTATAGATTTTACTATGCTATCAATACTCTGTATATAATATAAATTAAATTTATCAGCTATATTGCACCCTTCAGTATTATCTAATATTTCAAAATCTATATTCTCTATTGCCTTTGTACCCGTTGGTTCGCCATTTATTATTTCTTTCAGGGTTTTCCACATAGATGTCGGATTTCCCTTGTTATGATCTATCATATTTTCATAATATTCTTTTTTTTTTGTCCTGATTAGTTTGACCACTGCATTTCTTTCGATTTTAAACTGTAACCAATTTTCGTCCATATCGTGATACAACGCTTTACTGTACGCCTCATCCCTTTTAGCCGCTGCTTCTCTTATTTCATCCTAAAACCATTTTTTTCCTTCCCATATTTTTGGAATTCTAAATTTTTTCTTAGGCGCTGTAGTGTCCAATGCATCTACTATATTATCAACAAGTTTCTTTGCTCTCACACTGACATTCATATCTTGGCTTTGTTCTAAATTATTTTCCACTAATTTAATAAATTCATCTACATTAAATTCTTTAAAATTCCTAGCACTAAATTCTCTGTATTTATTATCAATTTTACTCGCATTAAGTTCAACTTTTAACCACGCATGGTCTGTTATTTTAGGTTCATGAATTACCTGCACTACTATTTTATTATTAGCGTAAATTAAATCTATGATTGTTTTACTGTCTTTCGTAATTCTCGTCGGTTTATTTACATATTGTTTCATGCCTAAGCTTAACATTGTCGTCTGCAACTTCCTTGTATAAAACGAATCTAACATAATATCTATGTTAAAGTCTCCTATTACTATACATTCTCCTCGTATTATTAATTCTTCTACTATATCCTCCAGAAATCTTACGAAATCACCGTGCGATGCACTCGGTGAATGATATATTACCATTATTACTCCTCTATACAAATTATCTTTCACTTCAATCGCAGCACACCAACAATTCGATTCTAACTTCTTTACTAATACTATCTCATATTTAATATCATCCCTTACATATAAAACAACCCCTCCTGTATTTCTATTCTCAGCATCACATCTAATCATACTATATCCCGGTACGTTCACTTCACAGTCTTCAATTTCTACAGTCACTCTGGTTTCTGATAACGCGATGAACGCAGGGTTCATTTTCTTCATAATCTGATGCTGTATCTCGTCTTTATGCGCCATCAAACTTTGCGCATTTGTATATAGTATCAGTTCTGTTTCCTTCTGTAGTTGCTATTTAGCATCCTCCCAGCCGGCTCTCCTCTTCTCCTCCTGTATCGCCCTCTTGAAAGTCGGGCATTCCGGATCAAGTGCGTCATGTTCATCATTTATTTTCAAGTTGTATGTTTGAATCTTAAACATACAATTTATACATCTTTTCTTTGTCGTTGTACATTCATTCACATTATGATTTCCTGCACATTTGTGACATGTTTCATTACGCGTACAATTCTTTGCAATATGATAATAACCCCAGCATTTAAAACATCTTTTAATGTTAATGTGATTGAATGCAGGACACTTTCTCCATCCTACATTCAGTTTTCCTTTGCTCAGCATTACTTCATGAGTCTCTTCATCAGCTTCCATTATTACGATACCTTCTTTTTCTTTTCTTCCGGATTGATTTTTATCATTTCTTTTCTCTTTAACTATTCTCTTCACTATTCGCATATGAATTCCTTCATTTTTCGCGTCAATTTTGTTCTGCTTCTTGATTGTACCTATTAAATCATCATCATTTAACGTCATTTCTTCCTCGCCAATATTAACAATTTTTATTTTAGGTTTCATCCTCGGTGACTCAGTAACTTTGAAATTTTCGCCCAGCTTGGCTTGTACTGTCGCCTTTAGTTTTTCCATTTCTTCTCCAGTCTCACAACCGAGAATAACTGTTCCCTTACTTCCTTTTTTTATCTTCGTTATTCCCATAGCCATGTTCTTGATATCTACCTTTTCCTTTATCAGTTTTTTAGTTGCTTCACTCTCCTGTTGCACCTTGGGTTTGACAATTATAATATTTTCCTTCTTCTCTTTAACTGCTTCGCTATAGCTTCTTTGCGCTCCTCCTGACGGCCCACAAGCTCCTGCCTGTATCATTCTTCTCAGGTCTCCAAGTTCTTGTTTAATATTTCCCAGTTCTTCTCGAACTATTTCCTTGACCATCATCTTAATTTCCTTCTTACATGCTGTTTCATCTTTTAATTCTTTCACAATTTTTACAAGCCAATCTATTTTTACGTCAATACTCGATGGTCCACTCACTCCTGATGTTCTATTTCCACTGCTTGATGTCGTAAACGAACCTATAGATCCTGTAGATCCTAGTCTATCCCTGCTGCTCCCCGCCACTGCAGATGCCTTCTTCATATCTGCTTCACTTTCAATTATAAACTTCTCAAATGGGCCAGGACACCAGTTCACGGTTTTTATCATAAATCTTATGCTTACTTACACATCTTGGATGGTAAAAAAGCTTAACACAAGACTGGCATGCCACAACCTGATTTTTTATTGCCTTCTTACATGCCGAACATCGATATTCATCATATTCATCGTTCATATCGATAATTACCGGCCGAAACCGTTAATATCAGCATAGGCGATCAGTCACCTTTGCGTCCACTTACACACGTCAGCACTTTTTGTCCGCCGTTAATGTCTACCTGTCGTATGAGACCTCGATGTCTCAGACAAGAAATGTAGTTCTTACGCTCACATACCAGCATATCCCGGCTAGATAACACTCATAGTTACTCCCGGTCTATGCAGCTATTACTCCGACAACTTTTAGTCACTCTCTCACACTATTGAACCACTTAAAAACTATCACTTTTACGGAGCGATGTTTGACACGTCTTCTCCATCGAAGAGAGAGAGAGAGAGAGAGAGAGAGAGAGGGAGAGAGAGAGAGGGAGAAAGAGAGGGAGAGAGAGAGGGAGAGAAAGGGAGGGAGGGAGGGAGGGAGAGAGAGGGGAGAGAGAGAGGGAGAGAGAGAGGGAGAGAGAGAGGGAGAGAGAGAAGGAGGGAAAGAGGGAGGGAGAGAGAGGGGGAGAGAGAGAGAGAGCGCACACGTTTGTAGTGCACACCTTTAAACATGAACAATAAATATTAATTCAATTTTTTTTAAAAGAAATGAAGACATATCAGCTTTACTTCAATATCAATATAGTAATAGTAAAGATGACGAAACATGTGTAGTATTAGAAAATGATGAAATTTCTTATGAATATGATAAAAAGATTTTGAATAATGATATTTTATATTCTGAACAACTAGAAAATACGGAACTTTGGCATGCGAAACAATTCCAATTAAAAATAACACATTGGGCTAAGAAATTTAAAATATTTCATAACGCGTTAAATTATTTATTAGATATATTACGGGAGTTTACAGAGGTAGATTTTCCTAAGGATTCTCGTACACTTTCGGGAACTCCAAGAACAACTCGCATAAATAGTATGGGCAACGGAAAATATTGTCATGTAGGATTTGCTGAAGCTGTAGAACAGACAATAATGGAACGACTGAGATTAAATCACGTATTCAATGATCTTAACTTTCTTATTAATATTGATGGTGCTCCTACAGGATTGTCTAGTGAAAAAGTCTTATGGCCTATACTATGTATGGATAATAAATTAAGACGAGTTAAACTTGTAGGTATTTATTATGGAACTAGTAAACCTGACAATGTCAACGAATATTTAAGTTCTCTTATTGATGAAGTAGTACAACTTGTTCAAAATGGTTATAAATTTCAAGAAAAAGTATATAATATTAAAATCAGAGCTTTCGTGTGCGATTCTCCTGCAAAATCATTTCTTTTAAACGTCAAATATCATTCTGGGTATCATAGCTGTACTGAATGCACAATTGAAGGTGATTATGAAGAAGATCGATTATGCTTCCCGACATCAACATTTTATCCATTAAGGCAAGATGAAAAATTTAGGAATCTAGAATACGAAGAATATCAGTATGGAAATACCATTTTGACTAAAATACCTAATTTTAATCTAATATCAAATATAGCATTAGATAATATGCATATTGTGTATCTTGGTGTGGTAAAACGTCTTATAATGTTATGAATGACTAATAAAGGACCACGTCATGTTCGACTTTCAAGTATACAAAAACGTAATATTTCCATTCAACTTGAAAATATTTTGAAAATTTTACCAAACGATTTTGTAAAACGTTCTAGGGCATTAACATATTGGCATCGTTGGAAAGCCACCGAGTTTCGACATTTTTTACTTTATAGTGGACCTGTAATTTTAAAAGACGTACTAGCTTCACATGTATATGATCATTTCATAATGCTCCATGCAGCCATCACAATTTTAAATGATTCTGTATTAATAAAAGAAGATGACAATTTAGAATCAGCTCATAACATTTTACGAACTTTTGTTAAAATTTGCAGAAATTTATGGCCCTAAAAATGTTACATATAACGTTCACAATCTCATTCATTTATGTGATGAAGTAAAATTTTTTCAAGTTACCTTAGATACCTTTAGTTCTTTTCCATTTGAAAGCTACATTTGTACAATTAAAAAAATGCTACGGAAGGGAGAAAATCCTTTACAACAAATTGCATGTAGGCTTCAAGAATATAGTGATACAGATTTCGAAATGTAGTCCTTATAAAATAAAAATTTTATTCGATTGGAGAAACGTTATATGAATATTATTTCGGTCAACTCAAAAATATATAATGCCCAATTACAAATATTAAAGATGCCTCAATATTCATTTAATTGTACTGACAATAAAAATGATTGTATTATGCTTAAAGATGGAACTGTAATCAATGTTCATAGTTTTGCAATATCTGATTCTCAAGTAATTGTAATAGGAAGAAAATTAGAACCTCAGCAAGCCTTATATAATAAACCATTATCGTCCAATTCATTAGACATTAAAATTATGAAAGATAAGAACTATCCATTAGGCGAGTGGAATTGTAATAGTATTTTAAGAAAAATGTTTAAGATACCATTTAAAAATCGTATAGCAGTTTTTCCTATATTACATATTTATCAAGATTTGTGATATTTGGACGTTTGAAAAAAGAAACATACATGTTGTCCGATAATTATTAACACAACCGAAGTGCGAAGGTAGATTAGCTCAATCTGAAAAGAAAAGTCCTGTATCATTTTGCTAAATTCGCAATAGTTATTGCGTTATTAATTAAAATATCTGAGCTAATAAGCGCGTGGGAAGCGGTAGGCCGGAATCGGTAGGCATGTAAGATGGCTTATTTGTTTACGTCTCTTAGCAATAAAAGCATCATCTGAGCGAGAGGTGGAGTCACGCAGCGAGCGGCAAGCGACGTCTGATATTTGTTGCTAAGAGATGCAAAGCTAGCCGCACTAGCAGTAGTCTTTCCCTCAACGACATCCTTCACGCTGGCAAGCTTCAGACAGATATATCAGAAATTCTTCTGTGGACTCGGACGCACCAGATTCTTTTTTCAACAGACATAGTAAAAATGTTCCGACAGATTGCGGTTCAAGAGGATGACTGGGACTTACAGAGGATTTTATGGCATGGACAAGATGGCCGACCTGTCGCTTACCGACTTACGACAGTGACATATGGACTCAATTGCGCTCCATTTCTCGCACTACGCACCATTCAGCAATTGGTGAATGATGAAGGTCATCGATTTCCGAAGGCGATAATTCCTTTAACAAAAGGTAGATATACGTTGATGACATCTTCGGAGGAGCAGAGTCGATTTCAGAGGCGAAGGAATCGTTAGACAACTAATACAACTCTGCAACGCGGGCAGATTTCCGTTACAAAAATGGAGCAGCAATTGTCCAGAAGTTTTACCGAAGACTAACGAGGAGTCGCCATCCGCCGTGGAATTCGAACCTACTCTTTGTAAGATTTTGGGACTTGTCTGAAAACCAGATTCTGATACCTTTCACTTTTCGACTGCGACGACATACACCACCTCTACACTTACGAAGAGAGTAATATCTTCTGAAATCGCAAGATTGTACGATCCGCTATTGACTAATCGCGCCAATTTTAATAAGAGCGAAGGTCATTCTCCGAGAACTCTGACTGATAAAAACGGGTTGGGACGACTCTCTTCCACCAGAACTACGACAACGATGGACGAGCTTCCGACAACAACTGCAACAGCTCAACCAGCTATCCATACCGAGATGGCTCGGCAATGTTCGCTTCAACTCTTCGGTCGAAATACACGGTTTCTCGGATGCCTCACAACTAGCAATAACGGCGGTGATTTACGTAAGAGTTCCTGGTGAATATGGTAAATTCTCTGCACGCTTAGTGTGTTCGAAGACCAAGATTGCACCGATCAAGCGACTCTCCATACCCCGTCTCGAGCTCACTGCTGCCCTTCTCCTAACACGATTGATGACGAATACGCTAAAGGCACTTGAACTACATGAAGCATCAGTGTTCTGTTGGACAGATTCGTCTGTTACGCTCACTTGGATAAACGCTCCATCCCGCTGGAGGGACTTTGTACATAATCGCGTATCGGCTATTCAAGATCTTCTGCCGAATGGAGCATGGCGTTTTGTACCTGGCAAAAAAAACCCAGCCGATTGTGCAACTCGAGGCCTAACATCAGACGAGTGAGTCCCGATTGCGCACATTACGGATCGGACACAGCGATATTTCCCGATCGGACACAGTCCCGATCGGACACAATCCCGATCGGACACAGTCCCGATCGGACACATTCCCGATCGGGACTGTGTCCGATCGGGACTGTATCCGATCGGGACTGTGTCCGATCGGGACTGTGTCCGATCAGAACTGTGTCCGATCGGGAATGTGTCCGATCGGGACTGTGTCCGATCGGGAAATATCGCTGTGTCCGATCCGTAATGTGCGCAATCGGGATAATCCCACACCAGACAAATTAGCCCAGCATGAATTGTGGTGGAGGGCCCAGCTGGCTTTCAAAGCCACAGTCTTCTTGGCCTTCATTCGGGTTTGAATCTGTACTGGACGCTGACTTGGAAGAACGACCGGGAAATGTCATGGTTGCGGCCGCTCGACAAACTCACTACTGGGAGTTGTTAGACAGGTACTCGTCATTTGCAAAACTAATACGAGTTACCACACTCTGCCGCAGGTTTATCTTATGTCTGCGTAAGATACCACAGTCGTCGCCACTAAAACATCCATTGACGCCTAAGGAACTCGAGCAAAGTCGCAAATTATGGATACGAATTGTGCAAAAAGCCTGGTTCTCCTACGAAATGGGAGTCATCTCAAGGAAAGAACAACTACCAAAATCAAACTCATTAGTGCACTTTACGTTATTCCTGGATCAAGAAGGTTTGCTTCGAGTTGGAGGGCGACTTCATAATGCCCAGATCGATTCAGAATCCAAGCATCCGTTTATTTTGCCAAGAAGATCACCTCGCAGTAAGCTGCTAATAGATGATGCTCACAAGAGAATGCTCCATAGGGACACTCAGGTTACTTTAACTTTCATACGAAGATCGTACTGGATTGTCGGCGGTAGGGCACCCGTAAGATCCCACATACTGAAATGCGGACGGTGCGCTCGATACAGAGGAATCCGAGCTCAACAGTTAATGGGCCAGCTTCCAACGGCCCGAGTAGCTCAAGCACGACCTTTTTACAACACAGGCCTTGATTATGCCGGTCCTCTAACTTTAAAGACTTGGAGAGGGCGGGCGGCACGAACTTACAAAGGTTATCTGGCTATATTTGTGTGTCTCGCGACATCAGCCATTCACATAGAGGTGGTCACGGATTACACGACTGATGCGTTTATTGCCGTCTATAAAAGATTTACGGGTAGAAGAGGAATATGCGTCACGCTGCAAAGTGACTGTGGAACAAATTTTGTGGGAGCGGATGCAGAGTTGAGACGTCAATTTGTCATCCTCCGAGGAACTACATCATCTTGCCTCGTTGCTCGCCAATGACAACACCATATGGAGATTCAATCCTCCCTCTGCTCCCCACTTCGGAGGAAAGTGGGAGGCAGCTGTGAAGTCCACAAAATTTCACTTGCAACAAGTGTTAAAAGATACCGTGTTAACGTACGAAGAAATGACGACCATCACGGTACAAATAGGGGCAGTCTTAAATTCCAGACCGCTATGTCCGCTATCAGACGACGCAAGTGACTACTCCGCTCTGACTGAAGTCTGACTTCTACTGAAGTCCGTGATGTCGATCATAATCGTGATAGCAGGATGAAGGATTTGAAGAGAAAATCGAGTAGTCTTTTGGGTCAGCCAGGCTGTAGTAAATTTCTTGATATTTCTGACAATAATGATCGTAATAGCGGGATGAAGAGAGTGAAATATGATGATGATAAAGGCTCTCCTGATGAATCATCGAGTAGATTGAGCAGTTCTTTTAAAACCTCATAAAGATGCTGGAAATATTGCTACATCAAACCAATGTACTGAGATTGAGGTTCTTAATGTCCCTACTAATGTTGGTAGTACAGAGGAAACGAATGAATCAACTTTATTCACTGAAGATTTTGAATTAAGTTGAAGGAATTTGGGGAAGGAAGTGATGTTTGGAAAAAGGTGGGAAATCTGTGGGTGGAGGAAGTGATAGAAGAGGACGAGAGGAACTCGAGAAAATGGAGGAGGCGATGGAGATGCAGGAGGTAAAGAGTTAGATGGGTGGAAAGGAGTTCGGATAAACAGATTCAGCAGATTCCGGAGCAAGGAGAAGAGAAAGGGAGATGGTGGCGACGATGAAGAAGAGTGGAGGAGAATGGAACTGAGGGAAAGAAGGAGTCGGTAAGGAAGAAGCGCGACGAGGATAAAGGGTATTATCGGCGGATAACGAGAGAGGAGGCATAAGGCAACAGGTGATGGCGGCACAGGAAAGCCAGCGGGCCATGTACGCGGAACACGTGTTGCGGCGGATCAGTCGTGATTGCGCGAAAGAGAAGAGAAGACAGGAATGAGGTGATAAAAGATGAGGTGAATTATAGTGAAGGGAAAAGGAAGATGGATTGAAAGGAGGAGTTGGTGAGAGAGTTGAGAGGAATAAAGAGAGGGGGGAGAGGATTAAAGAAAGAATTGAAGATAATGAGATAGAGAGGGGTGAGAGGAGTAAGAAGAGAGGAAGGCGAAAGTGAGAGGTGAGAAACATTAAGAAAGAGGAGAAGGAAGAGGATGAAGCAGAAGAGTTGAGGGAAGAAAAGGAGGAGAGGGAAAGGAAGAAGAAAGTCAGCTTGAAGGGAGAAGAGGACGAGGAGAGTGATAATGAGAGGTAGAAAACGTGGGAGAGAGGTGAAGGAAGAAGACGAAGCAAAGGTGTTAAGGTAACCCCCTGCGTTACCGATATGAGTCCTGCCTAGGGAGCGCTCGAGTGGAGGGAAGAGGCGCGCACAAAGGGTAGCGTGCGTCGCTCGCTCTCACGTAAATTCTGTCGTAGTAGTGTCTGTGTGCGTTGCGTGGCGTATCGTACGGATCGAGTGCTTACGAATATTTTCGTGTAATTAATTACTAAGAGGTCGATCTTCGTCCAATTGGGGACAAGAGCCCCCAATGATAAGCTTCTTGGCTTTCATACTCAGGCAATATAGAAACGCCTAGCCGTAAGGTGATACAGTACAACAGGATACTGCGAAGTTATCTCGGTCTTACGCCCCATGCCGCAAGGTGATTGAGTCCCAGTTCGACTCATTTTCAAAAGTCTGCCGACGACCCCTATTGCCGGGCGAGGTGTTTGAGTCAGAAGACTCATCTGCTCATAAGTTTCAAGGTAATAAAGTCCCAGTTCGACTTTACCTACAAACTATATATTCAGCTTACGAACCTCCCCCCTCCTAAGGAGAAAGGTGTACGAGTCAGTTGACTCTTTCTTCATTTCTAATCCATTTCTTTTTATTTCAGCATTTGTTTAAGTTATTTACATATATGATATTACATTTACATATGTTATATTACATTCTTTCACATTATAAATCTTTATATTGATAAGAGTATCTAACATTCAAATAACCAGACTGTTAAATTTTAAAGTTTAGAATAATTTCTTTGAACTTGTTTTCGATTATCACAATTTATTTTTAAAAGAACTATAAGAAGAATTATTTTATGTAAATACATTATTTTGGTTTAATTTATTCTTTTGAATTGAAGAGATTATAGTTTCCTATTTTTTTTAAGTCTTCTTGTTACTAAGTTATGTCGTAAATTTATTAATGCATTGGATAAAAAGTTATTATTAAATATATATGAATCTCTATTCTTGATATGTTCTGCACTATTTTTTTTTATGTTTAGTTTTTAAGGTATTAAACGATACTAGACCACAGAGCGCGGAACCAGATTGGTTAAATATTATACAAAAGAAGTGGAGGGAAGAAAAGGAGGAGGGGGAAGGAAGAATAAAATCATCCTGAAGAGAAAAGAGGACGAGGAGAGCGATGGTGAGAGGTTAGAAAACGAGGAGAGAGAGAAAAAGGAAGAAGACGAGGCAAAGGAGTCGAGGGAAGGGAAGGAGAAGAGGGAAATGAAGAGAAAAGTTAGCCTGAAGGAAGAAGAGAAGAGGAAAGTGATAATTAGAGGATGGAAAGCGTGGGAGAGAGATGAAAGAAGAAGACGAAGCAAAAGAGTTGAAGGAAGAAAAAGAGGAGATGGGAAGGAAGAGAAGAGTCATCCGGAAGAGAGAAGAAGACGAGGAGAGCGATAGTGAAAAGTTAAAATACGTGGGGAAAGAGGAGATGGATGGAGACAAAAAAAAGGAGCCGAGGGAAGGGAGAACGAGTGACTGGAGGAAGAGAGGAGAAAGAGAGTAGAAAAGGATGAGATGGACGGTAGCGAAGGACGAGAGGAATGTGGGAGGAAGAGGGAGGCAAGAGATTAAGAAGAGAGAAGAGAATAGGAAGGATAGAGAGGAGGGAAAAAGGGGATCCGGGAAAAAGGCGGAGGAGAAGGGTGAGGGAGTAGATTTAGTAGGATGAGAAGAAGATTGCGGTGAAAGAGGAAGTGAGATAGATAAAAAGGGGGAGGGAAGGAAAAGTTGGTGGAGTAGCGGGGAAAAGGTGTAGACGAAAAAATGCGAAGGATGAGAGGGAAGAAAAGAGAAGGGAGAGGGGAGGAGAGAAGGGTGGAGGAAAAGATGGGGAAGAGAGAGGAATCGGGAAAAAAAGAGGGGGAGGATGAGGCTAAGAAAGTAGATGCAGAGGGAGGAGGAGAGGGCTTTGGGGAAGGGGAGGAGTAGCAGGGTATTCGGTTAGGGTGTTTATACTGTGCAGAGTAAGAGGGGCAGAAAATGAGAGAGGAGTGACAGGAAGGGCAGGAGGAACGAGGAAGGAGATAGTAGAAAAAGAGAGAAAAAGGTTTTTTGTCTTGCTATGTTATAGATGTCCAGGCAAGCTAAGTTATGGGAACAGAAAGGGAGAGAGGACTCACGGAAAGAAGAGGTGATAGAATGAGAGGAAAAGAGAGCCGGAAGAAGGAGAACTGGCAGGACTGGACAGAGAGGATAAGAGAGGAAGGAAAGAAGAAGAAGAAATGGATGGAAACAGGAAAAGAGAGAATAAGGGGGGTGGGATGAGATGGAAGAGGTTGAGAATCATGGTGTTGGGCGAAGGGTGGGGAGAGGGAAACGTAGAATGTGATGGTCGCTAATGGCCAGGGCGGACTGGGGTGTGATATGATTTTACACTGTTGTGAAGATTCGGGTACGCTCCTAAAAAGCGCCTTTGTAACCCTAAGGGGAATCAAATAAACCATACATACATACATACATATTCATTTATATTAAATAATGGAAATACAACATAGTATATATCATTGTAATAATTGCGATAATGAATTCTTTACTTTTCTCCAGGAACCCGGACCGAACCGGAACCAAAACCGATAACCGTTCCATACCGTTTTTTTAGTAGGACCGAAACCGTAAACCGTATTGAAATTCTATTTAACTTATAACACCGGAACCATAACCGGACTGTTAAATTATTTTCGGTTTACGATTTTTTTCGGTATTTTTTTCGGTTTTTTCGCAAATGACGGAAATGTCATGATGATTGGCACTATGCGTTTAAAGTATCGTGCGCGATAAATAATTGACGCGGAAGTTTTGTTGCTACTGCTACAACGTCGCCACTTATCACGCGAAACGTAGTATTGCATCATATGTACAGTCGTGGTCAATGAGGTTGCGACACTTTTTTTCTTAGTGAGTTTATGAACGCGCAGTCAAGTTCAGGATGCGAATCACTGTCATGTGGTTATGCGCGATGAGCGATCGCGATGTTGTCACTTTTGCGTATACAATGTGTAACAAATTTAAATGCCAAAGATTAGTTTGAAAATAATTCATAATAAATAAACATTAAATTCAACACAAAAATATAATATCAGTAGAGCACATTACAAGAAATATTACATTTTTTAAACCTGTCTTTGATCTAGCAATATGTAAACAGATGAGATAAAGTATCGTACTAGATATCAAATATAAAAGTAAAATAAAAAGAATGAAAAAAATAACAATATCTAAAATTTAATAATAAAATAAACGGCTAATAAGAGCCAGCCCGCATAGGTAAAGGCGCGAGTAAATACAGTTGTTTAGATTAAACTACTCTTTATTATATAATTAGAGACGTTTCGGTCCCGCTTCGGGCCAT
The DNA here is from genome assembly GCA_963971435.1 of Lasius platythorax. Taxonomy (NCBI): domain Eukaryota; kingdom Metazoa; phylum Arthropoda; class Insecta; order Hymenoptera; family Formicidae; genus Lasius; species Lasius platythorax. Next base: position 1,786,688 of record OZ020547.1, on the reverse strand, counting down.
CTTCAGTAACTATATAAACAAATGAATTACATGACATGAGAAACATTATAACCAAGAACCGGTGATCGGATTATATATACAAAAAAAGAAATTAAAACGTACGCTTGAATTACGAATAATGATACGGTGATAAAGCTAACAGTGTGTCTACGCGGCATCCAGGCTACCCCGCGATCCCCTCTAGAGACGCCTCCCGATCGGTACCCGCCGGTAGGGAGCGGGATGTGCATTGAAAAATAATGCACATCGCTGTATCGAATAGCAATATATCAATTGCTGTTATAAAATATTATAAGAGGCAACTCACCAAAGACAATCGTAGAGCCGCACAGAAAGCCACGAGATCCTTACGCGCAAGTCTGAGAAATTGCTTTAACTCACATCGCACATCGATCATAACAATATCTATACTGTCAGATATAAATGTCAAACAACAACTGTGGTTCGTATAAACATGTTATTTGGATTATTGATGACAAAAAGACAACAAAGGAACAATAAGAGAAAAAGAAAAAGAAACTAAACAGGCCGTAAGCTATCTATAATCGGAATGTAAATTTGTTCTAATTGTTCCGTGTCGGTCTGCAAATTAATGCTGTTCTTCTGTCTCTTTATGTATATCATCTCTGACAGCAGTCTTTTCGCTAAAATCGGTTCTTCGTCTAAAATTTTTACATTTTCCCAATCGAATTCGTGGTTCGTCAATCTGTGGTCCGTTATCACTGACCGTTGCGATGTGTTCCTATTAATATGGCTGCGGTGCTCTTTCATTCTGGTTTTTAAAAATCTACGGGTCTGGCCCACATATGAGGCATCACAATTATTGCACGAGATTTTGTAAACAACATTTTTCCGAAACTCATTGTTTTGTTTGTCTTTATGTACTTTAATATACTTGTTAAGCTTGTTTATTCCCGTGTACGACATTCTTATATCTAAGTCACGAATTATTCTGTTGAACTGATCCGAGATTCCCTCAACATATGGAATATTAAAATATGCAACTTTTTCTTTATTGAGTTTGTCTTGAGTGTTTTTTGTAGTGTTCTTGTCATTGTTAAGAATAAGAAATTTTAGTCTGTCATGAATAGTGTTAAATATGAAAGTTAATGGATAATTATTGTCAAGTAATAGGTTAATAATAAAATTTAAATTCTTCTGGTGGAATCTCGGATTAGAGAGAAGAAACGCTCTGTCAGTCAGACCAATTATTGCGCCTCTTTTTTGGCAGAGAGGATGCTGTGACTCGAAATTTAAGTAACGTCCCGAGAACGTCGGCTTGTGATACCAGTCGAAATTTAGCGTATTGTTGTTTTTTATAATAGTGACGTCCAAAAAGTTGAGATTGTTGTCGACGCCCTCCTCCATGGTGAACATGGTGAACTAAAAATTTTTACAAGATAATCCGGACATTATTTTTACCAGAGCTGACAAAGGCAACACTACAGTTGTCATGGACAGAATTAAATATTTTAACAAAATGACAGACATGCTAAATGACGCTGACACCTATACCATAATCAAAAAAGACCCGAGTAATAAATTAACTAATAGCCTCCGTAGCCTGCTCACAGACTGGAAGAAGAATAACTATATTTCTGAGAAAACGTATAAAACATTGAATTGTTCTGACGGGACATTACCGAGAGCGTACGGGTTACCAAAGATACACAAGCCGGACTGCCCTCTCAGGATAATAATTTCTTCCAAAGGTAGCTCGTTATACAACTTAGCAAAATTTCTGCAAGACATGATTCACGACTCCATACCCGTAGCCGAGAGTCATGTCGCCAACAGTTTTCAATTAGTAAATAAACTAAAAAATAAATACATAGACGACCAGTATAAATTAATATCACTCGATGTGGTATCTTTATTTACGAACATACCATTGGATCTTGCAATGGACAGTGTCAATGATAGATGGTGTCACATAGAAAAAAGTTGCGACATCCCGAGAGAGAATTTTTTAGCAGCGGTCCGGCTCGTGTTAAATTCCACGTTTTTCTCATTTAACAATCGATATTACCAGCAAACCTTTGGAACTCCCATGGGCTCACCATTGTCACCAATCATTGCGGACATCACATTGCAGGATTTGGAAAGAAAAGCGATTGCAAATTTGCCTGTAACACTTCCGTTTTATGTCCGTTACGTCGACGATATTGCGATGGCGGCCCCCTCCACCATGATTGTGGAGATACAAAAGATTTTTAACTCATACCATCCAAGACTACAGTTCACCATGGAGG